>ML778330.1:284566-342035 GCA_009831015.1 Picea engelmannii
AGGACTGGTCTCACAGGCTCCCTGAAGCATTATGGGCCTACAGAACTACCTGGAGAAATACTACAGGATTCTCTCCCTATGAATTAGTCTATGGAAAGAGTGTTGTCTTTCTTGTGGAATTTGAAATCAAAACCTTAAGGACTTCTTTAGTTGTCAACCTTGATTTGACCGATGCACAGACAACCAGGTTGCAACAGCTTAATGAATTGGATAAAAAAAGACTAGATTCCATTCATCAGACAACTATGATTCAACAACAAAGATCAAAATGGCATGACAAAACTATCAAGCATAAGCAGTTCCAAAAAGGTAATTGGGCCCTACTGTATGACTCTTGGTTCAAAGAATTTCAATGGAAACTACGTACAAGATGGCTTGGACCTTACGAAGTAGACACTGTTTTCCCCAATGGAACAATAAGGCTCCTCACAATCGATGACTCTAAAACACCGTTACTTGTAAATGGTCATCGACTTTGTCTGTACCAGTGCCCTATTTCCAAAGAAGATTTTAAGGCCACATGTGTGGCAGACTCTCATTACCTCTTTTTAGAGGGGGCTCCTACCCCTCATTGCAATTTATTCTTTTTAATTCAATTTCCTTAGTATTAGATTAGATTTCGTTTACTAATAATCCCTATCAAGAAATACCATGTTACAATCGATTTTTGCAGATTCCCGATCAAAGCACAAGCCTACTAAGAAAGGATGATCCTACTTGAAGAAGAGGCAAGCTTCCCCATTGCTGAAACACCACTGTTCAACAAATTGTTTCTCTTTCTTCATCCCTGAAACACCACTGTTCAACAACTTTTTGACTTTCTCCATTGCTGAAACACCATTGTTCAACAACTTTGTGCCTTTTTCCCATTGCTGAAACACCACTATTCAACAATTTTTCACATCTTCCCCATTGCTGAAACACCACTGTCAACAACCTTTCACCATTTTTCCATTGCCGAAACACCACTGTTCTGCAATTCTTCACATTTTCCATTGCTGAAATACCATTGTCAGCAACCTTTCGCCATTTTCCCATTGCTGAAACAGTATCGTTCAACAATTCTTCACATTTTCCCATTGACGAAACAACAACGTTCAACAATAGTTTCGCCCTTCTTTCTATGGATGAAACACCACTTTCGCAGTAGTATTCTGCAACATCACCTTCCAACAAATATTTCTCTATTCTTTCCCTGTCGCTGACTTTTCAGCATTCTCTGTCAATAAACTTTTGCGCTCTCATACTACATTTTTTCCTTCCAGTCAACAAATCCTTGATACAATTCCTCTAACAAATCAAAAGTCTCTGCCATGGCTACTGCAGAACTATTATGGACAAGCACTATATTTTGTTTGAAGTACGAATCAAAAGGTAAAGGTGAGGTATGTAAATTTTATACGTAAATACAATTAAGCTATAGTTAATGAGAAGATTCCAACTCATTTATTACCACTCATGTAAGATCATTATTAGCCACACTTGAAGGGGGGGGGAGGAAATATCGAAATTTTATACCATCATTTCACATGAATCAACCACCGTCATTCCTTTTTACCATCCTTTCGTTTGTTTCACCACCATTTGCATGCCTTCACCCAAAAAACTCACTCTGCACAGAAGCTGTTACTCGACTCTTTGACAGTGTATTTTACTGAGATGTTATCTATGGGAGGCTCTGTTATACAGTACGAACCCGCCACAACAGCCTTGTTAGAACTATATCCAGAAGCCTATCAAATTTTTCTGCAGGCAGGATGGCTCGGTTATTTTCAGAGGCTCCAGGGATTTGATAAAAAATAGGTTCTGCAATTTGCTCGAAATCTCCAGAAAGATCATTCCATTGTTCAAGGAGTTCGGATTTCAGTTACAGAAGAGGATATAGCACAGGTTTCGGGTCTCCCTACCAATGGAATTCACTTGTTCAGCCGCAAACATCTCATCTTGAATGCCCAGCAGGATTTTGTCTTTCCAGGGGAACAAATTGAACCTAAATGCCGGGGTGTCCGACTCAGCTCGTTTCCGCCTCCATGGTCGGAAGTTTCAAAATTCGTCAAACACTACCTTACCTGTGAAGGTCGATAATAGGTAGTCTACCAGCACGATTTTGTCCTATTGTCTCATTTACGACATGCTAGATTGGTGAACATTCCTTATTATCTGCTTAGTTGTCTTAAAAATATGTCGTACTACTGTAAAAAGGATAAATATCTCACCCTTTCACTCACCCATCACCATCTCGTTCAACTACTTATCCAAAAGGGTTTTTCCCAACAAAACCCTCCACTAAACAATCCACCCATAGATCCCCAAGAAGCTGCTGAAATCCCTGAAAATCTTCAGGAACAACAACCACAAAACCTTCTAGACCCTCCAGAAATACCTAACAGTCTGCCTACAGACCCAATCAATCCAATTAACCCCCCTACCATACCAAGCTCACCCCACATTTTACCAGAATCATCCACTCCTTCCCTTCATATTCTTAGTGATGATTCTGAACCAGATAATTTTCCCTGTCCCATCATTGAGGAAAATCCCCCACGTAAATGAAAGAAAATTCATTTCTTTCCGCCCTTTTTACAAAGAAAACGAACAAGGGCCTCAACAAGGGCAGCCACTACTGCCACTTCCCTAAACCCCCAACCCATCTGACTAATACCTTGTACACCTCCAACCTCCCAAATGCCGAAATCTTTACATATTCCACCCATGAGCACTGAAACACAAGAACCAGATGCCCAGTTTGTTACGACATCATCCGTTTCAAATCAAGTAGCTGAAACACAAGACCTAGCTACCCATTTGTTAGTTGAACCACAAGGACCAGCTACCCATTCAGTAGTTGAAACATAAGAACCAACTACCCATTTAGTAGCTGAAACACAAGAACCGGCTACTCATTTAGTAGCTGAAACACAAGAACCAACTACTCATTTAGTAGCTGAAACACAAGAACCAGCTATAGCCGTCACACGAGAATCAACTACAGCTGAAACACAAGAACCAGCTGCTGATATTGATACCAAGACACAGAATATCAGATGCTGAGGGTGCTACAACATTACTTTCTTTACATCAAGAAGTTGAAACACAAGAATCAGTTGTTGATCTTGTAGCTGCTCCACAAGAACCAACTAGTGAGGTTGTGACTTCTACATAAGAACCAGTCACTCCTCAACTAGAACCAACAATGGCCTCTATCTTACAAGAAAATGAGTTCCTAAGGTCTGAATTGGAAGCCTACAAGTAAGATCTAGCCATGGCAAAGGAATCCTATGAGAAGGAACTTAAATTGTACACCCTAGCTCACATAGCGAGCATGTCAGAGGGAACTACAACATAGAATCCATGTAGAGAATATATGTGAAGTCAATGTGGGGACATATACTATCAAGCAGGCTACAAAGTAATTCAAATTCCAATGCCAGGAGCTCCCCTTGCACCTTCGAATTTTGCAGTCAAAGAAGAACACCCTGTTGTTACACAAGAACCAGCAGGACCTTCCAAAATTAAGACTGAGCCCTGGCCTACAACAAATGTCAAATCTGAAACCCCTGCTTTTGTTAATAAAGTTATACAAACATTGCCTATTGATGAATCTGCCTCTCCCAGCCAGATCAATACCCACAACTTTGTGGAACAAGCCACTCAGACCCTACCTCAGCATACTACTTGCAATGCTGAAACACAAACTCAGCCATGGGATGAGCAGGCAATAATAGAGAAATGGAAAAAAGAGTCTGTTGTTACACAGGCCAAAAGCCTGCAGGAACACAAACAAATATGGATAAATCATATCTACTCATATTGGGAAGCTTTGGAGAAAACACACCAGGAATTTCATGCCCTTAAGAAACATAATAAAGAACTAAAAGACAGATTGCTCCTGATATTTGACTTGGCACAAAAGTTATTGGCTGCAAGGAAACCATCTTGCAATTACTCTCTGTTCCTCATGGAACGACTTACATGGTTTCAGATCAAATCAATCACAGAAGGCAGACCCCATGCAGTATTACATCCAACAGATTTTGTTAAAACCTTTGCAGAAGCCTCTGCTATGGATCAACACCTTCTCTGTGAGTCATATTTTCATAATGAGGCCATCCCTGAGAATCGACAGCTTAACCTTAACCCTTTGTTCAGTGACATCCAGATCCGAGCACTCACCTCCTTCCTTAACAATCCGATTATATGGAAGGATGACTTCCTAGATGCCAAGCACAATGAGGATAATCGCCTTCTCTGGATAAGGCTAGAACCACAAAATGTTGCCACCTTTGTTACAGACTATTATCAGTTTTTAAAGAAAGCAGGGATGACTCAACACATTCAACAATTACAAACATCAGTGTTTCAGGAGTATCAACATTTCATTAAATCAACAAAGATTGCTGCCCTACAGGCAAATAACATGTTTTGGCAACAATCTACTGAGAAAAGACAGGAACACAATCCTTTTAGCCCCACTAATCTTGAGATAGAAATTTCCAGGGTACCTAGCTACATCAAGTGTGTTCAGCAATGTGCTGAATGCTAGATAGGGTACCAGTTTCATTTTCCTACTCTCTGGATGCCAGCAGAGAAATATCAAGTCCATTATAAGTTGCCCAAGAAGGCCGAAACAACAGATTGGCAAATGTTACAACGCATTCAAGGGTTCAGAGCTCCAACATACATCACCTTCCATAGTTGTTGCTTGAGTAACTTGCACGCTCAGAGTCAGTATTCAGATTCTGATTCAGAGTGAAGTTGCCTGAGGACATGCAACATTTTAAGTTGGGGGGGATGTTAGGACCATACAATGTACCTTTTTTCTCACACTTTTTGCTACCTTTACACCCTTGTTTCACTCACATTTAAACTCACATTATCACCTTACCCTATCTTTCCAAAGGTATATAACGTCTCTTCTCTTTACTATATGTTTAATCTGTTTTTCATATAATTTTACATTACCCTCGTACTTAACCATTGATCAGAAATGTATAAGTGTTGAAATAGTTTGAACTGCAGATTAGCATTGAGGACTATTGCTAAAACAGTTAAAGCACGCAAACCCTGTGACTGAAACAGTCTGGGCACTACGATGCTGAAACAACAACTCACAGAAGAAGCTATTACTCTCTGTGGTCTACGATGCTGAAACAACAACTCACACAAAAGAAGCTGCCACACTCTCTGTGGTCAATGATGCTGAAACAACAACTCACACAGAAGAAGTTGTTACACAGTCCGTGGTCTACGATGCTAAAACAAAAACTCACATAGAAGAAGTTGTTACACCCTCTGTGGTCTACGATGATCAAATAGCAACACAAAACTGTTACATTGACCATGACAACCACACCTTCAGCTAGCATTAACCATCGCTGTTGCCTGAGATCAAGTTGCTGAAACAGTCAGAATGCAAATCCCGTGGCTGAAACAGCCTGCGATTTGCAATGCTGAAACAACATGCAACAACAATAACAAGAAGACAAATAAAGAAGTTGTTACTCCAGCCGCAACAGAACCACCTCACTTAGCACTTGTAATAGCATTTTGTTGTGGGAGACTCAGTTATCCTATTCCAGTTTAGAAAGTCGATCTGACTAAGAATAGGACTCATATGTACACCTGTAAATTGTTGATCAAATTGTATCGACGGGATTCTCCTCTTTAAATAAGATGAAATCATCATTATAGATGACCTTCTTTTTAGCTAAGAAAGGATTTTACAGAGAGGGACGTGTTTTACTTCAGATTGTAATATGATACAGTTGACAGATGAATAAAATACTATTCTAAGCATTTCTCTCTAGTTCCTTTTGTTTCAGGGGAATCTTGTGAGAAGGGAGGGCCCACCTTCTTCACAAGATTCACCCATTAACTTTGTAGTATGTTAGTGTTATTTCTGTTCATGCCTTGATTAAATTATGTTTTGCTGAAACACTACTTTACTGAACTCTGTT
The DNA here is from genome assembly GCA_009831015.1 of Picea engelmannii. NCBI lineage: Eukaryota > Viridiplantae > Streptophyta > Pinopsida > Pinales > Pinaceae > Picea > Picea engelmannii. The sequence continues at coordinate 290,524 of ML778330.1, forward strand.
TTGCTGAAACACTACTTTATTGAACTTTGTCTTCCTGAAACTCCGCTTTACTGATTGTTACATTGTTTTCATATGATTCATGCTTGGGTAACTGTTAATCATTCTAGTTAGCAATATTGTTTGGTGAATTTATGAAAGCTTGATAATCAGGGATAGGTGCTGAAGATTCCTGCTTGGGGAATAGGGTCTTGTTCTCTGTTAGAGATAGTTAGCCTTCAGTGCATGTCAATTATTTCAATTAGTAATGAGTTCATGAAAGTGTGATAATCGGAAACATGTGTTGAAGATTCCTGGTTGAGGAATAGGGTCATGTTCTCTGTTAAGAGGTAGTTAGTCTTCAGTGTGTGTCAATCAATTCAATTAGTAATGAGTTCATGAAAGTGTGATGATCAGAAACAGGTGTTGAAGATTCCTGCTTTGGGAATAGGGTCCTGTTCTATGGTTACAGAATAGTTGGTCTTTCCTTTTTGCAGTGTCTTGAAAGATTTATTTTCCAAGTTGTTATTTTCTTAATGTAATCCAGGATTCTTTGGACAATTATCTCTTTAAACATTGAACTCTGCAATAGGTAGATTGTTTTCCTGTAATTCAAGTTAGAACTTCAGTTTGTTCAAGGAAAAAGTGTGACTAATATATTTTTACTACAACTCTAGGTTGCTTTTGAGATTGAGCATATATAGTGCATGATTGCCTTTCAAATAAATAGACTTCCCTAGGTTGACAATTTATGTAGCACTTGAGTGTTTAGTTAAATAAGCAATTAAAGTGACCAACAGAGATGAGATATTCATAGCTCGAGAAACAACTTAAAATTCTTCGAAACTCAAGGTAGGAGTGTAATATGAGTGTACGACTTCACTACCCAGAGGTCTTCGACGGATCGTAGGTCATGGACTAGATAATCTTGATGATCAGATTGAAGGCTTCATTGATTTCAAACAACGACTTGATTGGACATTCAGGATGGTCGGGTATGAGGGCAATAGACAAATTGCAGAGGGGCCGACTCGGGCTTGGTAGAAAATTCCCTTGGACAACAACACGACAAATGATGAGACTTAGGCATCAAGGCATTAATCATAAGTTTACGAAGCAGGAGGCAACACAAACTCTCCATATGTCTGGAAGAATAACCAAACAGAGGAGGACACAACTCTATGTAGTGAGAACAACTTCCCGAGGTCGTATTACATCCCATAGTTTGATGAAAAAACAGACAGATGTGATTTATCCAAGGGAAATTCATTATGCTGCCAATAAAGAAAAGACTTTTCCCTTCCTCTTTTTGGGGTATATTTGATTTTTTTTTTTTTTTCAATAATTTTGGAAAAAAGAATAAAGGAATGTTACGTTACAATGGAGGAACGAGTGTTACAAACATACAAGTTCAAGGCACAATGACAAGACTGATGTTCAGAATACTGATACTTTGGAAAACTCCTCTGGGGGCCAAGGGTGTTAAGACGCAGAAGCAAACTTCTACAAGGATGGCGTATAAGGTATGCAAACGCGGTTAACAAAACACACAATGGTAACTCCCTTTGATGTAAGTTTAACGAGCCTAGAGAAGGTAAGCTCGGTGGTTTTTCATATTTAGAGAGTCTGAAAAAACATAAAAGGAGACTCCATTGGGGTACCTTTTTCGAAGATAGTCTAGTCGTCTCGAAAAAGGGGTAAACTAGCATCGACAAGATGTCTATTCAAAACCATTTTAACAAGTGTGATAAGGACAAGATCACTCGACCATTTTTTAATTTTTAAGGAGTCTGAAAAAAACTTAACTATGGACTCCGTCAGGAATTTTCTTCTGGACCAGTTTAATGAGTGTGAAATAATAAGGTCACTTGGTGATCTTTTCTATTTTAGGGAGTTTGAAAAGAGCTTAACTATGGACTCCGAGGGGGTTCCTTTTTCATAAGTTTAGTCCCTCAGGCCCGAAAAAGGGGTAAAATTTTACATGAGGGTACTCTTCTAGAGAACTGAAGTTCCATAGAGTATACCTTTGTTCGTACAGTTGACCGTCTGGAATGAAAAAGGGGTAAACTACCATCGGATAGACGTGACTTCAAATTTCAGTTTAACGAGCATGAAAGGCCACAAGATCGCTCCACAATATTTTCATGTTTAGAGTGTCTGAAAAGGGCTTAAAAGAAGACCTGTAGAGGTTACTTTTCTTAGTTAATCCGGACGAGATCAAAAAGCATAAATGTAGTCTCACTGGATGTTGCTTTCGGATCTCAAAGCAAGCCTGAAAATCAACAAAGTTAGCTCATGATAAACACTTTGTGGGTTGATGATGGGTATCTCCTTGAGGGAGTAGTATGCTCCGACGAAAACATTGTCTATGACACCAGGGGTTCTGGAGAGATTTATAGGTATCGTTTCAGTGATACTTTCCATATTACCCTCGACATAAACAACACGAGTAGCCAAAGGATTGATAGGAGAAGACCTATCTCTAGTCATAGTCAAAGTGAATTCCCCTGCTTCGATTCTGCTTAACTCTGGGAGAAAGTATGATCTATGATGAAGATCATCCTAGGGTTTGTCCAGAATAGTCATTTCTTCAATTACTGCTTCGTCAGAGGGAAAGAATAAGTCTAATGAATCAGTGTCAGCGAGAGAACCCTAAGCCCAAATAGGCTCTAGAAGTGGATCGAACTCTTGTGCAAGAGTTGGATCAGTGTTTGCTGAAGCTTGATGGACTAAAGAGTACGCTACTTCATCTGCGGACAAGGGCATGGACATGCCTGAGTGCCCTGTCCCATCCATCGTGGCCGATGGGGAAGGAAGTATCCACGGATCATTGAAGTAAGTTGTACAAAACGATGAAACTTGAAAAATCTCAACCCTATGGTGATTGGATATAAACTTGATATCACCTTGAGGGGGAGGTAATCTAAGGTTGCCATCAAAGATGGGCACAAACCAACCCCTACGTTGACCACACTTGGTTGAGTATTATCAATCATCAGGAAAGTAGATGCCCCCAATGAAGGGTCATGTATGGAGGAAGACAATTGATTGATGGTCACAATCCGACCCTCGTGTGGAAACAACAACACCCAAAAACCTTTAGCAACCACAACTTGCATGGCATAATTCCAAATCCTCCCTAACAAGAGGTTATAGTCGAGGGGCACATCGACTACCTCTACCTCGACACACATGGTCTTCCCTCCTAAGTGCAGTAGGAAAGAGGGAATGATACCATGTGGTCGGAACGAATGACCGTCGAAAGTAATAAGAAGAGTAGGTGACAGAGACAAAACATGATAGCCAATGGCCTTCCAACATGCCAATGACATAACGCATGTTGAGGTTCCCTCATCAACCACCATGCGAAAGATATTCCGAGTAAAAGTTTTTGTGGGATAAGCCACTACTATCTAAAACACTATGTGGTAAGGAAGACAAGGTTTTAGTTCAGTTGTATCCAGCATGATTGTACCTGGATTACAAGTATCGGTAGATCCTAAAGTGGTTAACAAGGCTTTCCTCTGGGAAGAGAAGCTTTGGAGGACCTCCAAAGTGGACATTTCACAAGGGGTTTGTGATAAATCTTCCACCACAAAATAGTTCTGGGTGGCCCTTGTGTTTGGGTTGTGAGAATCTTTTTTGAACGCACCTTTGGGGATGTGTGTCATGGTTTCTCCCAACATCTTCTCAATCTGTAGAGGAAGAGATGGGAGTTTGGCTTCTTTGTCCTTCTCAGAAGTTCTTGGTTTACTATAGTCATGCTCTCTAGTCGATATAAAAGCATCACCCTTCACTGTATATACATTCGCGGATGCGGGTTTGTTAGAATATAGAGAGGGTCTTTGGCTACCCCCTTTCGTTCTTGCAGAGGCTTGAGTTAGATTTTTCTTATGTTGAAATGGATTGGTTAACATAGCAAGATATTGCAGCGTCACAAAATTTTGGGCTTCTGCAAGCCGAGGACATAGATGGGTCGGGTGGTCTTCCGTGCATAAGTTGTGTGGATACCTCGCCTTTCGTTTCTCAGTGTTGTCCCCGCCAGCATTATTGGTAGGTTTTTTATCCTCCTTACCCTTCTTTCATTGTTTTTTCTTTCCTTCAGGCTACTGGGTGGCCTTTGGATTAGTTGATTGCACTGTGTGTACATCCAATGTTTTGGTAGGGGGAGCAGCCAAAGTAGTAGTTTGGCTGGGAGTTGTGTGTTGTATAGACAACTGCTGCAACTGCTTCATCAATTGCTCAGCGAGATTTGTTTGTGTTGAACCAACAATACCATCGGCATGTGGTCCAACTCTTTGTCTAGTGTTATCAAGTATTGAGCGTGGCGCATCCAGCAAGATCTCGTATAATAAACCTGACTGAGAATAGATTAGCTCAAGTTGTTGAACTCTCATGATGGTGTCTTCTTCAGAAAATACTCCCGAAGTCGTGACGTCTTTGGAAAAATATGGGACCAAAGACTTAAGGAACCACTTGAGGAGGAATGTTGGTGGGACTGGTACCTTAATTAAACTCTTTCGGTGTCTCCATTATCGGATGTGATAAGAGATATGGTTTGCTTTTGTCTGTGAAAAATTGGCCAACAATTCGGTGCTAGCTTCGTATCGCATAGGTAACTAGAAATGGTTTAGGAAATACATCACCAGTTCGACGAAGGAAGAGTATCTTGAGTGATTGAGCTCAATGTACCATTTCATGGCACTCCCAATGAGGATACGTTGAAACAATCGCAACTATATAGAGTCGTCTTTCAATGAGTTATATGAGCACCAAAGATGGAAGGTAGTCACATGATCTCCTGGATCTTCGTTAGGCTTGGCTTCAAACTTTGGGATGTCCAAAGGAAACTTCGTCGACATAGGAGGCCAATGTGGATCATGACAGATAGAGTCATTCAATAACCTTGTCAAGTCTAGTAAATGCAAAGTTGTCAGGAAGGATAGTTTGGGTTGTTGGTGATAACTTGGGAAAAAGGGGTCTAGAGTTTGACTGGCACCAGGTTGCCAGGAAAATTTCAACTTCTAGCCCGAATTTCGGTAAAAGCCATGGCCATGGCTGGCGTATGGATTTTGCGTGTGAGGAGACATCATTCGTTGATTTCCAAAATAGGACATAAATGGTTGGGCATGCATTACATTCGAAGGACTTTGGGAAGGGTTGCCCCATGTCGGTTTCATGGAGATAGGCATAATACTTTGTCCAGGATTCCATTGATTGTGGAAATACTTACCCCATATCGACATTTCAGACAAGGGAATGGATCCCTGCCAAGAACTCGAGGGCCCTGATGTGGAAGAAATTCCTGGGCATGTTCCCTGTGCAGGAATAGTACCCTGCATAGGAATAGATTGTCCAAAACCGATATTTCTCCCAGCTGGGAAAGCAGCTGACGAAAAGACATTGTTACCAAATGCACCAAACAAAGAAAATGGTGTCGAACCTACCAACATATTATGGAAAGTTGGTCCTTGACTCTCCGCTCCAGGTAAACTATGGTGTGTAGGTGGCCCAGCGGATTGCCGATGTGTGCCACCGAGCGAAGGGGATGAAGGAGGTATATGAGCTCCCCCATAAGGGAAAGTGTTAAAAGGAGTAGGATTTCCCCCCATGTGTCCTTGCAGAGGAGTGTTAGAGCTCCCTGCCCCCAGACCTAAAGTCTGTGAAGTGGAGTAGGAAAGTATAGGACTTGTACCTGAACTAGGCATCCCGTATGAGAATAGAGGGCCTATTGCACTTGGTGTGAAAGGGGTTGTGGCCACCGCCAGAGATGGGATCAGACCACTGTACGATGTAGAGGTGGTCAAGACCATGGTGGCTCAGACCGGTGATAGTGGGTTAGGAGGTGGAAACTCTCCTGTGGTGACAACCATAGTGGGAATTGAAGAATTCCCAGAAGGAGTAACAACATTTGTTTTTATTGCTGTGTGAGACACTGTTTGGCACTCGTAAGGATGAATCAGTATGATGGTGGGTACCAAAATATCAGTGGTGGAGGTTTCAACCAGACCAAAATCTTTTACTCCAAGGTCTAAAATGGTCGATTCCTCTGGATGTTGGTCAGGCACAATTTCTTGTGACCCGGTCACTTCAAAAGACCCTTGTTGATCTAGCTTTCTCCTTAGTGGTGGCAGGGTGGCTCCAGTGTAACTGGCGGTGTTGTTCCCGAGTTTATACTTTAAGGCTCTAAAGTATACTATCAAGGAATCTAAAAAGATAATGAGAATTAAGGGGTAAGAAACAAATGTGAAGGGTAAATCAGAGTTGGTTTCTCAACTGTCTCTGTCTAGCTTCCCATTGTTCTTGGATGTTGATTTCTCTCTCAATAACTGCCCACGAATATTCTAATTCAACTCAAGTAGTTGTTGTTTGCAGGATAGTATTAAATAAGTTCAAAGCAATGCTAGTTTGATCCTATAGGCCAAGTTATTTGTTAGGATGTCTATTACTTGGGACAATCATGAGGAGTAAAACTTTATATAATTATAAATAAGTTTTAAAATTTGTTGGTTCAGTTTCGTGGGATGAAATAGAGAAGGAATTTTGGAACTCAAAATAATAACATAATAACAGTAAAGGTTGTTTCCTGTACTTGAAGTAATTTGAGAATATTAAAACAATAACAAACTAACGTTGTTGAAGAATATGAGGCTTTAATCGTGAAATAATCTCATATCATAATAGAAGAAGAGGAGAAAAACAATATTTCTAATGAAGTATAAAATATAATTATCCAACTAACCTATAGGTCTTGAGACTGTTGATAGCAATCACAGAGGAAAAACTGTAAATGATTAGATAATCAAATAAATTCAAACTATAGTATAATTTTGAATTAAACTATAGTCGATCATTCATTAGAAAAACATAGAATGAAAGATGTTGAAAGATACTGAAAATAAAGTGAAGCAAAACATAGCTTCAAGGTGAAATAATTCAGAATCTCTTCTGCATTATCTATATCATTGTAAATCGGAAAACTTCTAATACAATTGGCTCCCAAAAAACAAAAGCCTTTTCTCAGTCTTGTGAAATTATATTTATACATGATCACCAAAACTTTGTCCCGTTGGTGATTAACTAATTTCCGAAGACTAACGGTTACATGAATGAGCAATGTTGAACTGTTTACATTTCTATTTTAACTGCTTTATTATTTCAATGATGAAAATATACATAACCGTATTTTATGTCTGCGTTGATGAACTTCCTTCTTCTATTTTAAGACAATGAATACATTTTACCAGGAACTGCACCAAAACTCTGGGAGCTTCTGGAATATCTTTTGCCTCAAATAGAAAGAACTTTCTCTGTAGATCAATCAGACATTCTTTGATTATCTTTCTTGTGAAATTAATAGTTTGTAACTTTAAGTTCGACATCACTATCCATTTGTCAATTTGAGTGACATTGATTACCTTTATTTGTGGGATCTCTACCTGAATTTCTTCCAGATCCTCCTTGAATCTTAACTGATGATTAACAATGTTAATTTCTCCTAATAACCCTAGATAGTTGTTTCTTCCAATGTTCAAAGAAGCTTTATCTAAAAGGTTTAAAATTCCTTGACAATCATCATTAACCTCTCTGGTTATTTTCTTGTTTTCTGCAAGGTTTGCCTCCCATACCTTATGTATTATATCACCTTTAATTTGCTAAGAAACGGGTAGCCTTTGAGTCTCTCCGACCCCCTCTTTTGTTGAAAGAGCCACTGCTTTTTGAAAAGTTGTTCTGGCTGCATTCACTTCTCTCTCTTTCAGAAGAATACTCTCCAAGGATTTACTTGCTTCTTGAAAGTAATTATGAATAAATTCCAGCTTAAAGAACACTCCCTATTGCTCTTTTTCTATCTTTGTATGTATTTCCAACACCTGGGCTTGGAAGATTTCAAGCTCTACCACTTGATTGTGAATGGAATTAATATTATTTTGTAAATGTCTATTCATTTCTTCTTGTTGTAGGACCTGTGCTTGACTGGCCTGTATCTTCAGGTTTACTTCACTTAAGATTGCTTTCATTTTTTGAATATCTTGAATTTCATTGAATCTAGCTCATTCTAAACCCTTGTTTATCTCCCAACTAATACTTCTTTTAGTCTCCTTTAATTGTTTATGTAGCTGAGCTATCATCTGATCTTTTTGTTGTAACATAGTTTTCAAATTACCCACAGAGTGTAAATTTTTTGATGCAAAGGCTCCCATTGTGCCTGCTATTTCTGTAGCAAATTCCCCCTCTTCAAGTTTTTGTCCATCTACGATGATCTTGTGTTTTTTTATCATCATGCCTCCTCTTGGATGCATTTCCTGTTTCAGGATAGCCTTCCTCTTTTTGCTGAAAAAATAATCAGAGGAAGGAATCTCCTCCCTAGAAATAAGCTCAAGATCACTAACGTATAGAGGTCCCTCTTGGGGGTTTCCATAGGTAGACTGAAATGGATTCAAAGAAGTAATGGGACTTCCCAGTTCCATCGATGCTATTCCTCCTACGTTTTTAGGAAAATTACTAGGGATTTCTGGGGATGTTTCCAACTCCTTTCCTTTCCCTACCTCTGATTTTTCTGTCTGAGGAACTTCTGTTTCTTATGAAGGCATTTAAATATCCTTCATTTCTCCCTTTGTATTTTCTTTATCGTGTACATCTTTTTCAAAACCTGGGGGAGACCCTTCCTGCTCTGGAGGAGGGGTCATGGATTCACCCTACAAAATCTTTGGCAAACAACTTCACCTGTGACTTTGCAAGCACATGAAACTAGTCTATAAATCGGGTGATAAGGCCTGTACCCTGTTCAATAACTCCTCATAGGTTTTAACCTCTTTGAATATATCATCATAAATATACTCTTCATGTTCATAAGATTTCATATTGCAGTTCATCAAATGTCTATTTACTAGTTGATAAGGGTCATGTTTTTTATGTTCGATATCCACCAGTTTAACTTCTTCTAGTGCTTTTCCTTCCACTTTAGAATGGCCTAGGTTTTGCAATGAAAATTTCTCAACATATACAAGGAATATGGGCCAGGACTTATTTTGAGCTACCCTTAGCTCTATTCTAATACTTCCTTTTACTACTTGGTGCGATACCTCTCTACACACCATTCTGTCTGAGAGGAATTTTTGAAGAGCATGAGGGGGCATTAAGCACCCATATACCCTAATGTAAGAGAAGTTTTCATCAATGAACCAATTGGATATTGCTTTAATATTTTCTGAGACAGACTCAGAAATGAGAGGGGGTTCACAACCATAAATCATTTTATGCATTGGAATTATTATGAAATGACAAATTTCGTAAAACGCATTCTTAGCATTTTCTTCCCATAGCACAAAGTGATACTCTTGAATGGGTTTGGGGCAGGTTATGTTCCAACTCCAATTCATTAGGGGAAATAGAGTTACAACTCATATTGCGTCCATGATTTATGCCGACATGTAAAAGGCCATTGGCTGACCTTTAGATCTTGCAACTCTATAATTTGAAACCTCCTGAGCTAAGTTATCAGACAAAATCTTGCTACAGTTAAAAGTGTATCCTTCTAATGCTTCTTCTAAAAGGGTCAACCATTCTGCAGGAAAATGGCAGGGATTCTTTTTCCTGGAGAGTTTACACAACATCATGGCTACATAGACCATGTATTGCTCAAAGATGATGTGGCATATATTCCATGGCTATCGGCCCTAAATTTTGATGGACATCTCAACCATCCTTTAATAAAATCAGGATATGTTTGGTCAGCCTCAATACATTCTTTCCTTTGAAACTCAACTATAAATTCGGCATTATAGATGTACTTAGGATTTGGTGAGAGTTTGTACATTACTTGTATATGCTCTGGCCTGAATGAGCCGACAATGACCGCTTGATCGTTTAAAATGCTTCTTGTCAGGATATTAACCTTCTCCAAGGCCCAATTGATCATGTCGTTGTATACCATGAGCCGAGGGCGTTCTGCGATCTTATGAAGCTCCGATTCTTCTATATCCCGAAAGTGATTCTCGGAATCAACAGAAGAATTTTTGATTTCGTAATCGAAAAGTTCATAAATTCCTCTCCATGATTTAATTGAGTCGATGGCGTGAGGCATAGTGTCGGATATGATATCTCCTTCTGGGTTACGCATCTCCTCTGTATCTTCACTCTTGTTTGGTGCTTTCTTTGGTGCCATAGATTTATGTTAAAAGGAAAACCTGTCATAGAAAAGAAGCGTATGAGCTTGGCCGAATGCGAATTACATTTGAAGGATAAAACAAGCATAGGTTTTGGAACATAGATTTTAAATTCTCCTTAAACTCATTTTATGATAAAAACACTGACGCAACTAACCTGTAATCAATTACATTTAATGAAAAAAATATTTTTGAGATACGTGCAACAAATAACAGTTGTTTGTTTATTAATAAGACCGTATTTTGGCAATCCCAGATTCAAAATTCGAAAGATTTCATTCAACAGTACCGAAAATAAGAAAATACCTAAGAATCTTAATTATCGTTAATCATGTTTTTAAAACAGAGTTAGTCCAGTTTAAAAGTTTATTATGGTTCAAGTCTTCTCGTTTCAGGGTTTCGGGGATCGTGGATACATGAGGTATGTCATCGATAAACCTCGATTCCCAAAAATGCGAAATCACGATGAGATTAAATTAAGCCTTAAATTTTTGTATTAGTGAATTAATTAATCAGGATTAAAGATTAACTTCCAAAATAGTGTTAATTCAGTCTAAACACAGATTATGAGTTGGGACTTCGTGTTTCGGGATTTTGGGGATCATGTTGACAAGAGGTATGTTATCGTTGAACCCAATATCCCAAAATTTCGATACGATTAACGTAATCATTAATAATTAGTAACTTCCATTTTTCGGGAAATCAGGGATTGGGATTCTGCGATTGGATATGTATTAAAACATATGTTCTCAGTAAACCCCAAATCCAGAAAAACTTTTAAAGGTTAATCTTAATTGCTTTAGGTTTTAAGATTTTCGTGATTTAAAAAAAATAACTTCTCGTCTCCTTGTGGGACGAGGAGAACGAGTATACTTAGTGATTTTATTAGGTAAATGGAGTCAATGGCTTCTTTTTGAAGAACTTGCTTAGGAAGGGAATATAGAGGGGAAAAGAGATTTCGTCTTTACTTCCGAAAAACTTTTCAAAACTCCCAACGTTGTAAATTCAGCTGCAGTCCCATTCATGATATTCTCCTTCTCACTATTGAATTTAGGTATGCTTTTAGATGATCAAAACAATCCTAAGAAATCCAACGGATCTTGCGGATTTTGACTTGCATCAAATGAAGTAAATTTCATGTTTTGAATTGGGGAGCCCTGTCTGGACTTGGGATGAAGATCCAGTTTTGAAAAGGCTGGTAACCAGAGTAGAGTGAAATTTATGTATGACAACCTTACAGATACCTCGGATATTGCTTCACTGCCAGCGAGCCTGTATAGTACCCCGGTGAATTTATCTGTCCCTTTTTACTGAATTTCCTTTCACCACTTCGAATCATAATTATACATTGAAATGTTGAGATGAGGGAAATCATTTAAATGAATTTCCTTTCATCGTATTCTAGGACTAGATGGGGGCAATCAAATATGAATTTCCTTTCACTATCTGTCTTATATTTTACTTTTTGAACACAAAGTGGGGGAAATCAGTGGTAGTAAGTATACCAGGGATGGTATCTGTGTAAAATTTGCAGTAGAGGTCTATCAACTTGCTTTGATTACCTTGGACCAACCTTTTCTTAACTTTCAAAGCACCTTAGCCCGCAGTGAAAAAGGGAAAGATTAATTCCAGGGGTCTTCCTTCGAGCAAGCCTAAATCCTTAGAAAACTAATAAGAAACCTATGTGATTCAGGATCGGCCTATGCATAACTTTGATTAGTCAGAGAGTGAGGAGTTATGAGAACTGTTTTACCTTTTAAGATCTGTTTTTCATCTTCCAAAGCTAAGACGTAATCTCTTCTCCCTCTGTGGGAAACCAGGAAAGATGTTTGATCTTTTAAGAGGGAAAAACCGAGGGTAGAAAGGGGCAAGTGAGACAGACCTAGAAATAAAAAAAGGGGTCATGGATTAAACCCAACTCTTGGAACTCTTTCTCGGAGACACTTTTCTCTCTTTGTTTATTTTAATTACCTCTTATCTTTATCTAGGTGAAAGTCTTAGGGCCTAGAGTAAGAAATCATTCTTTTAGTGACATATCACACTTACGAGATAATCATCGCACTTTAAAACCTTTGTTTGAAAAATAGACTTCTCTGGAATTCATACCTTCGCCTTACCATTTTTGTTCTCTTTTGAAATAACATAAAATCTTTTCTATCACCTATTTTCGGTGAATTTATCTTCCAATATATGGTCATTTTTTTCTCCTTTTGGTTGTCTGGGTTGCAAGAGAAGATCCTGTAAGGGAACAGTACAAAGAGTATTAGGGCTTTAAAAGAATTGAATTTATTGAAAATTCGTATTCCTACCTATAGAAAAACATTGACCTATTTTATTTTTTTAACGAAAGTAGACTTACCAAGGAAAATTATGAAAAAATAAAAAAGAAAACACAAACCGGTATATACAGTGGGAATTTTGGAAACCAATTATTCCATATAGTGTTTTAAATAACACCCGTTGACAGGGGTGTTGAGGATTTTACCATCCAAATTCTCTAACAGAAATGAATTTTTTCCTTTAGGAGCTGTTACCTTGAACGATCTGTACCATATGTGATCGAATTTACTATGTTTTGTCGAGTCCTCCTTCCTAGCATCCCATTTTAAAACCAAATCTCCGGGGATAAAATCTTTGTCTTTGGATTTATGATCGAATAATGCTTTCATGTCGTCCTGGTATTTCTGCAACCTTTCGTCCACTTCGGCCCTATGCTATTGGACTTCAATCAGCTGGTTTATTCTTCTTGTGACATGATTTGGTTCTTCCTTCTCATCTTGCCAAAGTTTCATTACGGGAAGCACTAGATTTATAGGTAACACTACGTTGGTCCCGTACACCATTTGGAAAGGAGAAGTGCCGATAGACTTTTTTTTGCCTATCTGATTTTCCCACAGAGCGTATTTCAAATGCACATGCCAAGATTTCTTGTTTTCGCTCAAGACTTTCTTAATTATATTAATTAGGCTCTTGTTTGAAGATTTGTCCAGAAATTTTCCCTGAGGGTAGTATGTCGTGGAATGACCAAGCACAATATTATATTTTTGGAAAAAACTGACCATAGCCATAGATTTAAAATCCCGTGCGTTATCTGTGACTATCTTTCGGGGGCAACCAAATCTAGACAAAATGTTCTCTTCTAAGAAATCTATTACCACCAAGTTTGTATCCCTTCTATTTGGAATAGCTTCCACCCATTTGGTGAAGTAATCTATAGCAGTCAGGATCCATCTATGTTGAGCGCTAGAATGAGGATTAATTTCTCCTATCAAATCTAATCCCCATTGCTAAAAAGGAACTTTCGTTTTGACCAGAACCAATGGCATTGCTGGGAGTTTATGCTTGTCTGCGAACAGTTGGCAAGGGTTTCAAGATCAGACCTTGGCATTGACGTCTGAGAAAATATTGGGCCAATAATATCCTTCCCTTAGGATATTATAAGTCGTTTCCCTTCAGGTGTGATGTCCTCCACACAAACCTTCATGAAATTGGCTTATGACCTTCTATGCTTTTTATTCAACCAAACAAACCAACATGAAGCCAAGTGGGTCTTTCCAATGCAATTGTCTTTCGGATATACAGTACTTGACCGCATGCATCTTCAACGTTCTAGATTTGGATGGGGTTAAGTCACTCAGGCACTTCAAGGTCAACAGGTAGGACACTACGTCTTTGTACTAATCTGATGAAGCAAAATTCTCTTCGATTCTGACTTCAATTATTTGTTCATCGAGCTCGTTCATGTCCACACACTCTTCACCTCCCTTTAAGCCATTTATTCTGAGAGATATGAAATTTGATTCAGCTAAGAGTTTAGCTAAACCTTGCCCCTTTACTAGTCTTGTTGGTTTTCTCTCTAAGTTGAATTCTTGAATTTTGGCAAGCCAACGTCCTCTTTTTCCATCACTGTCAGACTGAACCAAAATATCTTTTACAGAGCTAGTGGGTACGTACACAATTACCTTAGAATGCAACACATAGGTTCTGAAAGCCTTTAACGCCTTCACCATAGCATATGCTTGTTTTTCCATTATATTATATCTAAGTTCGACGTCTCTAAGACTTTTGCTAAAAAAGGCTATCGGTTGCTCGAAACCTTCTTCATTTTTTTGAAGGAGTACCGTGACAAGTGTGTGTTTGGAGGCGAATGAGAAAATAAGAAAATCCTTTAGATAATCAGGGCTTGTTAGTACAGGTGCCTCACTTATAACCTTCTTGATGTGTGTGAAGGATGATTTAGCTTCTGTTGTCCATTTCACTTCATTATTTTTCTTTAGCATATCTGTGATCAATTTTACGATTTCAGCAAAGTTTGGAATAAATCTCCTCAAAAAAATTATTTTTCCTAAGAATGACTGAATCTCTTTTACATTCCTAGGGATATTTATTATGTCTATAGCTTCAACTCTTTTAGGGTCAATTCTAGATCCATATCGAGACACAATATGGCCCAACAATTTACCTTCTTGCATAGAAAAGTGAGACTTTTGGGGGTTTAAAGACAAACCAAACCTACGACATTTCTCAAACGTTTGCTTGAGATGTATCAGATGATCTTCATCAGATTTAGAAAAAAAAGTTAGATCATCAAGATAGATAACCACAAATTTTTCCCTTTCGCCAATGAAAGCGATATCCATAGCACGTTGAAAAGTAGCACCTACATTCATTAAACCAAAAGGCATCTTGTCATACATAAATGTACCTCAAGGGGTGGTGAAGGTCTTTTTTTATTTATCGTGTTCGCTGACAACAATTTGATTGTACCTGGAAAACCCATCGATCATCGACATCCTATTTTCCCCAACTACTTTTTCTAAGACGTGATCCATTTTTGGTAGGGGGTAATTATCTTTGAGGGATGACTTATTTAGATTTCTGAAATCGACACACAGTCTAATTTCCCCATTTTTATTTCTAACTAGGACCAGGTTTGCTACCCAATCAGAGTATCTCAGTGCTACAGTTATTTTTGCATCCAGGAGATTTTTTACTTCCCTTTCGATCACGGGAAATAAAATAGGATTGATTTGTCTGATTTTTTGTCTAAAGGGTTTGACACTAGGCTTCAGGGGTATCTTATGTTCGATCAGAGAGGTGCCATAGGTTCTCAACTCTTCATATGACCAAGCGAAAACATCTTTGTACTTTCTAAGAAACTCTGTGTATTTACTTTTGGTTTTTGTGGACAAATATTTGGATAGTTTCACCATCCTAGGGTTTTCTTTAGTACCTATTTCACAGTCCTCAACCTCTTCATGTTGAGACTATAGAGTGGATCTTGAAGGGATATCATCTTGATTGAATAATCTTTCCAAGGGAATCATTCCCTTGGGGATCTGGTTATTTTTAAGAACTAGCATTCGGTGATTTGCGATTTTATCATGGAACTCTTGAGGATTTTCCCTTTCTTGCATGATCCAAATAGGATCATTTTGGTTTTCTTGATCAGTATGCATTTCAACAAACTCATCTATTGATTCTAAAAATTTACGAAGATGTTCATCATCCTCAAAAGCTTGCTAATGTTGTACATTATTTGGTATAGAAGGTCAGTGTCTCATTTGTATGTGATATTTCAGTTTAAAAGTGGTGGGAGGTGCGAATGTTGAGTCTTATTTGGCTAATGCATCATCTTGTTGGTTTTCAGTCCTTGGAACGAAATGAACCTTCACAGAGGAGAAAATATTTTCAATCAGATCCCAGATGCAATTCCTGTAGGAACTCAACCTAGGATGTTTGGCCTGGTATTGTTGGTTTACCTATTTTATGATTAGCTTGGTGTCACCAAAGACTTCAAGGTTTTTTATTTTCATTCTCCTAGCGGATTCTAACCCTAACACTAAGGATTCATACTCGCATACATTATTTGTACAATCCACATTCCACTATAGCCTATAGGAAAAGGGGATTACAAATTGATCATCAGGATCCACAAGGAGTTCCCCTGCTCCAACTCCCAAGTATGATGAAGCACCATCAAAAAACATCTTCCATACACCAGTGCTATATACATTTTTTATTTTTCCCTTTTCTATTTTTTCTTTTGTACAACTTTCGTCTAAATCTACCTCAATATCATCATCAATAGATAATATACAGTTATCTAAAACTTGATCAGCTACATATACAGGGTGGTTATTTGGGTTATGTGGATCACCTACTGTGAATGCCAACCTAGTTTCTTTGTATAGACGCGTGTACTGTCCTTCAAAAACTGGAATCATAGCGTATGTCATGTCAAGCTGGAGAGATCCTCCAAACTTGGAACCCCATGACCTAGATAACAACATACCATATTTCGTAGGGATATCAATGACTACTACGTCCATAAGAATACTTTTTGCGGGTATTTGTGCCAGATTTACCACCAAGTATTTAATCATGCCTATGCATTTGACTTTCCTTGAATCAAATGAATATAAATGCCCATAAGGCCTAGTGATTTCGAGACCTAATTTATCCATAATGGATTTAGGCATCACATTGTGGTATGCTCCAGAATGTAACATGCAGTTATGGAGTAGGTGGTCGAACAAGGTTAACGCGATATAGAAGGGGGCAACAGTGTCTCTCGCACCCTCGAAATGTGGACCAAAAACTATTTTCGGTTTGTCATCTTCTAAGTTGATGACATTAGCTTGGCTTTCATCTTCAGAAAATCCAATCATCTTGGCAATTTGTTTTCTATATATGGGATTTTTAGCCAATTCAACCACTGGGATAGGGATTTTGATTTTGTTTATTTCATTTTCCAGACTAAAATTTCTCGGAGCCTTGTCGCTCTCTATGTTTGAGGCCTCCATTCCTTTCTTTTCATCTTTTCTTTGTGGTGAGGATTTGGTTTCACTCACAGGGACCTGTGTTTTCATGGTGAGTGTTCCTACAGACTTTGAATTGACAGGTTGCGTGTCAGCGGTTTGGGTTTTTGCAGTTTGTTTCTCAGCAACCTTTGGATCTGCTTCATCAATTTTGCCCCTATGAAAGATATTTTTTGTTGGGGCGGTTGGAAGACTCTTGTTCCTAGGTCTTAAATTGTATTTCTCTTGTATTTAGGTTATAATATCATCTACGATACCCTGATAGGTCAAATATTCAGAAGTATCATTACTGACATCGTCTTCCGATCTAATTTCTTTATTTAAGGATTCTTTGTAATATTGTCTTGATAAATAAGGTGATTTACTATCATTGCCAAAATTATTTATATCCTCATCTAACTCTTCAAAATCTTCTAGGTCATCCTCTCCAATAAATTTTTCACTTTTTAAGGGGGTTGGGATATTTTGATCCTCATTCTTAATTGTTTTCTGTGAGGCCTGAGGATCAGGATTCCTTCTAAAATCCTTCCTAGGAAAATTATCCCTTTTTGATTGATCTAGTTTCATTTTTGAGATCTTATTGGACAGTTCTCTAATTACCTTAGCTATCTCGTCTATTTTATCTGTCGAGGATTTCCTCGATCTTGAGGATCCACCTTGTTCTTTGAATTTCCTACTTTCTTTGTTCCCGGTTTCTATTTTTTCTTTTAATTTCCCTGATGCCATCATGTTTGATTCAATTTCTAAGGCATCATCTTGCATTTTCATGAGATCTTTTGATCTCCTTTCTCTCAATAATAGAGAAAAATCGAGATCAAAGGCTCCAACAAAATTCACCTTTGTTGCGGGTTGAGAAGGTTTGACCTCGACCGAGATTTTATTATACAACTTGTTAAACCTTTGTGTGAACTCAAGAACTGATTTTGAGTTTTTCTTTCTAAGGGCTCCAAATCCAGTTAGGTAATAGAGGTGGACTCTCCTTTCCCCCCACTATCTGATAAAAGTGTTTTCAAGCTCTTCATAAGATCTTAGAGATCCTGCTACTAAGGCTCAGAACCATGCCCTCACCTGTCCTTCGAAGGTCTGAACAAGGAGTCTCGAATAGATATCTTCGAGTTTGATTCCAAGGATGTCGACAAATTGGTCAAAGAAATTTATGTGTTCTTGAGCCGTTAAATATCCTTACCCTGTAAATTTGGGAAGGCTTTTCATATAATTTTCGGGAAGGTCATGTAGGGGAACTGGGAGGAAAAAAGGGGCATATCTGGTAGCTACCTTAGCAAAAATTCTAGGAAGCGGTGCTTGGCCGCCTGCTGGTCCTCCTGGGGCACCGCTCCTAGATCCTGCGCCTCTGTGTTCAGCCATTAATGGATTTGAGGTTGAAACTCGGAGTGTGTAAGGAGAAGGCTCACAGAATTTTGGGGTATATATTTCAGGAAAAGAGAACATATCATTTGAAAGGGGAAGTGGGATGGATCTCTCAAGTGTTTCCTTAACGTTTAATTGCGTAAAATCAGGCTAACAAATAGTATGTATGGGTGAAATGATTTGTCTAAGTGATCTTCGTATTTTTAAAATATTTTCCGGATCAGAGACTGGTGAGGTCTGCTTATCGTCCATGTTCTTTTTGGTGTTCTTTCGACTAAAATCCAGTTTACTTATCGTGGAGTCGTCAAGTGAAAGATGAAGGTAGCCTTAGAAGGTTTTTCTATCTTTGTTCACTATCATAGAAAGAAAGTGTCTATGTCGTTCTTCCTAGGGAAAAGTTTTGTTTCTTCATTCCCCGATAACGGCGCCAAAAAGATGTTGTTCCTGAGTTTATACTTTAAGGCTCTAAAGTATACTATCAAGGCATCTGATAAGATAATGAGAATTAAGGGGTAAGAAACAAATATGAAGGGTAAATCAGATTTGGTTTCTCAACTGTCTTTGTCTAGCTTCCCATTATTATTGGATGCCAATTTCTCTCTCAATAACTGCCCATGAACGTTCTAATTCAACTTAGGTAGTTGTTGTTTGCAGAATAGTATTAAATGAGTTCAAAGCAATGCTAGTTTGATCCTGTAGGCTAGGTTCTATGTTAGGTTGTCTATTACTTGGGACAGTCATGAGGAGTAAAATTTTATTGAATTATAAATAAGTTTTAAAATTTGTTGCTTCAGTTTCGTGGGATGAAATAGAGAAGGAATTTTGGAACTCAAAATAATAACATAATAACAGTAAAGGTCGTTTCCTGTACTTGAAGTAATTTGAGAATATTAAAATAATAACAAAGTAATGTTGTTGAAGAATATGATGCTTTAATCATGAAAGAATCTCATATCATAACAAAAGAAGAGGAGAAAAACAAGTTTTCTAATGAAGTATAAAATATAATCATCCAACTAACCTACAGGTCTTGAGACTGTTGATAGCAATCACAGAGGAAAAATTGTAAATGATTAGATAATCAAATAAATTCAAACTACAGTAGAATTTTGAATTAAACTATAGCCGACCATTCATTAGAAAAACATATAACGAAAGATGTTGAAAGATATTGAAAACAGAGTGAAGGAAAACATAGCTTCAAGGTGACCGAATCCAGAATCTCTTCTGCATTATCTATATCATTGTAAATCGGTAAACTTCTAATACAATCAGCTCCCAAAAAACAAAATCCTTTTCTCATTCTTGTGAAATTATATTTATAGATGATCACTAAACATTTCTCCCTTTGGTGATTAACTAACTTACGAAGACTAACGGTTACATGAATGAGCAATGTTGAACTATTTACATTTCTATTTTAACTACTTTATTATTTCAATGATGAAAATATACATAACCATATTTTATGTCTGCGTTGATGAACTTCCTTCTTCTATTTTAAGACAACGAATACATTTTCCCAAGAACTGCACCAAAACTTTACGAGCTTTTGGAATATCTTTTGCCTCAAATAGAAAGAACTTTCTCTGTAGTTTAGGCAAACGTTCTTTGATTATCTTTCTTGTGAACTTAATAGTTTGTAACTTTAAGTTCGACATTACTATCCATTTGTCAATTTGAGTGACATTGATTACCTTTATTTGTGGGATCTCTACCTGAATTTCTTCCAGATCCTCCTTGAATCTTAATTGATGCTTAACAATGTTAATTTATCCTAACAACCCTGGACAGTTGTTTCTTCCAATGTTCAAAGATTCTTTATCTAAAAGGTTTAAAATTCCTTGAAAGTCATCATTAACCTCTCTGGTTATTTTCATTTTTTCTACGAGGTTTGCCTCCCATACCTTGAGTATTATATCACCTTTAATTTGCTCAGAAATGGATAGCTTTGAGTCTCTCTGACCCCCTCTTTTGTTGAAAGAGCCACTGCTTTTTGAAAAGTTGTTTCGACTTCTTTCACTTCTCTCTCTTTCAAGAGAATTATCTACAAGGATTTACATGCTTCCTGAAAGTAATTCTGAATAAATTTCATCTTAAAGAACACTCCCAGTTACTCTTGTTCTATCTTTTTATGTATTTCCAACACCTGGGCTTGGAAGATTTCAAGCTCTACCACTTGATTATGAATGTAATTAATCTTATTTTGTAATTGTTTGTTCATTTCTTCTTGTTGTAGGACTTGTTCTTGATTGTCCTGTATCTTCAGGTTTACTTCATTTAAGCTTGCTTTCAGTTTTTGAATCTCTTGAATGTCATTGAATCTGGCTCGTTCTAAACCGTTGTTTATCTCCCGACTGATACTTCTTCCAGTCTCCTTTAATTGATTATGTAGCTGAGCTATCATCTAATATTTCTGCGGTAACATAGTTCTCAAATTACCCACAAAGTGTAAATTTGATGATGCAAAGGCTCCCATTGTGCCTGTTATTTCTGTAGCAAATCCCCCCTCTTCAATTTTTTGTCCATCTACGATGATCTTGTGTTTTTTTATCATCATGCCTCCTCTTGGATGCATTTCCTGTTTCAGGATAACCTTCCTCTTTTTACTGAAAAAGTAATAAGAGGAAGGAATCTCGTCCCTAGAAATAGGCTCAAGATCACTAATGTATAGAGCTCCCTCTTGGGGGTTTCCATCGGTAGAATGCAATGGAGTCAAAGAAGTAATGGGACTTCCCAGTTCCGTCGATTTTGTTCCTCCTACTTTTTTAGGAAAATTCCTAGGGATTTCTGGGGATGTTTCTAACTCCTTTCCTTTCCCTACCTCTGATTTTTCTGTCCGAGGAACTTCTGTTTCTTGTAAAGGAATTTCTATCTCCTTCATTTTTCCCTTTGTATTTTCTTTATCCTGTACATCTGTTTCAAAACCTGGGGGAGGCCCTTCCTGCTCCGAAGGAGGGGTCGTGGATTCACCCTCCAAAATCTTTGGCAAACAACTTCACCTGTGACTTTGGAAGGACATGAAACCAGTCTGTAAATCGGGTGATAAGGCTTGTACCCTGTTTAATACCTCGTCATAGGTTTTAACCTCTTTGAATATATCATCATAAACAAATTCTTCATGTTCATAAGCTTTCATATTGTAGTGCATCAAATGTCTGTTTACTAGTAGATAAGGGTCAAGTTTTTTATGTTCGATATCCACTAGTTTAGCTTCTTCTAGTGCTTCAGCTTCCACTTTAGAATTTCCTAGGTTTTGCAATGAAAATTTCCTGACATATACAGGGAAGATGGGCAAGGACTTATTTTGAGCTACCTTTAGCTCTATTCCAATACCGCCTTTTACTACCTAGTGCAATACCTCTCTACACACCAGTCTGTCCGGGAGGAATTTTGGAAGAGCATGAGGGGGGATTGAGGACCCATATACCCTAATGTAAGAGAAATTTTCATCAATGAACTAGTCGGCTATCGCTTTCATATTTTCTGAGACTGTCATAGAAATGCGAGGGGGTTCATAGCCATAAAAAATTTGATGCATTGGAATTATTATGAAATGACAAATTTCGTAAAACACATTCTTAGCATTTTCTTCCCATAGCATAGAGTGATATGCGTGAATGGGTTCGAGGAAGGTTATGTTCCAACTCCAATTCATCAGGGGAAATAGAGTTACAAAGAATATTGCATCCATGATGTACACCGACATGTAAAAGGCCACTGGCTGACCTTTAGATCTTGCAACTCTGTAATTTGAATCCTCCTGGGCTAGGTTATTAGACAAAATATTGCTCCAGTTAAAAGTGTATCCTTATGATGCTTCTTCTAAAAGGGGCACCCATTCTGCAGGGCAATGGTAGGGATTATTTTTCCCGAGGAGTCTACACAGCATCATGGCTACATAGACCATGTACTCGTTCAAAGATGTTGTGGCATATATTCCATGGTTATCGGCCCTAAATTTCGATGGACATCTCGACCATCCTTTAATAAAATCAGGATATGTTTGGTCGGCCTCAATAAATTCTTTCCTTTAAAACTCAGCTGTAAATTCAACATTATAGATGTACTTAGGATTTGGTGAGAGTTTGTACATTACTTGTATATTCTCTAGCCTGAATGAGCTGAAAACGACCGCTTGATCATTTAAAATGCTTCTTTTAAGGATATCGACCTTATCCAAGGCCCAATTGATCATGTCGTTGTATACCATGAACCGAGGGCATGTTGCGATCTTATGAAGCTCTGATTCTGCTATATCCTGAAAGTGATTCTCGAAATCAGCAGGAGAATTTTTTATTTCGTAATCTAGAAGTTCATAAATTCCTCTCCAGGATTTAAGTGAGTCGATGGCATGAAGCGTAGTGTTGGATATGATATATCCTTATGGGTTACACATCTCCTATGTATCTTCACTCTTATTCGGTGCTTTCTTTGGTGCCATAGATTTATGTTAGAAGGAAAACCTATCACAGAAAAGAAGCGTATGAGCTTGGACGAATGTGAATTACCTTTGAAGGATAGAACAAGCATAGGTTTTGGAAAATAGATTTTAAATTCGCCTTAAACTCATTTTATGACAAAAACACTAACGCACCTGACCTGTAATAAATTACATTTAATGAAAAAAATATTTCTGAGATATGCACAACATTTAACAGTTGTCTTTTTATTAATAAGACCATATTTCGCCAATCCAAGATTCAAAATTCGAAAGATTTCATTCAACGGTACCGAAAATAAGAAAATACCTGAGAAGCTTAATTATCGTTAATCGTGTTTTTAAAACAGAGTTAGTCCAGTTTAAAAGCTGATTATGGTTCAAGTCTTTGTGTTTCGGGGTTTCGGGGATCATGGATACATGAGTTATGTCATCGATAAACCCCGATTCCCAAAAATGCGAAATCACAATGATATTAAATTAAGCCTTAAATTTCTGTATTAGTGAATTAATTAATCAGGATTAAAGTCTAACTTCCAAAACAGGGTTAATTCAGTCTAAACATAGATTATGAGATGGGAATTCACGTTTCGATATTTAGGGGATCATGTTGACAAGAGGTATGTTATCGTTGAACCCCGTATCCCGAAATTGTGATACGATTAACGTAATCTTTAATAATTAGTAACTTCCATTTTTCGGGAAATTGAGGATCGAGATTCCGCGATTGGATATGTATTAAAACATATGTTCTCATTAAACCCCAAATCCTGAATTTTTTTTAAAGGTTAGTCTTAACTCTTTTAGGTTTTAAGCTTTTCGTGATTTTAAAAAAATAACTTTACAGAAAGAACGTCGGGACTTTTATAACATTTTTGGTTTTTTGCATTTTATTATTTAAAGGATAAAGCTTGTCTAGATTTCGATACTTTCCTTTTGGAAATTATAGTGAGGGTTATGCTTTATGAAAATCCGAAACCCGAAAAAGGAAGGTTTTAGTCTTGAAGATAAAAAATGTTTAAAACATGTTTCAACAGGCGGCAGGCCAAGAAGCCTTCATGACCAGTGGAGCTGGTGATCCTCCACTGTGTGAGAAGATCAAGGACACTCTAGGGAATTGTAATCATTCAAAAACAACACACTCTAAAAATTCCCTATAAGATAAGACAAGCAAACACTAAATTAATTGGAAGAACAGTTACAACAACAAACACTAGAGAAACTTACCAGTGCAAGTGAAACTCGAACACGGAAGAACCCTCCGGGTATACTCTACAAAGCGTGGCCTGATTTCTATCCTAGGTACCATGGTATACCCCCGCAGTCACCTATGTATGTCCCTAATAAAGACAGGTAACTAGGTATCCAACGCACGAACAATCACTAGGTGGGTACAGTCGAAAGTCGGGTAGACCACAATGAGCAGGGTATCGAGCCCAAAACCTGTTAAGGGTATTGAGAGAAAGTGGTTTGGAAGACAATTGAGGACCTTGAATGGATTCGAGACCCACAAATATCTGTGGAAAATGCAATCGACGGAATCCCAAGACAAGCCCTCTATATGTGTTCTCCACTACGATTGGTCCAGCATTGGATGGGTTATCTTTGCTACCTTTCCGCACGTGACCTCATGTTTATCCCCTGTGTTAGAGGGGGGTCCCAGATAACTTTCATGATACTGGACTTGGACACTCCCTAACTTAGACTCCAATGTTTGATTTTAATGGCTTTGAATAGTTTCCTCTCCAACCTAATCCAAGGTCCTAATCTTGAACTAATTGGTTGATCCTACAAACACAAAAGTCTAATGATTTTTAGATTTTAGCTATAATTTTATGGCTTGTGTTATGTCAAAGGTTATGAAAGTGAAACTAGTGATGTTTGAGAGACTAAAGGAAATATGAAAAGAAAGATGGAAACAAAAAACTTCACTTAATGCAAATTTTAAACAACTTTTCAAATTTAGACAATTTTCTAAGATTTTTGAACAACAAACTCAAAACATAATTTCACTCAACTACGAGCTACTTATGATCTAAGTAAACTACAAAGAAATTATGAAAGAAACGACTTTTCTCTGGTTACTAATACAAAACAACACATTTCAACCAAACAAGAAAATGAAAGATTTTTTTATTTTTTATTTGAATGCTCAAAAAACAAAAAGGAAAAATATCAACAAGTAAAAAACCAAGAAAAACTTCTGTCCTAATCGCAGATCACACAGAATAACTTCAAGAAATCACACTCTAGCAACTTAAAAAATGACTCTTACACTTGTCTAAAAACCCTAAAGAAAATTTTGATGAACACTTTTTAAATGAGAAAAGAAAGCAATGGCTGAGATCAAACCTAAGCTATTGACTACTAAGACAGAGATTCAAGATCCTGAGAGGTATAACTCTTGTCAAGGGAAATGATGACTGCCTCTCCTTCAACAAAAAATATCCTTCACAAGCACACTACTGGTAGCTCAACAAAAAGTGTGTGCAATCGAGCTGTGTAGATCTAGAGGGCGTGTACACGTGTGATGGCCTTATACAAGCCGCGTGTATCTCTAAAAATCTGAAACAAAATAAAAACAGACAATACAAACCAGGAAGAGACCACTGATATTGAGAACCAGGATCTATTGAAGGCTTAGACACTTTCTTTAACAGAAAAAGAAAACAATGTAAGAAAAAAATTCGCAAAACAAAACAATATGAGATGAACCCTAAGTTATAGACTGCAAACAACCAAGACTATAAAGAGTTCCAGAAAACCCCTGAGAATGACTGATTCTAACAGGGAAGAGCATGACTGCCTCAAAATTTTTCTGGAATCATACCCGAGACTTTTACTTCTTCAGCTAGCGTTTACACATGGGATGTAAGAAAGTAGGGTGTGGGTACACTCTTGCAGACCTTATGCAGGCGTGCCCTACTTTCGTGTCCTTCTAATCACATTTTCATCTATGCATATTTGGCCTAATGTCATCTCCATGTTTCTCTCAACTAAACCTTTGAAGCATGCCTTATATACGAGCCTTGTAGCAGTTCGCCTCTGCGACCTGACACCTTGACCCATGGAGGAATTTCCCTTAAGTGTCCTTTTCCTGCACATGTCTCCTTGCTATAAGAATTAGTGTGCTCCTTGCTCTTGGAACTAGTATGCTTGTGACACTCGTTCCTCCTTTGTAACATAGCATTATTTTATTCTTTTTCAAGCTCTTTTAAAATATTGAAAAACACAAAAAAAATAAAAAATACCCCAAAAAGAGGATGATAAATATATATTCTTTTCTGGCAGCGCAATGGGTCTCCCTTGGACAAAGAACATACTTTCGTTTGTTATTCAATATTTTGGATTTAATATGACCTTAGGAAGTTTTTCTCGCTACATAGAGTTGTGTCATCCTCTGTTTGGTTATTATTCCAAACACATGGAGAGTTTGCGTTGCCTCCTGCATTGTGAACTTATGTCAATCTCATGCTTCCTGAGTCTGATCATATTTCATGCTCTTGTCCAAGGGAATTTTTACCCAGCCTGAGTCAGATTTTCTACAGTTTATCTCTTGACCTCATGTCCGACCATCCCAAAATCCCAATCAAGTCCTTGTTTGAAATCAATGAACTTATCTTCCTGATCACCGAGATCCTCTTGTCTTTTCCCAACGATTCATCCAAGACCTTTGGGTAGTGAAGTTGTGAACTCATATTACACTCCTACCCAAGGTTTGAATATCTTGAAGTTTTTTTTGGAGCTTTGAAGGCCTCATCTCTATCCATTAGGCATCATTTACTTCTTGAAGATGGATATTGTACATGTATATCTTTGATTTTGAGATGCAGATTCATTGTTTATTTCTCGAGGCTACACTTTATATAGTTATATGACATGGATCTGCATTGTATTTGATTGGAAGCCATGATTTATTTCATCCCAAGCATGGGTATGCCTGCTTCGGAGAGACACTTGTTATTTTGCAGATGGCACCTCCCGAACTGTGGTCCTGGGCTCACTCGCTTCATACATTGATGAATATTTTGTAATGTACTTCAGACATCAGATTATATTCTGACCTCAGACATTAGGGGGCATCTATTATAACCGTAAATTTCTCCATACATGCATACCTGGCATTTGACCCTCTTACTTTCTATTTTTTCCATGCCATCACTGAGTTGCTCTTCTTAAAAACTCTATTTTTGAAGATGTACTCACCTTGCACCATTACTGCCCATGTACACATGAATTATACACTAGTACAACCCACGTATGTACGCTAGCTGCACCATTACTGCCCGCATATACTTTTGAAAGTTTCCAAAATTAGAAAGTGGCAAGGAATTAGTTGAGATTACGGGCTATTGGGTGGTTTCCCAACTGATCCATCACGTATATCTCATCACCCAGCTGAATAACCATCCTTTTTTGATATAAAAGGAGTTTTTTGGGTCTCATTCTCAAGCAAAGAATAAGAATAGTGAAACTTTTCCCGTTTCACATCCCCTCCTTGCCCCAAGCATTTGCAGGCTTGTTGAGAGAATTGCATCAGAATTCCCCATTTTCCCTTTTTCCTCCATTATAAGCCCATTCCATTTCCCAAAGAGAAGGTTGAGAGGAGAAAGATACTCGGAGGTGTACTTGGAGTTTGGTGAAGAGGAGACCGGACTAGGTTCATGGATCAGTCGCTGACCTTGTTGTAAGTAAACATTGTGATATTAAAAAAAAAATACTTTTCCTGTCCCAAAATATGATGTGTCAAATGTTTGCATTTGATTTATGATTTATTCTAACATATAACCCATTATTTATATATGAGATGCATGTTTTTAGTTTCCTGTTTAATTGTTTGTGAAAGAAGGTCAGCCTTGGGGGGAGGCTTGTAGTCAGCAGAGCTATCAAGTGCGAGAGGATCGACATCGGACGCAGAGTAACAAGAACAATTATCCGATCCTTCTTACTTTGTATTTCATGCATGAGTCTGGAGTATGCTCGGGGTAGTTAGAAAGGTAGGATAATTTTATATGGTTCTGATCTTCCTACATGTTGAACCCTAGTGTAGTCCATAGGGGGGTTTTCCCACTATAACAACCAGTATTTTCAAAGAAGAATATGGAATTCCAGGTTGCTTAATGGCTTTTGTCCTCTGAGTAAAATGGTTTTGTTTTGATTATAATATATTCATACTTTTTGAGTAATTGATTATGCATTAATTTAAATTATCTTTAGTCTGTTTTATCAATACATGGTTAATTGCTATCATTTATGTATTAATTTTTTCTATCTTTAAGAGTTTATTATCCCAAAAAAATTATTTTGGACCTTATGATGAACTTGTTATACTGAAACTATATGGGATACAGTTTACTCTTTTTCTTTTTTCCTTTTGTATATTGTGCAATGTTAATATTGTTTCTCATATAATTTATGAATATGGAACTTTATTTGTATTGAGCTAGCTTTATATTGTTCTACATATAATTTTTCATGTTATGTTTTCATTTATATGGTTTATTATATTTTGGTTCCTTTAATATCTGTGGCTGATCATCTATTGATAAATTTTGAGTTTATGTCTAATGTTGGATAGTTGATAACACCACTTGCTGAGGGTTGGAGTTTATTTCACTTTTAGCTATTGTACATTTTAAAGTCACATGAGATCAAATTTATTTGTCTTTCTGTCATCATAAACTCGTTATGAAATATAAAAGACTTGTTTGAGTTTCTTCAGGAAGTATTATGCTTGATTTTGTCATAAGTTTACACTTGACACAGGTTAAGAGGAGCTCATACAAATACAGAGAGATGAATTTAGCTTAGTACTGATGATCATCGAGAGGTTAGTTAGCTTATTATTGATTTAATTTGTTGATTTGTGAATGAATAGTGATTGCATCATTTAAACACTAATTTTCTTTATCTATTTTTCGTTATATCATTTAAAATCTTACTCATTCATTTTTTATTTGGTATTTAGAGTAATAGAATACTTTTTTTATATTTAATCTTGTTTAGATTCATTATCTTGAAACAATTATTTTAACAAGGCTTTGTTTAAACCTTGTAAATTGTATATAGTTATTGTACATAAACATTGTTAGTTAATAATTTGAAATTAAAGTGTTGACTGATAGAGTTGTATCTTTAGTTAGTCCATATATTTTAGTTGTTTTAGGATCTTAGTTGGATAACAGATCCATAAACCCTGCCAGGGTAGATTATACCAAATGGCTTGGGTTAAATAGAAAACCCTAGATCGGATCTATCCTTCCTGTTGACGATGTGTCATAAACGCCCATCAACAAATGGATCTAGAAGGAGGACCGAGGTAAATTTAATGATTAAATGTTTCACCCCTCAACCTGTCATAATTCTAGATTTAACAATTTTTTCTTTTCTGTTATCTTGAAGTGCACTAGAAGGCATGCTAGACTGACAAGCCAGCCCTGCACGAGTCTTTGTGTTCAATGTATTTAATTACCCATGGCTCCCCAAATCTCTGTGTTGGAACATGCTTTCCACTTCTCGTAACCTGATATTCCAAATGAGATAGTCTCTTACTTGTCCAAACTAACCTTTGATGCTGGGGGGGATGTATTTGCAAAAGACCATGTTAACAAGTTTTGGTGTAAATGCATCAAACATAATATTTCTGATTTAAAGGTTTTATGCAGATTGTTCACTTTTAATTTTAGGGATCAGATTAAACATTGGTTTGAGTCTTTTGCAACATATCACATTATTGATTGGTTTCAATTTGTAGAGGAATTTTTAGATGCTTTTGAAATCTATGATTACAATCAATTATGTGAATAATTTCAGGCTTTACTAATCAATGACAATTCATCTCCATAGGTATTTTTAACAAGAATCCATCATGTTCTCAGTCAGTTTCAACTTGATGGCATGTCATTTGTACTAAATCTCCTCTTTGATGTTTGTGCCCTTTTTATCCAACCATTTTCAATCGCAGATGATGAATCATTTAGAAATCCTATCACTCAATTGTGACAAGAATTTTTCTTCACGATGAGAGGAATCCATCTGAAAATTTTGAATAAGCAAGGGAAGTAGAATCTATTGAAAAGGTTATTATTGACAATCAAACTAGTTTTTCCTATGAATCATTGTATGTTCAGTCCTCAACCATCGTGGAGGAAGATTTGATGTTAGTTCAAGGTGAATGCACATATTCTTCGAACTCTTCCTCTAATCAGTACTTAAATTCAGTTGTTGAAAAACACTTAGGTGATGAAAATGATCTTAAGCATTCTAACAATCCTATGAAACTGATTAGAGATGTAAATTTGCAATTTGAAGAAAACACCTTAAACCTTCATCCACAAATCATACCTTATCCATAGGAAAGATTAGACGTTTGTCATGAAAGTTTTAAATTGTTTATCATACATGAGGAAAATTTAGATGATCATATTATGTTGAAGGATTTATCACCAAAATAGAGTGAAAGTTTTAAGGAAAGTGTTGAGCACTCAACACATTCTAAAAATCCTATGTTAGTTTTTTGCTTTTTGGGTACCACTTGATCTTTGCACTATCTGAATTCGATTTCCTTTGGAGAAATGTTTTGTCTTTGCTTGTTATTTTGACCCACATTAGCTTTTCATTTTTATTTAACTCTATGAAAACCCATGAATTTAAAAGGATTAACACTTAAATAAGGAATCAACAACTAAAGCACTTCACCTGACGTGCTCAAGTTTCAGCATCGGAATAAATTAAAAGGTGAAAAGGAATCACTCAGATAACCCTAGTTGTCGAGCGTCGATATTCACTGGTATCGAAGAAAGGAATTTTTTTTCTTGACAAGTATCACATACGAATATCGTCGATAATCGATCCTCTTCGGTATCGGTAAAAGGAGAAGGGAGTAAAATGGTTAAATGAAAAGAAATGATATCATCGATAGCCAATACTCGACGCACTTGTAGGAATCGGGGAAAAATGAATCACAAAAAACATTCTGACCATGCTAAATATTTTTCCCTAATCACCGATTCCCGATGTGTGTCATCATCGACGAATTTTCAAAGATGCGAACCCAAAGAAAAATACGCGATAGGTTTATCCTTGATCACCAATCCCCGATACCTTTTAGACATCAGCAAACCCAGGTTTATTTTAGAATGCACAACTTGCGGAAATCCCTGACTTCGAATAATATGTGAAAATAAGTCATTAGTATTTAATGCTACGCGTCTTTGCTCAAATGGAGAAATCGTACGACCTAGATCAACCCTGAGTCATTTTTGGTTCCTCACGTCCAAGTCACATCTCTGAGCTAGTTCGCCATGTCAGCACTGTACAATGAATTTGATCGGCATCAGAGGTTTTTTACGAAGGGATATCAACGAAAATATCCATAGCACATCTCGGATCCCCGATCCGCCCACTGAGAAAGTGACACGATGAGGCGTTTGAGAGATAGATACATTTAGATTCAGAGAATTTAAGGGACTAATTAATTCCAAATCTCGCATTAGTTTCTACTTCGTGTGTCAATCAAAAGGCCATTTGAAATTACCAATAGAACACATCACTCTTCACACCTCCATCGTCAACCCACAATGAATTAAATTGCAGAGATTCAATGTTAGATTTCTTTGAATTTCACTCATCACCCCAATTAATTGGTTGATATGACAAGGTAAGTTCTTCCTCATTTAAATTCTTTCGATCCATTGTAAATGAAACCATTCTATGCACAAAGGCGTTTCAGAGCATCCAGAGGAGTGAAATGAGCAATTCAAAGAAACTGAGATTCTGTGAGTATCAAATAATTAGTTCACAATCTTTAGAGGTATGTACTAGTCTGGATTTTTTGTGCTTACACTTCATATGTATTTTATCTAGTGTTTCTCTATACGTAGTCTCTAAATGATTTGTTTCGATTGCAGGAACAATGCCTCCAATAAAACCAACTACCAAGAGATCTCCGAGAGCGTTTAAGCTAAAGGAACCATAGGTAGGAGAAGTTTCTTCCCCAGTGGCTGCAAAACAATTAGAATTTGTTCCAGGGCCAGAACCAGTCATCAGGACATCTACCAAGAAGTTTTTCACTCAACCTTCAGCCTTTGAAAACACAGAGGCAAGCAGA
The DNA here is from genome assembly GCA_009831015.1 of Picea engelmannii. Lineage (NCBI taxonomy): Eukaryota > Viridiplantae > Streptophyta > Pinopsida > Pinales > Pinaceae > Picea > Picea engelmannii. The sequence continues at coordinate 322,405 of ML778330.1, forward strand.
GGGATCAAGGTAGCTCTCCCACATTGGGGATATCTCTTTAAGAAGATCAACTGGGAGGAATTACCTGTATACACCCCACACAATGACCCAGATGTGAGAGCGCTTGAAGACCAGGTATTCTGAAATATCCGACGGTCATACCTTCACATGGTAGCGGGAAGAACTCTGGTGCTTCCCTGTATAGAGATTCTGCAATGGCTCATCGACCATACAAACACACAAAAGTTCCTAATCATTAATGATAATGGGGAGTGTGTCGAATTTTTCCTTCCGGTGGAGGTCCAAAAGTACTACAAGCTTAGAGACCCGAAGGAGTGGTTGAATATTGATTTCATGGTGAAATTCTATGAGCACCACAACACTAGCTGGGTAATGGCCTCGTGGTGGTGAGAAGATAATAAGTTCACCAACCGGACCTCTGATTGGTACCAAATGGCCAACCTAAGAGAACCATACATCTTCCTAATGGCACTCATATGTCAGTTGTATGGGGAGAAAGAATGCTACAGGTTTTCAGAGGCATGGATGCCTCTAGCCTACACAGTAGCTATCTCTGGGAGAAACTTCAATAGGGGAGCCATAATTTCCAAAAATATGATCATCTACATACAAAAATCTCAGACATCAAAATAAGGGGAAACTCTAGCCTTCTACATGGAATCATACTTGTTGGATGTCAGGTGTGCCCGAAACGATTTTATTGGTATGAACCTAAGTTGTCACATCGTAGAGCTACCAGTCCATGTATATTTCATCGTCTTATGGGAGAACAGGTACAAACAAATCCTACTCCCTCATCTGCGATGAATTCATCGCACACATTCATTTTATTCTTTTCAAGAAATAATGTCCAAGACTATTGGCTGCGTCCAAAAAGGTGATAGCAAAATTCGACCACTAGTATTTGGATGAATTCGGTACCTACATTAGGGTATTAGGGGTATACTAGAGCACCTCATATCCAACCAGCACATGTCCCCCACCGACTTGCTGTGGGGGAAATATGCTACTAGACCATCCTGTAAGGTTACAACGCTACCCTGGTGAAATATAAGAAGCACGCGTTTATACCTTATGGATTCCATATAGGTTTATAAATAGTAAAAGACACCGCTCATGCTAAACATGAAGGACTAAGAAAATTGGAGTTTTGATTCCAGACCTGTCATTTCCGCAAGAAATACCCAAAGGGTCTAGTCCTGAAACATGCGTGTCAAGTGTCGTCCTGCTGGCCATATCCCCATGACAAGTTTGAAGATGAGGTCTTCATGGAAAATTCTCAGGACGGGGATGAAGTAGTTGCAAGGATGGCCGACCCTAAGATTACCAGGTTCAAATACATGAGCCTAGATGAACATGAAACAATCCTAGAACAATTGACTCAAGGGGCCCTCAGGACCTGAGAAGAAATGATAGGGGTCGAAGTAGAATTTCCCTTGGTTGTGGATGAAACAACAGATATCCCCCAGCTAGCCCCGGTGAAAAGAAGAGGTCTCCCAGAGGCTCAATGCACAAGATAGGGGGTTACTCATGTTATAACATGCACAATGGATAATTGATCAACTGCAAGATGACTCAGACATCCTAAATATGACAAGGCTCCCTACCGATGACCTAGATGAAATCCAAATAGGCCCAAGAAACCCTGAATTCCTAGACCTTGACGAAATTACTGGTTTAGACAACCCTGAATTCACAACGCCACCGGATGGATCACCGACAAGTGTTTCATATTAGCCCAAGACAATCATAACATCAGGGAGGACCAGTGCGTCAAACCCCTTAAGTGAGTTGATAAATATTTATGATGATGATGAGAGCCCAAAAGTATCTCTTGTGACCCCTATACATATCAAAGAAGAAAAGGGACTAGATAAGACATCTTCCCTTGTTCCCGATGCCCAAATTCAATAGGTTCCATGGAAAGAAAAAGAGCTCGAGAGGGTCCTAAACACTGAGTTGTCCAATGCACTAGAAACCCAAGAAAACAACCCAAAGGGCGATCTAGGTTCGAACGAACCAAAGGAAGGAGATCCACAATAGAAAATCGATGTCTCAATGGTTGATGATCAAGTAAATACTGAGCCTACCCCCGATGTCTTTATTTCAATCGGTACTAAAAACCCCCAATGAGCGACAGACAGAAGTTGGGCCTTCATAACAAAAGGATGAAGTTTAAGAACCCATTCTTGAAAAAGTATATACCATCAGGAATCTGGGGAATACACTCACCTGGGGAGATAATAAAATCCCCAAACCCATGGATGAAATAGCCAACATACATGCCATAGCTTATGATCAGAAAAGGAAGGATATCATCCAGAGAACCACCAAGAAGAGGAGGATCACTTTAGATCGCTCCATCCTCATCACTACAAAGGAACATCTCATCAACACAGAGCATGCTAAGACATCCGAACTCATTGACGCAAGGATGCAAATCACAAATTCCACCCTAGACAGAGCTAAAACAGATGAGGAGGAGTTAGACACTGCCTTGAAGGAATTGGAACATTTGCACCACTTGGCAAAATACTATCAGGACACAACACAGGCCGTGGTGTTCCTCAGGAGCGAATTATAGGATGCCTACAACAAGTTTATAGAGGACTGACACCTATTCATTGCAAGGAAATTCGAGCTCTAGGAGGACACTCTCATGGCACTTGTGATGTGAAAAGATATGGAGCGGTGGTATGAGAAAGTGCAATAAGCCATGGAGAGGGTCGAGTACATCAGTGCGGTCCAACAAGGTCAAGATACAGAAGAACACGACATTCAGGTGTTAAAGGAGAGCAACCTCAATCGTATAAGGAAATTGGTCAAGTATTGGGGAAAAATCGCTCGAGAAGCTCACCGAGAAATCCAAGAGAAATGGGCCAAGTGCGAGAAAAACTGGACCAAGATCAATCGTGTGATGAAAGACATCAGATTCCCCAATTTTGGCATCCCTAATGACCTTGTCGACTTGCACGACATAGTCAAGTCGCACACCGAACAAGACTCATCATGGACCAAAGAAATATAAAAGGTGATAGACATGGCGCCAGGTCAGGTGTGACAGTTTATGGAGCACCCGATCAAAGCTCGGGCTATGATGCAACAATTAAGTGCCAGTTAAGCTTGGGCTATGCTACACATGTGATAGAGATAAGCAATATTCACTCGGTCCTGATGGAACAACATATATTCCCATACACCAACACCTATGAGGATCTATTCATCAAGTGGTTAGAGTATGAAAAGAGTCACCCTCTTAAGTGATATCTTGAGATGACTCTTAGAAAAACCCATTGGAGAGAATGCCATGTGGAGAATTTTGTTTTTCTTATCTACACTTTAGTTGTTATTTTTATTTTGTAAATAAGAGCATCAATCGATTAGTTAAGGGTCGATGGTTGTTGCAAGAAACTCTCATTTTTGGTTTTGTTAAGCACTATTTCAGAGCTGCCTTTAATTGAGAAGTCCTTTTGGACCAGAGACAAGTTTATGTTTTCATCAAATGCGTGTACGATTGGATGTGGAGAAGAATTATTTATTATTCCGTCTCATGAATGGATGTTGTAACGAGTAAGAGCTATAAAATCTATTGATAAGTTATCTGATATAATGTTTTACAGTTCTTTCTTTAATGATGAACACAAATCTTTGTGTCATAATATGATTGATGATTAGAGTGAGTGAATTATTTTACTTTCCATTGTTTATCACATGCATGTTTTCTTCTGATAATTTGTATCTCAGTTGGTAATTGGAATACTCACATGGTTAACATATTAGTACTAGGCTTGTTTTAGATTATCACTGTCTGCATGCTAGAGTAAAGAGTTATCCCAAGCTCAACCTCTTCTCCAGTAGTTAAATGTATTCCAACTTTGTTACCTAGTTGGTTTATACTGAATTTCATCGTTCATCGGTCCCACCTAAGAAAAAATACAAAAAAGAGAACGTCTAGGCTGAAGGGGAGACCTTCATAAGAAAACGTAAATCCCATTCATCAATTGTCTAGATCGCAGGATCTAGAGAACCATTCCACCATTAAATGCTGCAGAGTCTAATTGGGCCTCGGTGGCGGGTTTGGTTCCTACTGTTGAGTTAAAGGGATTTAGAGACCATCAACATAATTGGCACCAGAAGGACGACTGAATAATGAATGGATAAATACATATTTCACATAATATCTCAGAAATCCTATAGATTCAAAACAACCCACATGCATGGCTAGTTATTCCCAAGACATCCCACACACATTGAGTACTCCTGAAACAAGTAACTCAACTGAATACGAGGAAGAACGCCTGTACCTGTACATACCTTATGTTCTCCCTCATGAGGAATTGAATCAATTCAGAAGAATCACAAGAGCATATGCCCGATAGATCAATGTGTTTTCCTTGGATCTGATACTTCCTGGAAGAAAACAAGTAAGAAGACTTGTGGTTGATACCCCTGAACGGGTTTTTTTGCACATAGTAGAAGACCTGGTAGATTTCTCTCTCACTAAAATCAAACATCCTCTTAATTTAATCCCTGAAATGCCAGCCAACAATGTTTCTGAACCGAACAATTTTTCAGAAGAAGAAGGGTTTAACTCAAAACGTTCAGTTTTAGGATCTGAAGATATGGAAGATATTGATGACCATGATGAAGAGAGGGGAAACCCACCACAAAAAAATCAACCTTGGTTGGCCAGAGATGCATTTTCCATACCTGGATGAGTACATAACCTTCCCCGACATCCAAAGAAGTTACTTCCTAAATTTGATCCCAAAATCTCAGGATTGCTTGAAGACCATATTAAGAAATTCATACTAGATATTATACTTATGAATGTCCAACATGAGGACATAGTTTGTAGGATTTGTCCCTACACTTTTGATAATTCATCTCCCACATGGTATTTTGACTTACCTGTAGGATCCATAACTAGTTGGATGAAATTTCAAAAATATTTTCTGGATAAATTTGCAGAAGAAACTACTACAGGAGATTTGATGGCTAAGTTGTTCACCGCCACCATGAGTTTGAAGGAAAGGGTCAAAGAATTCAATCAAAGATTCACAACTATTTTAAATAATTCCATCCTGAAAATAAACCTACTCATGATTTTCAAATCGAAGTATATGCTAATTCTCTCCCAACTTTTATTTCCATTTTTGTGAAGAGGGATGCCAAACTAACCCTAGCTAAGAATTTTGAATAAGCCAAAATGATAGAGTTCTAAATGAAACAATGTAAACAATGTCGGGTCTCTTTAGTTAATAAAGAATTTCAACCTTCTCCCAGGAGAGGGCTCTTTCTTACTAGACCCCCAGGAAAACAAACAGATAAGATCCCGAAAAGGGAAGTGGGGAAATAGAAGACCTACAACATGGTCAAAAACTATCAAACGAAATCATAGACATGAAGATAAGTGAAGGGAAGGGAAACCAGGGCAAGAGGCGCTATAATCATTTCTTTAAAAGGAATCCACCATTCAAAGCAATTGAACCTCCCCCAACCAACTTAAACATTGATCTGGGAAATGTAGCATCCGATTCTTTATTCACTTATCACCAAGAAAACAACTATGAAAGAGACTGACCTCAATGAGTACATGCATGAATTTTATGTCCAATCGGTTTCTAGATGAAGTCTCCTTGACCGAACAATCAATCGGCTCCAACATGAATATCGCTAATCCGGAAGAAATTTCTCCACTAGAAGAAACATCCATGTTGATATGGTATCCTGACCTATCTCTTCCTTCCGATGATTTGTTTGAGGTTCAAGAACCACCTGCAAAATTCTTGTCTATGCAAACACACAGTAGGGGTCAACCTGTCTCAAATGACCTTACTACGACCCAAATTTAGGGATGGAGACCATCTCCCGATCACCCAAAAGCACCTTTTTATCTCGAAGAAACCCTAAAAACATCCATACACGAGAATCACCCAATATGACTTACAACATAGTTGAAGATTTGAAGAAGTTGAAGACTAATATATCAGTTACGGACATATGTAGAATCCCTCAACAAAAGGAATTCATGTTACAAGCTTTGAAATGAGTAGAAAATCCTACAACAAGCATTAATCACAGAAAAAATCTAACTCCCACAGATCTAGTAAATAAACTGATTGTGAACGCATGCTCTAATAATAAAAAAGGAAAACCTTTTGTTTCACCGTTCCTTTTAATGTTTGAAGTCTTCAACAAAAACCTCCATAATTGTTTGGTCAATTTAGGAGCATCCTCTAATGTTATGCCATTGTCTATTTTCAAAAAATTAAACACAGTCCCCCTCAAAAGTGATAAACATGTAATACAACTAGAAAGAACCCAGGTGAAGGTCATGGGAGAACTCAAAGATGTAATGATCAGAATAGTGACACATCTTAAATTTGTGCATGTAATAAAAATTATTGTAGTAGATTCCCTAGAAGCTTATGGATTGTTATTAAGTCGATATTGGTATGAAAAATTAAATGGATACTTTAGCATAGACTGGGCACACCTTTGGCTACCCTTAAAGGGACACAAAAATACAATCAAAATTGATAGGGAAAGATATCTAAAATATATTGTTACTGACCTAGAAACCCTAAACGAGCCCTCATCGGTAGATTTCCCTGTGCTAGGAAATTATTCCTATGATTCCTGCTTCGGAAACTTCTCTCCTCTCTCATACAATGTCCCTCTTACTCAAAAATCCAAAATGCTTTTTCGAGAGGAATTGCCAACAGTGGCAGAAGAAACCCTCTTCTGCCAAGAACCTACATTGGAAATCCTAGAACTAACAAGAGGAAAAGAGGAAAGTAATATGAAAGATGAAGATGATACATTTTTCCCACAAGTTTGGACCCTATATTTTGATGGATCTAAATCACAAAAATGGTCAGGAGCAGGGTGTATCCTCATTAGTCCGAAGGGAAAATGACATTTCCTTTCCTGTAGACTAGAATTTGAATGCACAAATAACACTGCCAAGTATGAAGCTCTAGTACAAGGGTTAAAGAAATCCATATCCATGAACATCCAAGAATTGAAGGTTTTTGGAGACTCTGAAATCATTGTAAGGAAGATAAGGATACTATACATTGAAATTATCCACACCTGAAGAATTACCAACAGGAAGTGCACAGGCTGATGGAACATTTTAAATCTTTCAACATTACAACTATCCCCTGAGCGAAGAACATTCTTGTTGATCCTCTGGCCACCGCTACTTCAAGGCTATCAACTATAGAGGATTATGAAGCCTTTCGGTTCACTATATAACTTCTATATAAACCTTTGGTGCCCAACAATATTTCTAATTGGAAGGTTTTTGAAGGAGACGAACAGATTATAAACTTTCTGACCAATCAGGACAATTATAAAGACTTGTCCATTGACGATGAAGTATTCCAGGAAAAATCAACGAAAATTGACCCTCTTACAAATTAGTGCACAAACAAATCAATGTCCCACAGCATACCGAAAGGAATAGCTAATTTGAAAAACCTGTTTGACCTAAAAGAAAGGTTTAAGGGGTCAAAAAATGCGAAGACCGATAGTTCTTGTCCCATGCACGAAACGATAAATCTTGGATCCCTGAAAGACCCAATAAACATAAATCTCAGAAAGACCATACCTAAATAGGAAAGGAAGTCTTGTCTAAATATTTTCATATAGTATCAAGATGTCTTTGCTTGGTCCTACTGAGATCTGAAAACTTATGATACGCGTATCATTCAACACACTATCCCTTTAAAGCCTGAAGTTAAACCTTTCCAACAGAATCTCGGGAAATACCGTCCATCCCTAGAGCCCCTCATGTGTTAGGATTTAAAGAAACTATTAGATCCCAAAATTATCTTCTAGGTTAGACACTCTGCGCGGGTAGCAAATTTGGTTATGGTAAGAAAAAAGTCTGGGGAGATATGCCTATGCGTAGATTTTAGAAACCTCAACAAAGCTTCTGAAAAGGACAACTACCCAGTTCCATCAATGGATCAGCTCTTGCAGACTGTGTCTGGCTCTGAAATTTTCTCCTTACTAGATGGTTTATCAGTTTACAACCAGGTTCTAGGTTTGGAAGAAGACCGCTTGAAAACTACCTTCCGAACCAAGTGGGGAACCTTCGCTTAGAAGCACATGCCTTTTGGGTTAATAAATGTAGGAGCGACCTTCTAGAGGGCCATGTATGTAGAATTTCATGGACTAATCAACAAGTGTGTTTTAGTCTATTTGGACGATGTGACTGTGTATTCAAAGAACCGAGAAGATCACATCCAACACTTAACCCAGATTTTCGAAAGGTGTAGGAAATATGGAATATTATTAAACCCTAAGAAAACTATTTTCATTGTCAAGGAAGGTAAGTTGTTAGGCCACATCATATATCAAGCTAGTATTCGCATAGACCCATAAATAATTAAGGCTATAGCTCAACTTCCATTACCTCACAAAAAACAATCTATGCAATTGTTCTTTAGGAAAATCAATTTTGTGAGGAAATTCATCCCCGATTTCGCGGAAACTATCAAACCCCTAAAAAAAATGATTCATAAGGATGTTGAATTTAAGTGGGATGATGAACGAAAGAAGGCTTTCAACAATATTAAAACTGCAATCTCTTAAGCGCCAGTGCTGCGAAGTCTTGATTTCAACAAATATTTATTCCTCTATAATTTCGCCTTTGACCAATAGTTAGTCGTATTATTAACTCAGAAGGACGATAATAACAATGAGTCTCCAATATCATTCATGAGCACTAAACTCCAAGGTGTCGAACTAAATTACCCTGCTATAGATAAACAAGCCTATGGAGTATATAAGGAATTCAAACACTTCAGATCTTACATCCTCAAGAACCACACCAAAATGATCGTGCCTGACCCTCCTGTCTGATCCCTATTTACTCAAAAGGAGATGGGAGAAGGAAGAGGAAACTAGATGGAAGTGTTTCGATAATTTGATCTAGATATAAAACCCGCTAAACTTTTTAAAGGACAAGGGTTATGCAAACTGGCAGCAGAAGATCAATACCAAGTAAATGAAGACCCCAGATGGGAGAATGAAATGACATTATGGTGTGGTGAAGTTTCATGCATTTTGCTAGGACAAGAGTCTTGGTATGAGAAATTGACTCATCTCCTGCATCATGGGACTTGCCTAGAAAACCTAAACCCTAGGGAAAGGATAGCTCTTAGGTTAAAGTTTGCACAATATCGCTTCGTAAATTTGGTACTCTTCTAGTTCAATTACGATGGATTACTTTTAAGATGTCTCAAATGTGAAGATGCAAAAAAGGTTCTAAAGGATATCCATGATGGTCTTGTAGGTGGAAATTTTGTAGGAGACACTACTACTCATAAGATACTAAGAGCTGGCTATTATTGGCCCACCTTGTTCAAGGATTCTCACACACACGCTAGAAACTATAAAACTTGTCAAATAAGTGTTGGGAGGCAGAAGAGAGAAGTGGTTCTGCTCCAACCGGTGATTGTTTCTAGGACTTTTGAGCAATGGGGGTTAGATATCATAGGGGAAATTACACCAAGTTCTTCAAAACAACATAAGTACATACTTACTGCCACCGATTATTTCACAAAATGGGCTAAATCCGTTCCTCTGACTCATGTAAATGAGAAGGTGGTAATCCAATTCATAGAACAACAATTAATCACAAGGTTTAGTGTCTCTTCTGTCCTTGTTTTTGATAATGAAACTTAATTTTCTTCCACCCTGTTAACAGAGTTTGCTTTAGAAAAAGGAATCATAATTAAATACTTCACAATCCATTATCCATAGGGAAATGAGGTAGTAGAATAAAATAATAAGAACTTAGTAAGAATATTAAAGATAACAATCGTAGACAACAAGAGGAATTGGAATAATTCACTCCATAATGATTTATGGGAAGATAGAGTTACACCCAAGGAAGCTATAGGGAATTTCCCATACTTTCTGGTAATACAGGCAAGAGGGGATTCTCCTGAACGGGCTTTATATTCCATCTCTTCAACTTTCCAAAGATTCCATAGGGGATCCCTCATCAATCATACAACAAAGAATTGACACCCTTCTCATGTTATAAGAAGAAAGGGAGAAGGCTAAATACAATTTCGTAGGCCACTAGCAGATAGTTAAAAGGTGGTTTGATAAGCATAAGGATAAAGAGAAGAATTTTGAGGTAGGAGACTTAGTCCTGAAATGGTATAGAGCGAATGAACCTAAAGGAAAATATTATATGTTTCAAAATCTATGGCTCAGACCTTTCCAGGTGGCCAAGAATATTGGGTTGGGTACATATCGTTTGTAGAATCCGAGGGTAGAATTTGATTCTCTCCCAGTGAATGGCCAAGCCTTGAAACAATATTTTCATTAAATATATATATTTGTGTTTATTTTTTATGCGTCGATTTATCTTTTTTCATTTTTACTTTTTTCTTTTTGTGATCGTGCTTATGATATATGAAAGATTGCGTTTCTAAAAACAATGGTTGACCTCAAACAATGTGACATAGTGAACTCTCTTCCCAAATCAACGCTCACATACAAACACAAGAAACATTGAGGGACCCGCGCTTGCTTCAAGGGATTCTATATCTAACCTACACAGATGCACAAATTTGGGGAAATGTGAAAGTGTCTTCTTAGTGGTTTGCTAAAATATTAAAGGAAATATGGCAAGCCGGAAAGGACTACATGCACCTCAGAGACAGAGCTAGTGAGTTTCACCTTAACCACCTCATCTTTTGAAAATAAAAAAATGTCCTCCTCTCCTGCTCACTTAGGACATTATGTCGAAATAAAAAAGTTAACTATATCAAATGAGTGCATAGAAGGAGAGGGCATGAATATATATCCGTCGGGGCTATGGATTCGTGTTGGCAGTGGAGTAAGGTCTGTGATGTCGGGGTGACTCCGTCGAGGCTATGGATGCTCCCTGACAACAGAGAAACATCGCAACAAATGAATGAGGGTAACTAAAAGGCCTAGCACCAATTAATTCTCTACTAGACTCTTGTCAAAAGAGGGTGTGAGTCAAGGTTACAGGAAAATAAGGTGGAATAAAGGTTAAAAAACCCCACAGGCAGGCCCATATGCATCAACCAGGGAAATTCCAAATGTAAGGGTAAAAGAAGATCTGATGAAAACCATTTAAGTTCCTAATCATATTTTTCATCAGCTGAGCCTGAGGAAGGAACAGAGTTTCTTATTTTTCCCAATAATTAGTCATTTGTTGAGCACTCAACACATCCTAAAACGCCTATGTCAGTTTTTCACTTTTTGGGTACCACTTGATATTTGCACTATCTGAATTCAATTTCCTTTGGAGAAATGTTTTGTCTTTTCTTGTTCTTTTGACCCTCATTAGCTTTTCAGTTTTATGTAATTCTATGAAACCCCATGAATTTAAAAGGATTAACACTTAAATAAGGAATAAACAACTAAATCACTTTACCCGACGCGCTCAAGAATCAACATCGGAAGAAATTAAAAGGTGAAAAGGAATCACTCAGATAACCCCAGTTTTCGAGCATCGATCTTCACTAGTATCAGCAAAAGGAAGTTTTGTTTTTGGACAAGTATCACATACGAAGATCGTCGATGGTCAATCCCCTTCAATATCAGTAAAATGTGAAGGGATTAAAACATTTAAAAGGAAAGAAATGATATCGTCGATAGCCGATACACGACACGCTTGTTGGAATCGGGGAAAACTGAATCGCGACGAACATTTTGAGAATGCTAAAGCGTTTTCCCCTATAACCGATTCTCAAAGTGTTTCAAAATCAGTGAGTTTTCGAAGACACGAACCCAAAGAAAAATATGTGATAGGCTTATCCCCGATCGTCGATCCCCGATACCTTTTCGGCATCGGCAAACCCAAATTTATTTTAGAACGCACAACTTGAAGAAAGCCCTGACTATGACTAATATGCGTGAATAAGTCACTAGTATTTAACGCCATGTGTCTTTGCTTGACTAGAGATACCGTATGACCTAGATAAACCCTAAGTCATTTTTGGTTCCTCAGGTCCAAGTCACACCTCATATTTAGTTCACCATGTCCGCACCGTATGATTAATTTGATCAGCGTCGAAGGTTTTTGACAAAGGGATATCAATGAAAAAATCCATAGAACATCCCTGATCCCTGATCCTCCCACTAAGAAAGCGATATGAAGGGATACTTTAGAGCTAGATAAGTTTAGATTGAGATCATTTAAGGGACTAATTAATTCCAAATCTCACATTAGTTTCTACTTCGTGTGTGAATCAAAAGGCCGTTTGAAATTACCGATAGAACACATCACCCTCTGTGCCTCCGCCGTCAACCCACAATCAATTTAAAGAATAGATATTTGGTGGTATATTTGTTTGAATTTCACTCATAACTCGAAATAATTGGTTTATACGACATGGTAAGTTCTTCCTCATTTAAATTCTCTCGAGCCATCGTAAACAAAACCATTCTACGCGTAAAGGAGTTTCAGAGCATCTAGAGGACAGAAATGAGCAATTCAAAGCAATTGAGATTTCGTGAGTATCAAATAATCAATTATAAATCTTTATAGGTATGTACTAGTCTTGACTTTTGGTGCTTACACTTCATATGTATTTTATCCAGTGTTTCTCTGTATGCAGTATCTAAACAATTTGTTTCGATTGCAGGAACAATGCCTCCAAGAAAACCAACCACCAGGAGATCTCCGAGAGCACCGAAGCTAAAGGAACCAAAGGTAGGAGAAATCTCTTCCCCAATGGACACAAAACAAGGCCGAAAATAGTCATCAGGACATCTACCAAGAAGGTTTTCACTCAACCTTCAGCCTTTCGAGACACGGAGGAAAGTACAAGGACCAAGGAATCTCTCCCATATTGGGGAGATATCTTCAAGAAGATCATTAGGGAGTAATTCCCTGAATAAACCCCACACAGTGACCCATATGTGAGAGCGCTTGATGACCAGGTATTCCCAAATATCCAATGGTCATACCTGTACATGGTAGCAAGTAGAACCTCGATGTTTCCCTGCATAGAGCTACTGCAATGGATCATCAACCATACATACATGCAGAAGTGCCTAATAAACGATGATAATGGCGAGTTTCTTGGAGTTTTCCTTCTCGTGGAGGTCCAGAAGTACTACAATATTAGAGACCCGAAGGAGTGGCTGAATATTGATTTCGTGTGGAATTATACGAGCGCCACGACACCAACCAGGTAATGGCCTCGTGGTGGCGAGAAGATAAGAAGTTCATCAATCACACATATGGATGGTACCAAATGGCCATCCTAAGAGAACGATACATCTTCCTAATTTCACTCATATTCCTTTAGCGTACACAGTAGCTATCTCCAGGAGTGGCTTCAATTGGGGAGCCATCATTTCCAAACAGATGAGCATCTGCATACAACAAGATCAGACGCCGAAAGAAGGGGAAAATCCAAACTTCTACATGGCATCGTACTTGTTGGATTTCATGTGTGCCTAAAATGTCTTTGCCGGTATGAACCTAAGTTGGCATGTCGCAGAGCTCCTAGTCCATGTATATTTCGACGTCTTGTGGAAGAATAGGTACAAAAAAATCCTACTTCCTCATCTGTGATAAATTCATCACACACATTCATTTTATTCTTTTCAAGAAAGAATGTCCAAGACTATCGACTGTAACCAAAAAGGTGATAGCAAAGGTCGGCCACTAGTATCTCAACGAACGTGATGCCTACATTAGGGTATTCGAGGGCTACTGGAGAACATCATCGCCTACCAACACATGTCCCTAACTAACTTGTTGTGGGGGAAATTTGCTACCGGACTTTCCTGCAAGATTACAACGCTACCCTGGTGAAAGATAAGAAGCGATAATTTATACCTTATGGATTCCATATAGGTTTCTACATAGTAAAAGAAACCACTCAAGCTAAATAGGAAGGAATGAGCCAATTGGAGTTATGATTCCATACCTGCCATTTCCACAAGCATAACCCAAAGGGTCTAGTATTGAAACATGTGTCTCAAGTGTCGTCCTACTGGCCATATGCCCATGACAAGTTTGAAGATGAGGTCTTCACGGAAAATGATCAGGATTTGGATGAATTCATTGCAAGGATGTTCAAGTCTAAGATGACCAGGTTCAAATCTATGAGCCTGGATGAACATGAAACAATCCTAGAATAATTAGCTCAAGGGGCCCTGAGGGCTAAAGAAGAAATGATAGCAGCCGAAGAAGAATTTCTCCAGGCAATGACCAAAACAATAGAGATCCCCCAGGTAGCCCCAATGCAAAGTAGAGGTCTCCCCAAGGCTCAGGACGTGTGGGTGAGGGGTTTACTCATGTTAGAACATGCACAACGTATAATTGATCAGCTGCAAGATGACCCAAACATCCCAAATATGACAAGGCTCCCTGTCGACGACTCAGATGAAATCCAGACGGGCCCAAGCGACCCTAAACTCATAGACCATGATGAAATTTCTAGGTTAGATGACCCTGAATTCACAATGCCACCGACCGGATCTTCGACGGGTGTTTCATCTCAGCTAGAGATAATAAAAACATGAAGGAGAACCAATGCGTCAAACCCCTTAAGTGAGATGATAACGATTTATGATGATGATTAGAGCCTAGAAGTATCTCTTGTGACCCCTGTACATATCGAAGAAGAAAAGGGACCAACGAAGACATATTCCCCTGTTATTGATTCCCAAATTCAAGAGGTTCCATGAAAAGAAAAAGAAGTTGAGAGGGTCCTAGAAAATGAGTTGTCCAATGCATCGAAAACCCAAGTGGACAATCTGAAGGACGATCTATGTTTGAAAAAACCAAAGGAAGGATATCCATAATAGAAAATCTATGTCTCAATGGCCGATGATCAAGTAAGTACTGAGCCTACCCCTGATGCCTCTATTTCAATCAGTACTCAAACCCCCAATGAGCGACAGAAAAAAGTCGGGCCTTCAGAACATAAGGATGAAGTTCAAGAACCCGATCTTGAACAAGTATATACCATCGGGAGTCTGGGGAATACACTCACCTGGGGAGATCAAAAAATATCCGAACACATGGACGAAGTATTCGACATACATGCCATATATTATGATCGGAAAAGGAAGGCTATCATCTAGAGAACCACCAAGAATAGGAGGATCACTCTAGATATCTCCATCCTCATCACTACAGAGGAACATATGATCAACACGGGGAATGCTAAGATGTCTGAACTCAGTGATTCAGGGATGGAAATCACAGATGCCACCCTAGATAGAGATAAAAGAGATGAGGAGGAGTTGGTCGTTGCCCTAAAGAAATTGGAACATTTATGCCACTTGGCGAAATACTATCAGGACAACGCACAGGTCGCGATGTTCCTCGGGAGCGAATTCCAGGAGGCCTACAATAAGTTTACAGAGGAGCAGACCTATTCACTACAAGGATAGTTGACCTCCAGGAATACAACCTCATGGAACTTGTGACATGCAAAGATATGGAGCCGTGGTATGAGAAGGCACAACAAGCCATGGAAAGCGTCGACTGCATCGATGCATTCCAAAAGGGGCAAGATACAAAAGAACATGAAATTCAGATGTTAAAGGAGAGAAGCCTCGATCGCAGAAGGAAATCAATCGAATATTGGAAAAAAATGGCTCGGGAACCTCACCATGAAATCCAATAGAAATGGGACAAGTGCAAGAAAAACTAGATCAAGATCAATCGGGTGATAAAATACATCGGACTCCTCGATTTTTGCACAACCGATGACTTTGTCGACTTGTGCAACATAGTCAAGTCGCACACCAAGCAAGAATAATCATATGTCAAAGAAATAAAAAAGGTGACAGACATGGCACCAGGTTAGTTGCGACAGTGTATGGAGCACCCGATCAAATCTCAGGCTATGCTGCAATAGGTAAGTGCCAGTACAGTCAAGTATAGGCAACATGTGGTAGAGATAAGAGAGATTCACTCGGCCCTGATGGAGCAACATAGATTCTCATACACCAACACTTACGAGGATATGTTCATCAATTGGTCAGAGTACGAGAAGAGTCACCCTCTTAAGTGATATCTTGAGATGACTCTTAGAAAAACTCATAGGAGAGAACGCCATGTGGTGATTTTTTTTTTTTTATCTGCACTTTAGTTGTTATTTTTAGTTAATTTTATGTTATAAATAAGATAATCGACCGATTAGTTAAGGGTCGATGGTTGTTGCAAGAAACTCTTATTTTTGGTTTTGCTAAGAACTATTTCAGATATGCCTTTAATTGAGAAGTCCTTTTGGACCAAAGACAATTTTATGTTTTCATCAAATGCGTGTATGATTGGATGTGGAGAAGAATTATTTCTTATTTCATCTCATGAATGGATGTTGTAACGAGTAAGAGCTACTAAATCTATTGGTAAGTTATATGATGCAATGTTTTACAGTTCTTTCTTTAATGATGAAGATAAATCTTTGTGTTATTATGTGATTGATGATTAGAGTGAGTGAATTATTTTACTTTCCATCATTTATCACATGCATGTTTTCTTCTGATAATTTGTATCTTAGTCAGTAATTCAAATACTCACATGGTTAACGTATTAGTACTAGGCCCGTGGCAGATGATAATCGCCTAGATGATAGAATAAAGGGTTATCCCATGCTCAACCTCTTCTTCATTAGTTGTTCCCACTTTGTTACCAAGTTGGTTTATACCGACTTTCATCTTACATCGGTCCCACCTAAGAAAAAATACAAAAAAGAGAACGTATGGATTGAAGGAGAGACCTTCACAAGAAAACTTAAACCCATCGATTAATTGGTTGGATCATAAGATCTGGAGAAACATTCCACCATTAAACTTTGTAGATTCTAATTGGGCCTTAGTGGCGAGTTTGGTTCCTACTATTGAGTTAAAGGTATTTAGAACCCATCAACAGAAAGTGAAGAGGAATGTCTTGAGAATACCATTGTTAAATATCATAGCTCAAGAGATTGTTTTCATGTGCTCATTTATGATTCCTTTTACTCTTTATATACCGATATCTTCTTAGATTCTGGTGGGCATGATACTTTACCCATGGTATCTTACTCTTTTCCATCACAATAAGATCTTTTTGATATGCCAACATTTGATGAAATTAATTTCGAGCATAAAATGTATGAAGTCGGATTTGACGCTCTTTCACTTTCATCACTCGCATGGAAAAAAGACATGTTGCAAGATGAGTTTACATGATTTACTTTTGAAAAAGACAATGCACCCATTCTCATGGAGATAAAATATTCTTCATTGCATATTCATTCTTTGGTTATTTCGAATTTTAATGATTATTCTTCGCATTTTGAAACGATCCATATCATCAAAGTGTTCAAGCTAGTAATCTAATTGATGTCGTGAATCCTGTTATGATGTGTTCCCTTGACAGATCTAGTTCGTCGAAGTCATATTTTGCATCCTAATTTTTATGATAGGATCTTAGAATGGCTTGAGGATTCATATCTAAAAAATCTTCATAATAAAGATAAAGTTGTTCTTGATTTGTTTCTACCTAAATATCTAGAAAGCAAGCATGACATGATTTTTTTAGATCCTCCATGTGAATAAATTGATGAACACTTGGAGAATTGTGAGGAGGATGGGGAACTTTAGCCTTTGTTGATGGTTATGTCATGTCCCCGTAATATTGAGAAGTTTTCCAAACTTACTTACACACTTCCATGCCATTATGACCCATATCATGACAAGATTGCAAAATGGTTGGAGGATTCATACATCAAGAAGTTTCAAAATAATGGTAAGGTCGTGCTTGCTTTGTTTTTAAATGAATATATAGGAGTTAAGAATGACATATTTATTTTGTATTCACAAATACTACATTCTTTTATTCTAATTTTTGACTTTCTATGCCTTGCAGGATTGAAGATGCTCTTGTGGTTGCACTCGAAATACGATTTTACTTAGCATTTTGATCTATGTAGAAGTCAGAGTAGGTATATGAATAGAGTTATTTTGGGTTTTTCTTTCCTTTTCACTTTTTTTCTTTTTAATAATGCATTTATGAAGGCACGCGGTTATGAAAAGAGAACCATCATTTGAATGTTGTCAGGGAATTCTTCTTTCAATTCCTTTCTTTTTCCTTTTCGCAGTTGTCTTGATTAAATATTTATTTTTCAAAACTTGGCAGAAACATGCATTGATTTCATATATTATGAAGCATTAATAAAGAGATTATGGATTTGATCTTAGTTTTACCCTAACAAACATATCTTACCACTGCACGTAATTTCACTCATCCTAGTTAATGATTTTCCTGTGACTTTTAATAATAAGATTGGTCAAAAAGATGTATCATGCATCATTATCTTAAGAAAAGAACCTCCCTATATGCAAAACTCTGAACTGTGTTGTTCTTCCTTTTGATCCTCTTTCTCTATGAGAGGTTGGCCTGGTTTTTTTTTTGGTCAAATTCTTTTTAAAAGTGAGATTTTGCTATTTTTATTTTGTTTGTTTTGATATACTTTTGATTTTGAATCCCATTATTAAAATCTGATTCGGTTTGTTGTGTGTGTTTTTTTTTTCGCTTTCTTTGATTGCTTTGATTGAAATTTCTTCTTGTCTGTCTTTTTGAATAAATATATCTATGATCAAAGATCGATTGTCGAAGGAAGCATTCATTTCAAGACTTATGTTTTTAAAATCAATTTGCAACTGTTCAAACAATTTCTGATGTTAAGATTCAACTCAGATAATTGGTTTGTAATTCAATTGAGTACTATGAAATCCTAAATGGTCTTTGTCAGAGTATTACCCCTGAAATGTGTCGAGATATTTGGGAATTATGATAATCCTTAGACTTTTTACACCATCCATGTTCTTAAAAGATCACTGTTAAGTTCTTCCCCATTCTTTAGATGATTTCTTAACCGAAATCTAAAATATCTAAACCATGATAAAACTTCCAGTTTTGAAAGCAATTAAAAAAAATGATCAATTATTCATCTGTATTGCAATTTACCTCCAGTATCACCCTTCTCTCTTTGTCATCAATAAATATATAATTGTATTATTATTTAAAAGTGGCATAAGAGGGTTGGAAGCACTTAAGTGTGGGAAGTGTGTGTAAACCCATCGGGGTACTAAACAGGCTCGCTGGCAGCGGGTAAATGCACACATGATACCAAGACAACTTCATCAGGGTACTGAATAGGCCTCCTGGCAACAAATCAATGCTAGGTCGAGAGGTACTAGGTATATGCTTTTAAATTAATGTTTATGGAAGTATACATCATGTGGATACAACTATTGGATGGGATTAAATCATTTGAGTGATTTAAATGGCATCCCTGTCGAGGCTATGGATGCTTGTTGGTAGTAGTGGCCCTGTCAACGGTATTGAATTATTTTTATAAACATCGTGACTCTTTGATTAAAACACAACTTCAGGTTATAATCCTCTACAAAACCATTCATTTCTTATTTTCTGATATTTATCTATAAATCTGAGCTAATCTTAATATTGTGTAATATTAAAGTGGTTTTGTTTCAAAGAAACTTAAAATTATATCCAAGTATTATTATTCTTCCATGCGATGAAAGTTTAATAGGTCATAGATAACTTCTTCGCCCAACGAGTCACCATTTGTTGGGCCCCAACAACCCCC
>ML778330.1:365226-424059 GCA_009831015.1 Picea engelmannii
AAAATGAAAATGTCTCCTTGGTATATATAGGAGACTAGGAGGTATAATTACAACTAATGGCCCAAAGCCGACATAAATAAAATAAAATTACTAATATAATATGCCCCAATTAAGGGGTAATGAGCCAATATTAGGGCTTAACAGTGGACTCAGGAAAAATTATATAAGTATGGATATAATTTAATTGTGTAAAATGTGGATGAGAAGGGAAGAATAAGATCGCAACTGTTCACAGGAACATAAATATAAATTCAAAAATATGTATTGAAAGGTTTATTTATTTATGAAATTAGGGTGGAAGGGTGGTGCTAGGGTGAGTTGTAGCTCACTGAGGATTGAATTCCTCATCATTTGTATCAGGTTTGTGTTGGAGAGGATTGGATTCCTCATCATTTGTATCAGGTTGGTGCCTGAGAGGATTGGAGTCCTCATCATTTGTAACAGCTTGGTGCCTGAGGGGATTGGTGTCCTCATTATATGTGATAGGTGGATTTCTGTTGAGTTGAATTGTAATTTGGTGCTTGTAGAAGAACATAAATAAATAATATTTTTTTTTTCTTCCGCATTGGGTTTCCATGTAAAATCATGGTGTATTATGTTCACTGTGATGTTTTTTCATTTATGCTTGTCATTAAGTGTGTTGGTTTAATTTTTGTTTGTCATTAAGTGCGATGTTTTGATTTATGCTTGTTCTTGTCATTAAGTGCACACTACTAATAACTTAAATGGTTGGAAGAAAATAAAAATACAGAAATTTAATACAATACAGTTTCACCTCCCCCTCTCAATATTGTTGTGAGTTTCAACACTTCCAACATTCAATGTTTCTATCAACATCTTTATGAATTGTATTTTTTTTTTCTACAAGGTCATTCTTGGAACCTCTTTTTCTCACATGATAATTTCTTGCATCGACTTCACAATCCATTTCTTTATGCCCAAAAATTTTATAAGAGAAACAATAGCCAAGAAATAAATTTTGATACCTAATAGTAAACTGCCTCCTTGGAGGTGTAGTTCTTCTAATATTATTCCCGTCAGACCTTGGATGATTATGCTTTTTTCCATGTTGTTGTTTACACTATAAATGGGGATTTTAATATCATTTGTATTTATTTCAGCATTCTTCTCAATTGACTTGGAGTTTTCATATTCTTCAAGAGTGTTCTGAATGTTTTCATAACCTAAACTTGTCTTGATAAATGGTGACCTTTGATATTTGAGAATCGCATCTAAGACTGCAGTACTCATTTGAAACTTCAGATTTATATTTATTTGTGTAACTTTATTTTCTAATTCTTCTCTAAGAGATGTTATTTTTCTTTATATTTCTCAATATTTTGTTTCTTTTCTTTTAGCTAAGTCTTTAGTTCAATGATGATATTTTTTATTTTTTAATGCTATGTAACATTTCTTCTTATGAATTATGATTTTCTTCTTGATATTTTTGTAGTTGTTCCTTTAGAGATTGGTTCTCTCTTATAATCTTTATGATTTAATCTAGATCACAAATATGTTCTTCTTCTGGATCTTCTTCTCCTTCAGTTTCAAATTCGTATTCGTTTTCAATTTTTTTTATTTAGTTATAATTTTGTGTTATGAAGATAACTTCATTTTTATTACTTACATCACCTTCACCGGATAAGAAATCAACCTATTCATCCTGAAAAAAAAATCACTTGTATAAGGAAATTTGGAAGTACATTGGCCTACTCTATCATAAATCAAATACTTACTAAGTATCTTCATCTTTTCAGAGTTTGTTTCTTCTTCATCTGATTCACCTGCATATTTATTTGTCTTATGTTGGCTGTCACTTTTCTCCTTTGAGGATACTTCTCCTTTTGATGGTTCATACTTTTGATTATCCTCATACTCTTGATCAAAATGCTTTTCTTCCATTGTTTATAGGAGGGATTCTTCTGAGTAAGAATTTTGTATATTTTCGTAAAGTTCTTTAGTTGATGTACATTGTCCCACTCTGTCCTTCTTAGATTTTGACAAACCACTCAAGATTGCATTCAATGTTCTTGCATTATTTTTATGTAAGTTCTTATAGATGCACCTTTTGGTCGGTTTTTTGGAGTTGTGTAACCATTATCAACTATGTTCCAAATATCATATCCTTGTCCCATTAGGAATACTCTCATTCAATTTCTCCAAAAGGAATAATTGGTTCCATCAAATAGTGGTTCTTCATTCTTAGATAAATTTTATTGTCTTTCCATGTATGTTATAGATATCTTCCTTCCACTGGTCAAAATTTATGAAGTAACCTACTATGATAGCAATTGTTGGAATATTCAATAATAATGAGAGGGGGGGGGTGAATTGGTTTTGGAAAAAATTAAACCACTTTTTCTCTTTACCACTTTAACTAATCATCATAGAACTAATCATAAGAAATGAAAATAATTACATATCAACAAATATCAACACAAAGGAATAGTACACATATATTTTACGTGGAAACCCAATAAGGGAGAAAACCACAATTTGTTTTCTTATATTTATAAAGAGTTACATTATTTATAGGATTCAACCTATGAGGGAGACCAACCCCTGTAGTAAGAACCCACTTACAAATTTTCAAGCACTAACCTGATATGCACCAACCTGTTGAGAAGATGAGGACACCAATCCTCATTGTAATAACCCACTTACATTCTACATGCACCAACATGATAGGAAACAACCTATTAAGAGGATGAGAACACTAATCCTCACCGTAAGAACCAACTAATAGTTTTCAAGAACCAACTTAATAGGAACCAACCCATTAATAAGATGAGGACACCAATCCTCACTGTAAGAACCAACTTATAGTCTGTAGACACCAATATTTCAGGAACCAACCAACCACTCTGAAGTAAAAATGATTCCCAATATGAATTATATGTAAGCCTTCACATATGCATTCTATACTTGTTCATTTCACAATATATCAAATCATATCCCATGCCAATACAAAGACGTTTCTATGTTTCTCTTTTTCGTACATAGTTAGATTACCTGAAGTATCCTCTTCATAGGCTCATATACATTGAAAATATGCAATTATCAAATAGTACTTATTTCTTCTTATACCCAATCCTCAAACCTTCTTACATAGTCTTTAACATTTCAGTCTATATTATGGTTTCACCACAGTTCTCAAGATGATCTCTTCATCTACACATCATATACATATATTCTTATTTGCATTTACACAAAATGATCACATAAGAAATTTAATCTTTGGACCCTCTGTCTTTCCTATATCTCCTCACCTACAAACATATCTTGAATGATGTCTTCATTTGTACATAATAGATGACATCCTTTATATTCATGTAGTTGCCACACATTCATCAAAGATTCTCTAGTTTAGCACATAATTTACAATTTCTCTGTCTCACTTCCTTGTATATGTTCGCTCATGATTTCACACTCTCAATCCCTCTAAAAGAATATAATTTTTATTACTCCTAGAGGCTCCAAAACATAATCAAATCAAGCTCTCAAAAATTGTCAACACAGAAAATCACTACACTCTATTTATTTTCACATACCTTTATATCATCTAATATTTCATGGGCAGGGAGTCTCTTCATGTTTTCAATATCCTAACAGTCGTTCCATGTCTAACCCTCCTCTATCATATTCAAAACCTTCTCAATATAGAGATGCAAAGGAAATCATAGAAGTTTCATAATTCTATCATCAAATAGGTCTTTCATCGTTATGGTTTTGCATTTATTCAGGGTTTAATTGTATTGCACTTTTGAAACCTCTCAAAATAGAGATAAATCAATTTAACACCATATAAAACTTTTTCACATCAAATCACATGGTTTCAGAACCCTACAATTTCAGAGTCCACAGGAAAATATGGACCCATGATTTCATAACCAAATAAAAAATGATATACCATGTGTTCTCTTCAATCTCATCTTTGAGAAATAAAATGTATATCTCCTTTAAATTTTGTACCCAAATATAAATATGTGTCCTTCATAGATTAACACAATCTATGCAATTCTTACATGGAGGAGCATACCCCTACGATTTTAGATCATCTTCTCTCCTCTCTTAGTGCACCACTTCATTATTTAAATTGAAAATTTCATTAATGTTTTTCATTCATGTAATTTAAACCCTTCGAAGATTCTCACGTTTGATATCAAGTGATTGTTAAAAAAAAGGGATCACAAAGGAATAAAATAAAACAAATGAGGAAATAAAACACAGAAGATACATAATAAAATAGAGACAGAGATATATGTGGTTCACCAAGTGTGGGATACATCCACTAGAATAATTGCCAGGTCCTTTATTTATTATTATATAGCAAATGAAGGGATACAACCTACAACACACTCGTTGTAACTTCCTCTTCTTTCTCTCACATTCTCCTCACAGATAATACAATATTCGTAAAAATGACACATATCTGCAATAAATTTCCCTCATAAAAGAGGGTTTCCTTCTAGGGTAAAAAACCATAACATAATTTCTACCGTGAGATCTGCGACCTTATAATGAATGGTCCATATTTACTATGAAATTACAATATATATTTAGAAGGAAATTTTTCCTTCGGGGGCTTCACCCCCAAACCACCGCTGTGGGATCGCTTATCATCGGACCCCCCAAACCCCACAAGGGGGGAAATCCCCCTTGAACTCCCTCGTGTTGAGGAGTGTGCACTCTTCTGGGGTGTAAAGTCTTCATGGGGTATAAACATGGATAAAAACACAATCTTGTGAATTAGGAAGATAATCAAGCTGCACAATCGACAATCTCCCACTTGGAGACCGGTCTCAACAACTTCTTCATTGCTATATCTATTGGACTATGATCCTTCCTGGACCTATAAAATTTTTCATCTTCACCTTCATTATTGAAAACCAACTAAAATTGTGACGGAACTCATTTTCTCCCTGGTTACTCCCTTTGTTAACATGTTTGCAAGATTCTAGCTAGTGTGTATTTTTCCAACTTCAAATGTCCATCTTCCAAGAAGGATTGTATGAAATGGTACCTGAGATTTATATTCTTAGTCTTCGAATGGAATGATTATTTCTTTGCAAGATGAATGGCACTCTCACTATCATAGTACAACCTGTTATTCTCCTACTTCTTCCTGAATTCCTCCATAAACCTTTGTAACCAAATCATTTCTTTACTAGCCTCTGTAGCAACTACATACTCTTCTTATGTTGTTGAAATTGCAACAACCTTTTGTAGTTTTTAAATCCAATTTATTGTTGTTCCACCTTTAGTAAAAACAT
This sequence comes from Picea engelmannii, assembly GCA_009831015.1. Lineage (NCBI taxonomy): Eukaryota > Viridiplantae > Streptophyta > Pinopsida > Pinales > Pinaceae > Picea > Picea engelmannii. The sequence continues at coordinate 370,500 of ML778330.1, forward strand.
ACTATGTGGTGCACCTCTTTCTATCTTTATCACCTACCATATCTGAATCAACATATCCTTGTAGAACAATGTCTAAACCTTGAAAACATAATGCATGAGTAGCAGTACCTCTCAAATACATGAGAATCCACTTTACTAACTCCCAATGTTCTTTACCTGTATTTTTCATATACCTCCTCACAACTCCCATTGCATGTGCAATATCTAGTCTTGTGCAAGCCATCACATACATCAAGCTGCCAATTGTTGATGAATAAGGGACTTTGGACACGTATTCTATCTCATCCCATGTCTTGGGACACATTTGCTTAGTTAATTTGAAATGGTTGTCCAAAGGTGTACTAACTTGTTTTTCATTCTGGATTCTAAACCTATCCAATACTTTCTCTATGTACTCACCTTGAGACAATGTCAATTTGTTATTTTTCCTATCTCTTGTTATTCTCATACCAAGGATTTTCTTTGCGGCACCCAAATCCTTCATTGCAAATGAATTAGATAATTTCTTCTTGAGGACATTTATATCTTACATATTAGACCCTGCAACAATCCTGTCATCTACATACAATAGTAAGATAATATAATTTCCATTTTCTAGCCTTTTAAAATAAACATAGTGATCAGAATGACATCTACTATAACCTTGTTCTATCATAAACCTGTAAAACTTCAATTACAATTGCCTTGGATATTTCTTTAGGTCATACATGGTACAATATCTTCTTCAACCTGCATACCAAATTTTCCTTCCCTTTGACCTCATACCCCTATGGTTGTTGCATATAAATCTCTTCCTCCAAATCCCGATGGAGAAAAGTTGTTTTTACATCTAATTTTTCAAGAGGCAAATCTTCTACTTCCACAAGACTTAAAATAGTCCTAATTGAAGTCATTTTAACAAAAGGAGAAAATATTTCATAAAAATATATACCTTTCTTTTCTACAAACCCATTTACCACAATTGTAGGCTTGTATCGCTTGTTGCCTCCATAATTCTTCCTTCAACTGGTAAACCCATTTATTATGTAATGCTCATTTCCTTACAATCAATCGAACCAAATACCAAGTCTGGTTGTTTACAAAGGAATCCATATCCTCTTTCATTCCTTGCTCCCACTTGTTTTTAGTTTCTACCTGTATTGCCTCTTCATAACATTATGGCTCACCAGAATCACTCAACAATAAATAATACAATGAAGGAGAGTATCATTCAGGGTGTCTAATTAACCTGGTAGATATTCTAACAACACTTGTAGGAGTTGGAGGTACTTGGTTCTCCTGTTGTTGTACATTTTGATTTTTTGGTACCTTTGGAATTTCTTTTTCAGTGATCTCATCAAGCACTGTGTATTCTAGTTTTTCTTTTCCTATTTCTTTCCCTGCAACTGATCTTTGTACATGACCTTTTCATTGAATATGACATCTCTACTCCTAATGATTTTTTGATTTTCATAATTCCATAAGTGATAACCAAAATCCTTAACACTGTATCCAATAAAGGTACACTTCTTGGATTTTTCCTCAAGATTTATTCTATTTTCTTTATCAATATGGACAAATGCTTCAAAAATGAAAGTATTCAAAAAAAAATAGTTTACCTTTTTATCTGTCCAGGCCTCCTCTAGAATTCTACCATCCAAATAGATTGAAGGTCCTATGTTTATTAATTAAACATCGATACCTACAACATATTCCCAGAACTGTAAGGGAAAACTAGCAAGCAATGCCATACTCCTTGCACACTCCATGATTGTCCTGTTCATCCTTTATGACACACCATTTTCTTGTAGTGTTATTGGAACTATCTTCTCTCCATGAATCCCATGGTATGGAAAATAATCATCAAACTCGCTACAATATCCACCTCCATTGTCTGATCTGAGACACTTCAACATTTTTCTTGTCTCATTCTCAACCAAATCTTTCCATTTCTTAAAAGTATCAAAAACATCATATTTTTGTCGAATGCAATAAACACACGTTTTTCTAGTTGCATCATCAATAAAATTAACATAATAATGAGATCCACTGAGAGATGATACATGAGATAGTCCCCATACATATATATGCACAAGCTCTAACCTTTCACTCTTCTTTTCTTTTCAGACTCGGAGAAATCTGACTCTCTTATGTTTTCCATAAACACAATGCTCACAGAAATCCAAATCAATTTGTTTAAGATCTGGAATTTTTTTTATTTTGTGAAGCATCTGCATCCCCTTATCACTCATGTTTCAAAGAATATGATGTTACAGTGTTGTATCCACTGATTTATAAGCTAAAGAGATATAAGAGTCAGTATTACTAGTACATAAATACAATGTACCTAACTTCTCTCATTTTTCTATAACCAATGATCCTTTGGTGACGTTCCACACCTTATATGTAAATATGGATATACAAACTTCACTTGCCAACTTCCATGTTGAAATCATATTTTTCCTTAGATATGTAACATGTCTTACCTCTTTCAACAACCATCGGTTTCCATTCCTTTCATTTATTTTTATCTTTCCCATTCCAACAATTTTGCATGGTGCATCATCACCCAAATGAACCTGTCCAAAATCACCTTGAACATAATCTAGAAAATGGTGCATTCCTATGGGGTGTGGAATGAAATGAATCCCGTAAATATACTACCCAATACTCATAAATATTATCTACATAAAGAATCAAAGTGTCTTGTAACACATCACCTGTTACATTTTCTTCCTGATTTTTCTCCTGTTGTCCATCTTGTTGGGCCCTTCATTTTTGGTTAGAAGTTGCGCAAGGAAGACTACAATCCCAATTTTGGTCAAACACGAGTTCTTCAAGACACAAAGAATATGGACAATGGAGAAAGAAAAGAAACATAAAATGGTTTTGAAAGGGGACATCGCAACACTAGTATGATAACGGAAGTTACAAAAGAACAAGAAAAAGAAAGAATGTGAAGCCTAAAGCCAAAAGATCCCACCCAACCTATATGCATGAGATGAATACAATTGTAAAGGGTTAGATGGAATAGCTGATATAGAGGGGTAGATGGTATAGAGTGCGTAGACAGATTAACGGTTTTGTGATTGTAACTTGTATACATTTGGGGAAAAGGGTAGATAGACCTCTGAGGCATGAGTCCAGAGCCAGAAGTTTTTAAAAGAGTAATGATTTGTATCTCTGAGATTGTCTCTAAGAAGATATTTTGATAATACATATGGAAGGACCTAAAATTTTGAAATTATTGTTTCATTCTGTGTTTATGATTATGAATCGTCTCTTTACTTTAATTCTTTATGTCTAATAAGATCACTTCGTTGTCTCTATTTACAAATTATTTCGCAACTTGATTCTCTTTATTTTTAGTTATCAATAAGTTCATATATGTTATGTGGTTAGTTTGTCTTGCGCAAGGTTATGGTGAAATTTGAATATTATGGAACCCACCTAAGTATTCTCCTGTCTCTTCCCTATATTCTTGTCTTGGTTGCGCTTCAGGTGAGACTTCTTCTCTTTGGAGGAGATAAAAATGCCAGTGCTCTAGACTACTCAGTGTCATTTGTTGGTAACCTGAGAAGGACCCTGGTTAGATCAATTATGCGCCAAAAAAATGGTTCTATTTCCAGTATCTATGCTAAAAGGGAACCTATAGGGATAATGCTTCCACGGATTCATGGATCTGATATTCACGAGTGGTGGGAGAAAAATTGTGACGCGTTCATAAGGAAAGAAGCAGAGATGTGAGGGAAACCTGTGAAAGATATATGGGAGGTTGTACTTTACTTAGAAATATCGAGTGAATAGTATGATATATTCTGGGTTAAGTCCCTGAAATAACTTTTATACTGGATATAAAGGCTCCAAGAACCTCCAGAATTCCAAGAACGAGTCAAGAATACCCACGCCTAGGATACATACAATATCGCAACACTTCATCGGTTGGATCATCTGGTAACGCAAGCGATCGATTTCTGGGTCAATACAACATTATAAGGATACATTATCGAGTTTCCAACTCAGAATCACCAATATTTTTCATGGGAAGAAGCATATTTCAAGAAAGACGCAAGGGGAATACTGTTGAGACAAATCCCCCTGTGGATTAAAGTTTTATTAATGGAGGAGGTGATGTTGACTATGTCCTCGACTGAGATGGCAGCGTAAACACCCTCGCTTGGGGTGGGGTTAGTTTGGGGTGGATTCATGGCTTGAGAGAGGGGAGAGGGTTATTTGAAAAATGAGGGAGAAGAAGGAAATGGACTCAATGGATGAGCGAGCCTTGAAAAGAGCCACCATAGTTGAGAAGTGGTGGAACGGTAAGATAAAGAAAGAAGTAAAATGGTCTGATAAGTTGCGAAAAGAAGTTGGACTGGGAGAAGTCGAGGAAGGACAGATGGAAGAGTTGTGAAAGATGAGAAGATAGGAAATATTGTCTCATCAAAGATTAAATGAGAGAGAAGCACAAAGATAAAGAAGTCCCCAAGAGGGTGGACAAGAAGAAGAAGGTGTAGAAGTATGGGAAAAGTAAGTTGACATGGATCTTGAAGAAAAAAGAGAATATTCATCCCCGATACGAGGAAATATCAGGAATCCGGCTGAAGAGACCACTCTAGAGGAGAGAATGAGACTCTCTAGATCAAAGAAACCTACCCTGAAGCCATTGGCACCAGCCCCAAATCACCCATACCCCAATTTTCTTCTATACAGGTGGTAAATTCTATAATAGATTCTTATACTATGTATGTTCCATTGCAGTCAGTTAGGTAGTCACAACCGAGAAGCGCGAATACTGGGAGGATATTGGGATCCCCTGGTAGATCAAAACCAGGATCATTAGGTTTTATCTTGGTAGGAGAAGTATGATCAACAATGGTTGGTAACGCGGAAGGTTTACCCAGAATTATCATGTAAGGGAGACGAGGATGTTGAGAAACATTGGTTCTTATGTGAAGAAATTTGGAGGTATAAAGGGACTCTGGATGAGAATAAATTGGTTGAGTTCCAGACTACTTTGAGAGGTCGTGCTTTCAAATGGTACATGAAGTCCATTGAGCCAGGAGTACCAGGAGTAGAAGGTCAAGCATTCACACTTGACCAAGTACAAATAAAGTTCATAGAGAAGTTTAAGATACCTCAGTCGAAACAATAAGCTTTGTCTGAGTTGTGTGAAATACAACAGAGGGAAGGTGAATTGACTTGGGAGTATAGCCAGGAGTTTAAATATTCTATAGGGAGGTTAGCACATCCAATTCAAGAGGAAAATAAAAGGGAATGGTATATAAAGGGATTTCTACCTCTGACAGGGTTTCTGTTAACACAACATCAGATAGCCACTTTGATAGATGCCTTGAAACAATCGATGAATATTGAATCCATGGAAGGATATCCGGGGAGCCTGAGAGTGACCATACCCCCAACAGATGAAAATTTGGCACAAATACAAGGGAAAATATCAACACTTACAGAGAAGATTCAAGAATTGATGATACCTTGACCAGGATGAATGCAAGTCTGGTGTACCAGATGTTACACATAAGGACATATGGTGAATGCATGTCCATGAATTAGGTAAATGGGGCCTCCTCAGAATCTGATGGGATGCTCACCAGGACCCACGAGAGGATTTGTGCAAGTATATGCAAATTTACCATTCCATATGCCAACCCCGTATCATGATTTTCTAGGTAATCAAACATCGTTGTCAGTCAAATATTGTGAGATTTGTCGAATCCATGGTCATGGTACAAGAAAGTGCCCCATTATTCAGAATAATTCAATAATACTGAATACTGTGCATTGTGAGTTTTGGGCATCTACCACACATGCTACAAATCAGTGTAGAGCATTGGATGCACTTGCAGACAGATTGGATCGAACATCGTTCAGGGTGAATGAAACCCCTCAAGGACCGGGAAGAGGTTGAGGAAGCAAAGCTAGAGGATACTTCAGAGGGGGAAGAACTGAGGGAAGAGGACCAAGTAGATTCTACAATTGTGATGAGCAAGGCCACATGGCTAGAGATTTTCCTCACCCAAGGAGACGATGGTTCTCTCACTATAGAACCAATGGGCACACAAACGAAGACTTCCCATAACTAATTTCAAAATGGGAATATCGGGTATGTCAATGAGGAACTAATATCATCAATTCAGAGATAAAGAGATTTACTAAAGGACAAATTCCAAACCTTAATATCGTTACTGGAGGAGGTTCAAAGACTGGTACAGATGTTGATAATGTACCTTATATCTAGAAACAAATGCCTAAGGAGGACATGCATGATCCTATGAAACAAAAGATATTATTTAAAAATGCAATAGAAGTATTCCATAGTATCCCTGACCCTGAGATGGAAGGAAAATCCCCTCAGCCTATCGTTTATCCTAAAGTTGCACAAGTCCCTTCTTCACCCCCTGCACACTGAAACCCTGTAATTCTGATGAGACAACCTGAGCAGTCACAAAATGTAGTTGACCTTTGGTTTCAACTATTTTATGATATTCTTGGGAATGAACAACTAAAACAAAAGTTGCACAATTCCCTGTACCTAGTCCTAGGAACCGAAAAATATCCTAAAACTAGAATAAGGACTAATCTTCTTGAGAAGAATACCCAAAGAGTGCGAAGAAGGAAAATACAAACTGGAAAAGAGTTTATATTTGCAAACTAGTTAGAAAAGTTTGAGATTAAGGATGTTATTTTATATCTAGGATCTAATGTTAACATACTACCTAAAAAGACTTGGGAAGCTTTAGGAAACCCCAGTTGACATATTCCCCAATTTATTTAAGAATGGCCCATTAATATTGTATTTTTCCAATAGGAAGACTGGAGAATGTGGAAATAGATGTTGCGGGAGTGAAGAATGTAGCTAATTTTGAGGTGATCGAAATCATGGGGGATAAGGACACTTATCTTGCACTACTTGTTATTTATTGGGTTTACAATAACTATGTGGTGATTTACCTAAAGAAATACACTATGACATTCGAGGCAGACAAAATAAAAGTGGTTCAACCCTTGGATCTGTATGTAGGCCCTCGATACATAGAGACAATGGACAACAATATGGAGGGAGAAGACTTGGATTAGTTGTACACTGTAACAAGAGGAACGAGAGGAGACTACATAAACCCTACTTTTGATGGATTAGTAAGTTGGAGGAGCATACAATCAGCAAACGAATATTTTGAACTAGCATTTGACAGTTGGCAGCAAGGTTCATATGAGAGATTTTCAAGAAGAGGCACAATTTTCAGAGCAACTAGATGGGTTGGAACTGAGGTCAAAGAAAACCCGATATACGATGGTACCTCAGAAATTGATAGCTTTATGTTCATCATGGAATAAAATATAGTGGAGGATTAAAGGATCTCAGTTTTGGACTTATCCCTCCAGGACACCCCTACTAGATGGTGGACTAGTCATAAAGCCTTAGTTAAGAACTGGGACAATGCAAAGAAATATATTTGATATATATTTCAGGATAAGGAGCAGCTGGAATCAGAGATGTGGATGGATTTCCAAGTTGCGCAATTGTTCAATGGATAGTCTGATCCTAAATCACATATTGAACAATCTGTGAGACAGTGGCAGGTTGCAGAAATACCATCTCTCTTATGGGTTCAATTATTTCCCCATTCAATAGGTCCAATTCCAAAATCTTGGTACAGGCATGAAGAAACTAAAAGACATATCAATGACTGGAAAACGTTGACAAATCAATTTTGTAAGGACTTCTCATTTACAAGTACCCCAGGCTTAAAGTAGTCCTATAAATAATTAAAGAATTCATTTTTTCCGATGCTGGTGAACGGAAAACAAACTTACTGATATGTGGAAATCATAGCCAAACACTTCAGTCTAACCTTCACCTAGAATTGGACAAGAGACCTATAGAATGCTATAAAATTGAGAAGGATTTGGAAAACCTAGATGATTTAGAAGAATTAAGAAACTTAGCCATTAAGGAAAAAGAAGGAAGAAGAGAAATACACAACATTATACCCAACCAGACTGATGGTTCCTATAATTATCCATTGAAGTTTTGTAAAGTCAATATAAGAACTAGATAATAACCTAAGATAACTTTGGTAGGATATTACTAATATGAGAAAACTAGCCAAGAAATACATAGCATGTTGGAAGAGTATGAAGACTTGTTCCCAAAAACATTTTCAGAGCTAAAATGAATTAAAGGAGCCATGTGAGAGATAAAAATTGAACTAAAACCAAGATCAAATATTGTAAGGCATAGACCATATCGCCTTAACCCTAGAGTGAAAGAGAAGGTTAAGAGGGAAATAGACAAGATATTGGAGGGTGGACTCATTTTTGTAGTGGAATAAGAAGAATGGACTAGCCCAATAGTCATCCAGAGAAAGAAAGTAACATAGGAAATTAGGGTCTGTGTAGACTACATAATCCTTAACTCTACCTATGTGCATGACCCTTCCCCAACAACTTTTACTGATGAAGTTCTAGAACAGGTTGTGGGGAAAAAATCATACTCATTTATAGATGGATTTTAGGGGTATCACCAAGTAAGGATTGTTGAAGAAGACAAAACGAAGACCACATTCATAAAAAAATGATGGTCATTTGCATATAATGTGATGCCATTTGGCCTAAAGAATGCCCTTGTAGTTTTTTCACGTATTGTAATAGCAACTTTCCGAGACTTTATTCACAATTTTATAGAATTTTATATGGATGATTGGACGATATACAGTCTACTCAAGGAACATGTAGCACTACTACGTCTGATGTTTGATAGATGTAGGGAATTGCAGATATCCTTGAACCTCAGGAAGTGTATCTTCTGTGAGCCACATGGAAATTGTTTAGGCCACACAGTATGTCGAGAAGGAGTACTAGTAGACCTAGCCAAAGTTGCATCTATTGTGAAAATTCCACCACCTACGAGTGCCAAGTAGTTGCGCTCCACATTGAAGCACATAGGGAACTATTGCAAGTTTATCAGAAGGTATGCAAACATTACTTCACCCTTGGAAAATCTACTAAAAAGGTGTTTCCAGCCAATTCACCTTTTTTTTATGATCCTATAAGCTGCCTACACCTATGTTTTGCAAACATCAAGTTTTTCGTCGCACTTCTCAAATAGACGACATTTACCTTTCTTGCGACATTTACACATTTTTCTTCATTAAGTTTTCACGACTGTAAGCGTGAAAACTTCTTCTTTCAAAGTCACATTTTGATCACTATCTGAACTGTAATGATTTTTTTTCTTTCATTATGCCTATTGCGCTTACCTTTTATTAATCATTATACAATTGGAAAAATTCTCTAATCGGTTCTCATACTTCGATTGATCATATAACTTGGTTTTATTGAGTTTGTAAGGCATTGAGCATTTGGATTTGCATTTTATGACTTGCCTGATCATTGATTCTATGAAAATGCATAGGGGTTATGATTTATTTTATATATATATGATATAATCCTTATGTTAATCTTTTTATAACTATTGGCTTGTCAACTATATGAATACCGTTTGGCACCTTGGTTAAACTTTTGATTATATACATTGGCGCATAGTTGATTTTGGGTTTTGATTTATATGTCGGATTTTTAAACATTATGGTATAACACTTGCGCGCATTGGTATACACATTGGATTTCATTGGTTGTACACATGACTTAATGGTTGAACTATTATTATGGAATGAACAGCTATGAAAATTGGCGGTTGTACTTGGATAATCAATTTTATGCATGGCAGACTCCACCACCTTCGTATGCTCGCATTAATGCTTACCCCTTTTTCTCGTTCATTGTTGTTAGTTCGGGTAGCTCTACTCCTGTGTCTGTTGGTGAATTCAAACCCTTCCCTTACCATGCATTCAGCTCCATGGCACCAGTCGTGCGAGTTGAACCCAATGGCAGTCAAGCCTTGTTAATGTTTGACAATGCCTGCCAAGATTTGGAAGACAATGGATGGCTTACCTTCATGAAACGATTCGAGGGTTTTAACCTTTGTGTAGAATGACAGTTTTCCATGTCCTTCGATGGCTGTCGAGCCAAGGTCGGAGATATACAGTTAGAGATTGATGAATAGTTTATCAGCTCGGCTACGGGGTTACCTACCTTGGGACAACGTTGGTTTAAGAGTTGCAAGGTCGAGGAAGTGACATGGACATTATTGTTTCAATCGCGCAAAGTCACCTCTTGTTACAGAGGTATGCCCGTAACCATGCTCAAATAGTGATGGCATGACTTTTTAACGATACTTAAGCAGTTCGTGACCTGTGAAGGTCGATACGGACATGTGTTCCTTTACCACCTGCGTCTACTGATGATTTTTATAGGGTACCCTCTAAACATGCCTTTCTACTTTCATTGGATCTTGTATAAGATGTCGAAAAAATATAAAAGGCAGCAGGCTGACAGCAACCTGTTTCATCATGGGCTTATTAAGCTCATCGTTGTTTATCATTTGAGTTTACTTGGTGATAGTTGGAAGGCTTTCATCGCCTGTAATGTATTTGAAGACACCGACCATGTACAGGTTGATAAACATGTGGTAACTGAGACTAAGGCTAAACCACCTGTACTCTTACACCTCTTACTGCCTAAACCCTTGGCCAACCCTCCTATGGACTTACCCGACACTGTAACTAAGAGTGTAGAAGGCATTAAGAAGCCTATGAGCAAAAATCCCAAGGAAAACCTTACGGCTAATGGCAAAGGGAAAAGGAATCCTCGACTCATTTCGAGAATGGCCATAAACAAACCAAAACCCTTTGCTAAGCCCAACCCTATAGTTCTGAGTGAGGATTTTGATTCTGATGTTGAACGATTTCTAGCCAACGAATACCCCTACTCACAAGGTTTATGTCCCGAACCCTCTTATAATTTTGTATCAAACCTGCCCCCCTGCCTAAAGGATGACCCTAACTACCCAGGTATTACATTTCCTTGTGAAACCCTCGGTCGTTTGTCCAAACCCTCGCCTGCTCTGTCTAAACCCACACAGTCACCCTGTGACCAATGCAATTCATGGTTAGAGCGATATTATATTGATGTTCCTATACTCCAATCAAAGATTCAATCTTTGGAGGACCAGATTGCACTGCTAACTAGTCAAAAGGCCAAGCTCCAAGCAGTGGATAAGAAATAGAAGACAAACGGCTCCATCCTGTTCAAAAACGTGGAATCAGCCACGGCTATTGTAAATTCCAAGCTGGCATAATTAAGCAGTCTCGTCACTACACAGGTATGGTTCTGACATCGTTTGTTTTGTAAATAATGTAGTCTGATATAATGATTTGTATTTATCTTTTAAATAGTTTGATCACTTATTCAAATGCCTCTATCATTCGGTGATCATCCTGTACATGGCTTCATTTTGATTAAAATAGAAAGGATTTTGATTTGATATATGATTTGCTCACAGATTTTTATGGTTATTCGTTTGGATTTCATTTGCTAAGTTTGTCTAAGTGAAACAACGAAAGTAATGATGTGTTTTCAATTCAATTCAAAGTTTTTATGCTTAATTTAGAAAATGATTTTGCTCGGATTCGATTTCATTATCATTGGTATGCTATGATTGGTAAATGTTTTCAGGAGGATACTTGTTACGATACTGTGTCATGTGATGTTCTATATTTGATTGTTTCCAAGTTAAGGATAATGACTCTGTTTCTTTGATGAAAACAATACGCTCAAAAAAACATTTGCACCTGAATCGGGAAATGAATTCGAATCATAACAACTATGTGAAAACCTTAATCGATTCTCTCTTATTCTAATTTAGCAAGTTTGTCATATAAGTCGAGTTCAGACTATAATTGATGCTCTGTATTTTAGATTTGTGAAATGAATTGGTCAAACACTGTTATGATTCATTTGATTGAAACGATTGTGATCAAAATTAATCGATCTTGTTTGCTCGTTGTGCAAGGATCAACGATCGAAATCTATAACAAATTCTGTCTGATTGATCCTGTTACGATTTTGGTTATGTGTCAGTTATGGTTTGAATTCGTTCACAACCTAAATCGCTTGCTATACAGTTATCGTGATAATCCTGATCGATTCGATGATTTCTCTTGTTGATGAGACAAGTATAACGAAGTGTTTGCAATTTGTTATGTTTTCAATTGAATATCAAAAAGATCTCATAACAGAGGGATTCGATTTGTTAAGAAGCGATTATGATGTTGTTACATATGATTTCATTTACCCAACTTATGACAATAATCGAAACATAGTATTTCTATCTTTATATTCGATTAAATGATATGAAACTTTTGCTATATCGTTACAGCTATAATGATTGGAAAATGATTTTGTTGGATTGGATAGTATCCCTTGTTTAACAATCACATACGATATGTTTGATTATCGGTTTCAATTGGATATGAAAAAATCTTATTACTATTCGATTATGACTCTGTGGACCCGATTTTGTAGTAACAAAAGAACAGAGTATTCCTATCTCTATGTTCGGTTGAATCATTTTTTATCATGTTTAATGTTGAATGATAAAATCATTTTAATCTCAATGATTCGTTTTCAAATGGTTATTGGAATATAATTGTATTTAATTCTTTTAAAAGATTTTGAATCGATTTTGATGTTGATTATGTATCTCATTTAGACTAGCTACAGAATCAAATGATTATGTAGCTAGTCTATAGAATTTAATTTTTATCATTTTGTTAATAAAAGAGTCTTCTAACTCGTTTATTTTGGACCCTTTTCAGGTGAATTCGAATTGCATTGGATTTGATGGACAGTTTAGAGGATATTTGAAATATTTTAGTTTCATTTTAGTTTCCTAGTTTAGACAACTTTGGGATATCTCCCAGATTTCATGTAAACAGTTTTATAACTTCCACAGGGAGGTTTTACCCTGTGGAAAACCTTTAAATACTTATTATTTTTGTAATAATGAGCATCCTCATTCATGGGAGAACAAGGATATGGAGTTCTAATAGAGACTGGGACAAAAATTGATGTTCTGCTACAGCTTTAGCTTTTCATAATATCAATCTTTTGTTTCATGTTTATGTGTATCAATTTGCATTTGGTTAATGACTACTTTAGCTATCTTAGTCTTTTGCAAATGATATGATTTAATCAATATAATCCATATCTGATTTCTTCAAGTATTTAAAAAACATAGCAATTACTTGATTCAGTTTGTGAATGATAGATTTCTCGTCTTCATCAATTGGATTATTCTGTATAAGTCTTTGCATAACAGGTTTACCTTATTGTAGAGATTTATAAATCATATAATTGTTATGATTTTTTATGTCTTGTTTGTCCTGTAAACAAACTCAAAGAGCATTGCAGTTATTGTTTACGAGAATCTTCTGGATTATTCGGTGTGAGTTTCCTTCCTCCGATCTGCTGGTACAGTCATCATACACAAGACAAATCTGGAGCGTTTCCAGGTTAGTTTGTTGTTTATTTGTTTAGTATATTTGTTAGTATTTTAGTTAGATATATGTGTAGTTAGTATATTAGATTGTTTAATTTCAGTAAGTTTAATTTCTTGTTCATAAAATCAAAAAATCAACAAAAATATCTTTCTCTGTCTTAGGGCAGAAAGCAAATTAGTTTTCCAGGTTTTATTTAAATCTGTATTTTGTAGATATTGTATATTTTGTGAATAAGTTATATTTCAGTTAGTAGTTTGTATATATAGAAATAGTAGATTAGTTAGTTTGTTTAATAGTTAGTTTTAATTAGATTAGTTAGATTAGTTCGTTTTATTTATTGTTAGTTAGTTTAGTTAGTTTTTTTTAGTTTTAGTTTGTTTGTTTTATTTAGTTTTAGTTAGTTTAGTTAGTTTAGTTTTAGTTAGATTAGTTAGTTTAGATTAGTTTTCTCTTTGATTTTCTTAGGACCTTAGATCGGCTAACGGAGCCGCTAAACCCGTCAGGGTGGTTCATTCCAAACGGCTTGGGTTATTAGACAACCCCGGACCGGTTCCACTCTCTCAGTTGACAGATGGTCAATTTCGCCCATCAACAAAAAGTCAAAAGTGTTTTAGTGGAAACCAGAGTGTGATAAATAATTCGACATCCTGAAGGGAAATCTCAACACAAAACCTATTCTTATATTTCCAAACTGGGAAAACGAATTTCATGTGCATGTATATGCATCAGGTATTTCCCTAGGATCCATCTTAGCGCAACCAAGAGATGGAGCCATGGATCACCCTATATATTTTGCTAGAAGAAATTTGTCGCAAGTTGAGCACAAATATACAACCACAGAAAGGGAGGGTTTAGATATGATTTACGCTCTGCAAAGTTTATACATTATTTTTTAGGCTCTCATTTTGAGTTCTTTACTGATCATTTTGCATTAAAATATCTAGTTAACAAGCTTGTTCTGGAAGGAATGATTTGTCGATCATTGTTACTATTTCAGGAATTTTCATTTGAAGTGAGAATTAAATGTGGAATATGCAATGTGGGGTCTGATCACCTGTCTATATTAGAGTCAGGAGAAAGTGGCAGAGAAGTCGATGATCAACTCCTAGATGTAGACATGTTTCGAGTTGAGGCCATACCAGAATACATGGAATACATAGCAGTCTTCTTGGGTATAGGGGCCTACCGAAAAACATACTTTGCAACTCAGAAACATCATATGGTGGTTAGAGCAGCAGCATATCAATTGATTGCAGGGAAATTGTATAATTTCTCCCTAGATAGTATCCTCAGGAGATGTCTCTTAGATCATGAAAGACCAGACATATTATGGGAGTTCCATAGTGGAGATTTGGGAGGCCATGTTGGAGGAAAGGCCACTGCACAGAAGGTCCTCCAAGATGGATTATGGTGGGCCACTCTCTTCAAACATGCAAAGGAATATAATAGATCTTGCGACAAATGTCAAAGACTGGGCAAGCCATCATTACGAGATGAATTGCCTCTTCATCCAGTTCGATCTCTACAAGCATTTGAGAAATGGACAGTTGAATTCATTGGGCATATCAACACCACGGCTAAGCATTCAAAGGAAAGGTATATTATTACTGCAACTGATTACCTTACACATTGGATTGAGGCAGCAGTTTTCGAGGATTGCTCGACCGATACTATTGCTAGGTTAATTTTTGAAAATATTGTCACTCGGTTTGGGTGTCCTAAGAGTCTGACTAGTGATTAGGGTGGTAATTTTATGAGTAGTACAATAACAAATATTACAACATAATTCTTGATCAAACATCATAAAATTATCCCCTACCATCCACAAGCCAATGTCACAGTAGAGTCATTTAACAAGATTCTAGAGAGAGGATTAACGAAGGTTTGTTGTGCAAATAGGGATGATTCGGATGACAGAGTCCCAATAGTTTAATGGGCTTATAGGACAACCACAAACAAACTCCACAAGTATACTCCATTTCATATATTCTATGGGAAAGAGGATGTGTTACCTGTAGAATTCATTACCCTGAGTCTATATATTGCACAGATTACACACATGTTGGAGGAGGAATCAGTTGCGCAGAAGGTTATGGAATTGTAGGAACTTGAAAAGACCAAGTTTTTGGCATACTTTCATCAATCAGTTGAGAAAGAAAAGCAGAAATATTGGCACGACAAACACATTAATACCAAATCATTTTTGGAAGGAGAGAAGGTCCTACTTTATGACAGTCAATACCAGAAACATCCATGAAATTTGTTCATGCATTGGTTGGGACCATTTATAGTTGCGAAGATCTGACCTTCAGGAGAAGTCAAACTCATGCAATTGGATGGTATACTTTGGCCAGGATGGGTGAATGGCGCTCTCTTGAAACCCTATATGTCTCATAAATGAGATAAATGAATGTTTCTCTAGTCCAAAGGAGCATGTATAGTATCTAGATTTGAATGTTTTTGAAATTTCAGTGAATTCAGTTAATAAAGTCAAAGAGTGCATTGTTGCGTTGCGACATGTATTTCATTTTTTTCCGTCTAAGTGTGTTTTAATGCAGAACTACTTACTTAGTAGCGTAGGATCAAAAGAGCCACGAATATATTGATGAAAATCATTAATGTAACAGGGACCCCTTTATGGTCTAAGGGAGAGCATATCCTGATGCAATCCTAGTCCATGTGCCACACGAACCCAATCTAGTCATAGAGTTTATTACCACTACAATAACGCGTTTGAATTCTGTTAAACCATAAATCCATTATATGTGAAGATGTCATCGATATTCACACAAGGATTCTCATTAGTTGAATGGTAAGGTATGGAATCATCCACATCCCTAACCAACCTGCTCAGTAAATGCCAATATCACCTAATAGATTTACCCCGTTAACCAGTCCAATCGTACAACTCAACTGCAAGTTGCATATATAGGGTTAATGATGAATAGCCTTAGCATTTATTATAGGACTTGCGAGCTAAGCCCAAGTACAAGGTTTTTGGAACTCAGTGTAGGACACATTGTTTCCTAGAGAGAACTTAGCGCTTTATGAATTCTAAATTGTTCTCAATCCTGGGCAATCCCTCGACCCTCAATCGTGGTCCCCAATCCCATTTTATCCTATTGAAGTGTGTTGACAGATTAGAATCACCATGCCAAGAGCTACAAGGAGAAGAAGTGTCATTTGTAAGGATGTAGTGTCAGATGAGCCCTGTGACCCTTGTGTCGAGATCGTGGGAGATCTAAAAGGGAAGGTCGATAAAGTCAAAATCCTTGACCTCAACTTGAAATACCAGGTCATGTTCCCACAAATGAACATTGATGTCTTCTAGAGTGTCACTCTAAATGATTTGGGAGAAATGTAGTTCATGCCAAATTCGGGGTTCATCAACCTTTTTAGCTCTATTGTTATGAACCTCAGGGATTTGTCAGTTTTCGTCACTACTAGAGAGGTTGCGAGATGTACCAAGTTTCTCATTAGCAGGGTACATGACAGAAGTCTATGGTTGGATAGAAGATACCCAATTCACACAAAAGACATCCACCATCTTATTGGATTATCCACCGAAGGTGAGGATGTATCCAAGGGATTCCAGGAACTAAGAAAGCATGAAAAGAAAAAGGGGGAACCCAATTTATATAAGTTATTTTATACGTAGAGGGGGGGGGGTGCATAGCCAAGATTGACCACATTCTACCCGAGAAAGTCAGGACCACTTTCTATGTAATTGCTAGCAAGGTCATGTGGTTGTATTATAAATGAGAATGTACACTAGATGTCTTAACGGTGGCAGGTTTTTGCACCAACGATGTTGTATTCAGCTGCTGTACTTATTTACTAGAAGAAATCCTAGTGGCTTGTGATGATTCTCATGAAAAGGGAAGCACCTTCACTTATGGGTACTTGTTAGTTGTGTTTTCTATGTTGAAGTGGACACCACCCGCAGGAAGACCTTTAACACACCATGTTTTGAGCCCCCATTTTAAATAATGTATTGTTACAATGATGAGAGGCCAACGTGCCCAAACAATTATTAAAAGGCCAATGTGCCCAATAAATGTAATGTTTTGATCATTATTAATAATAAATACATCACTGGCTACTAGACGGACAAGGACTAGAGTTATAGTGGGCTATGATTCCACAAGAGAGGGGGCTTGACGGGATAAATTTTTATTCCTATTTTAACTACCCTTTTGTCTAAGGGAGTGGATCAGTTACATGAGATTCTTGGGGGAAATCCAAGAGGTTCTTGACCCCCATGAATTACTTAAACCTGTCCATGGTATGTTGGTGGGTTGGTTCATTCTTCTCTCACTCTCGTTCTCGTCTAGTTTTTTTGTTGGTAACCTCACTCATTATCTCATTCATTCATTCATTAACGCATGCACTCCATTGCTTTGTTCACAGATTTCCTGGAGATCTCACTCAATTCATTTCTGTCACTCACTCATCTTTCCTCATCCGCGTCTTGGATTGGGAAAGGAAAACAAACTATTGAAGAACAACCATGGTATCATTGGTTGTAGAGGTCGCTAGTGTAATCCAACCATGACGTGATGCCTGCACATCTGAGATGCCTTGGCTTGTGTCCAACTTTTTTCACAGCTATGAGTCCTGAGAATTCCAACATGGAGATTCTGGACTAGTTTCTCTGGAGCCCTAAAAGGAGAAGGAATTCCTGAGGGACTACATGGTAGAGAAGGGTGGAGGTCCATTCTCTTGGGTGGTGCAAGCTGGGTAGAAGAGAGTTGGGTACTTGTATTTTTGTGAGTGTTGGGAAATCCTATGAGAGCGTGAGTGCTAATTTGTTTGGGAAGCCAAGTAACACTCTGGAACCATCCATGTGGATTCATAGTCCTAGCTCGAGGGTGACACTGATATTGAGATTTGGAGTAGTAGTGTCTAAAG
The DNA here is from genome assembly GCA_009831015.1 of Picea engelmannii. Lineage (NCBI taxonomy): Eukaryota > Viridiplantae > Streptophyta > Pinopsida > Pinales > Pinaceae > Picea > Picea engelmannii. The sequence goes on from ML778330.1 coordinate 388,811, forward strand.
TTGGGTGGAATGTCCTTGGTATGAAGCCAGTTGGTGTCTTATTTTATAAAGATAAGTGCTCTCTATTATGTTATTATTTATCTGTATATGAATGTATTATGTTGTGTATTTATTTATCGTTTAATTGAATCTTTAGAATATGCATGCTTATTGGTTCTTGATGTGCATGTCGTTAGATATTTTATTTAATGCATCCTTATTAGTTTAAAAAGGTATCGGTAAGAGAAAGAAGTCCAAGGGTGGGCTTGAAGGTAGTGTACCCCGGCTTGTAGGTGGTGGGGTGTGTTACAGAATGGTATCAAATCTTCTGGTTGAAACATCGGGCCTGTATGGGTCGGGTATGTTGGTCAAAGTATCATTGTTGAGATTGATTTATGACCTTGAATTGATAAAGCTCAGGAGGAATGGCGTTGCATATTCCGTGCAGAGGCCAGAGAGTCAAAGATACTTTGTAAGGGATTGCGGGATCATGACCATCCCTTTTGAATTCACAAGTGATTGCCATTGTGGAATCAAGAGAGATCATGGATTATTGGATCAGAGGGAAGGTGATAAAGGGTTGTCCGATGAAGGTGAAGAAAAGGTTAAGTCACAACTGCCAAATCTCCAAGAAGGGGACACATGTTGACATATGGGTCAGTTCGAGAATTCAGAGCTCAGGAGAATTGGAGTGTGCTAGTGTAGAAACTCCCAAACACTCGAAGGCTAGAGTACATATTGACCGTTTCTCCCAGAAGACACGTGGCAGTAGATATCGTTGTCTGGATACCTAGTACTCTAGGCATTTTCATGTCTCTAAAAGTGAGAAGTGTCAAATCCTAGAGTCCCGGAGCTGCTAATGACCATAGATCTCAGCAGAAAACTTGGATCTTTGATCCTCGAATCCTTTAGGGGTTTATTGTTTCATCCTTGAGAGGAATTGTAATGTGATGTTGAGAAATTCTTTGAATCCTGAAGCCCCAAAGTCCCATAAATCTAGGGTGAAGTGGAAGGATGATGTCACCTGGGGTGATGTGGACCTACGTTAAGTGTGCCTTGTGTCATATTGTTTTAGGTTTTTCGCAGACCTTTTGGGTCAATTAGAACTTGACACGTGTCACCCATAGAATGGGCCACGTATTATCTTCATGGTTTTTCCTTGTATCACCCCCTGGTATGTACTTATTGATGAGACTCCAGAAGTTCAGAGGCTCAGGAGTTTTCAGGTGTGATGTAGTAAGAAACTATGAAATCCGAAGCTTCGGAGCACTAGAGTAGTGATACTCTGAAGCATCTCTCTAGGAGCTCGTTGGTTCGACGTTTTGAGGGAATGTAGTGTGATGAGGGTGAAACAACCAAATTCCAAGGTCCTGAAGCTCTGGATAAGTACTTTTTAGCCAAGTGCGGGGTCATAGCCATGGTCACGTGCAATTGACAGCTAAAGGAAAAGGGATAATGGCTTATTTTTTATTGTTTTCAAGACATAAAAGTGTTAAAGAAGGATTTAGCCCACAGTTTCGAGCCATGGTCACTTGGGAAAGTGTTTTGAAGGAAGCGCCTGTGCAGAATTGAATTCTATATTGGCCAATGGATAACATGCAAGTGTTATATATATTCTTTAGGATTTGAAAGGACCTGTAACATTGTTGACAAATTTTGTTTATCATATGCTTAATTCTAAAAAAATGGTCCCTTGCACATTTTGAAAAGTTAAAGGGTTTCAACATATTAGTTAAAAATGCATATTCAAGAAATGGAAGAAGGAGAGGGAGATTCCATCTATGACAAAGAGGCTGAAGGCCAGAATACCAGAGTTGGTAATGCAAAGACAGATTGTAATGGACACAAGGGCAAAGGAGAGAAAGAAACATGAATAGAAACTATAAGAAGCCTGAAAATAGAAGTACAGAGCTACAAAACAAACAATGAGAGACTGATGAGAGAGAAAAGTCAGATAAATGATCGATTTCTACAGAGATCAAATCAGTTGCAGAGGAAAACAAAGAAGGGATCAAACTCAAAACAAGAGGAAGAAGGAGGGTTTCATGTAAGAAGAGAGGATCATGGAAGATATGGTTATTCGAGAAGTGATAGTAGAACTCATAGACACCACTCACCTCCTTACTAAAAAATAAATCTTTATGCATCAGAATATTCCATAAGCATTTCAGAGGTGTCTCTTGTTAGGAACCAAAGAAGGAGACAGGAAGTGGACAGTTTGCAAGGAGAGTTGAGGAATCTCAAGCCACCCTCCTTTGATGGTGAAAAATAAAGGGAATATGATGTCGAAGCATGGTTTCTTGGAATCAGGAGGTATTTTCAATTGAATAACTATTCATCAAACCTAGAAGCCATGATTTCCACCTACCATTTACACGGGAAAGTTGCAATGTGGTGGGATCAACTGAAGCAAGTTGAATATATTATTGAGAATAGGATCACTTGGAAGAAGTTCAAGAATTAATTCCAGAACAAGTACCTCTCAGAGCATTTCTATGAAAAGAAAATGCAAGAGTTCTTTGAACTCAGGCTGGGAAGCATGACTATGGAAGAATATGAGAACAATTTCTTGGGATTGTTAAAATATGTTGGCCTTATAAACGATGAAAAGGTAAAGATACAGAGGTTTTTGAGTGGAATGCCAGCCTTTTATAAAGAAAATATTAGGTATTATGAGCCCAAGACATTGATTAAATCCATCAGGAAGGCTAAATACATGTATGAGCAAGGCCAAGTAAAAGAATACATGCATAAATCTTGGAAGGATAAGAAGAAGGAGAAGTTTGATCAAAGGACGAAAGGATTCAAACCTCCCTTCAATAGGAATGATCCTAATAGAAATCATCAATATCAATATGCTAAGGGTGAATCCAAGAAAGAAGACTCCTTGGGAAAAATGGGAAGACCACCAATCCAATGTTGGGGATGCAAAGAAGATCACTTGTACAAGGATTGTCCACATAGAAAGGACATAGTGAAGACTGTGCACAACGTCCAAGAGGCTACAAGGGTTGATAGAGAATAACGTTGTGGCTTACCAGGTTTACTATTGGTTTTTATGGATTGGTGTAGAGTCGATTGCTAGCTCACCCCTTTGATTATATGAAAATGGTGTTGGTTTTGACATCTAGTCATAGGAATTGTTTTATTGGATAGATAAGCCTAGCATGGTTAATTAGAAGGAATTGTCAAATCAAATGCATAATTGATGCCTCCTTGTGTTTATTGAATGGATAACCCGACACTATTTAAAATCGATTAAGGCACAATGATGATTCACGCTTGATGTATTGGTATGAGTGGTGTTCCTAAACATGAATCAATGTTTATTGTAACTATGTGGCCAAATGATTATTGAAATCTCGGTGCTTATGGAATTTCCACCCACTATATACGTTATTGTTATTTGATTGTGTCTTCAAGAATGGGCACAAGTTTTTACATAGTATCATTTGCTACAATTTGATTGATTTGAGAAATTTCGTTGCTATCTCCTTGTTTTGGATTGATAACTCAACATGATAGGTTGAGTTAATGATACTATGAATGTGTGTTTAAAATTGCCAAATGAGAATGTTGTAGTCATGGTGATTATGGCATAATTGTCCACTGTGATGTTATAAATATTAATTGATTGCGGCATTGGGAAGGGTCATGGGTTTCTGAACAATGGCTTGTTGTAATTTGATCGATTATGTTGTAAAATCGGGCTGAATGTTGATGCCTTGTTATATTGGATAGATATCCCAGAATTTTGAATGTTTAAAGTCCAAGAAAATTGGACTCATACAGTAACAGAAATATGCTTGCATTTGGTTGAATGGTTTTGTGTATCCCACAACATGGCATGAGCTGAAGTGGTAATGGTTGTCTGTGTGTTTAAATGGAAAGTTGGGATTTTGAAATTTCAGTATAAATGGTGGTGTCGACTGTCCACTCTGTATGTTTAACGAATGTCATGAATTTTAACAATGACAGGCGCGATTGCAGCGACAATATGACTTCTTTGCATTTTTGAAACTCGACTTTTGAGTTGTATTTGATGATTGAAGTGATGTGTGGGTAGTGGTTGATTTTGATGATGAACAAAGAGGAAATGGTTATTGTTTATACATTTGGGAGTTGTTATAAAATGTTAATTAGGTAAATAAAAGGAACAAAACTCCCCTACAGATCATTGTGGAACATAGACTGTCTGGTTTGACAACACTGTGTTAAATATTTGATTAAAGTGAGTAAGTTGATGCACATAATTGTTTGAAATTTACACAGTAATCATTTTGGGTCTCACTGGTCATTTGGTTGAGGTGGTTCTTTTTACAGAATGGTTATGGATCATTTGATTAATTTTATGAAAAATAATCACACTTCTTTCCTACCATTATTTCACTTTCCACTAATTACAACCCCCTCACCTTCCCATATTCATTTTTCACTCCCTATTCTAAAATTGATTACAGTCAAGAAAATTTATGTGTTGAAGCAATTAGAAGTAAAGTTGTCTTGGTTGGATTATAGTGATGTTTTCTTTGGTTTGCATTACAGTTCATTGTTTGTTCTCTTTGATAAGTGGTTGTGTTATTTTCCCCTTCATCATATCATGTTTCTCTCAATACAACCCCTCGCATATCCCAAAACCCTTTGTTCACCCCCTTCTCATTGAAAAACAGTTTAACAATTTGTATGGATTGGATGGCATGATTCTGATATAGTGTTGAGCCAAAATCTATTTCATATTTTTAAAAGAGTTGTCATGTATGGTTATTTAAAATACTATTTGTTAATCAATCATGCATGCAGGAATGAGTTTTTTCAGTCGAGGTAGCCATGGTAGAGGCAACAAAGGGAGAGGTAATTGGAACAAAGGCCCAAGAAGGCCAAGGTTCTCCATACATTTTGACGTTGACTCAAAAGAGTTAGGCCAATTGTTTCAGGTTGGATTTTTCAATTAGATTGGGAAAGGAGTGGTTCAACCTAGGCTAGAAAGGCCTCCCTTCCAAGTTCCGCAAGCCCCCAGTATTCATGTGCTCTCTCATGTCTCATTGCAACCTGGGGTTCCCGAAAATGATGGATGGAAAGAGATTGTCCACCCAGCAGTCTCCCAACATCATGGCTGACCCAATTTGTCTCTACCTGCTCCTCCACCTAACAACCAGATTTTCCAAGATGCCCCTGACCGCTCACCACTGAAATCCTCCCATGCTAGCAAGAGATTGAAAATTGAGGCCCACCATGCCCCTGACAAAGGAAAAGCCATTGCTTCCCCTTCCTTACCCTCCAATGGATCTGACAAATCCGTGTCTTCATGGATGCATTTGAAGGACGATTGTTCCCATGTGATCAACGAGATTAGACCTAAAGTCTTTGTGCAACCAAAGTCAAATTCTGGAAAATCGAAGGGTGACAACAACAATCAAGGAAAGATTGTGTCGTAGAGTGGGAAATATGGTTTTTGAGTTTTTATTTTATTTTATCTATTGTTGATGACAGTTGACTTCAGGAATGTTTGGACAACATATTTTATTTTCGATATATGAGTAATATTTTTTGAAAATAATTTCAAATATCATGAGCTAAATTGTGAAATGTGAATATGTGGATGGCAGTCACAAGGAGGTGTTTTTTAATTAACTAAATAGTTATGTTATGATTGTTATAAGCTAATGGGAGTCAAAAGGGGTCCCACCTACTAGTTATTATTTAATTATAACCCTTATTATGATTATTACTTTTCCCCCTAAGTAAAAGTTGGTTGAGTCTTTCAACTGACTTAACTAATGAGTTGGTTCAACTACTTCAACCAATTCTAATTTGTTTAAAATCGAAAAGAAAGGGAGGAACAAGAGGAGGATAGAAGGAGAAGAATACTAAGGTTTTATCTTTGAGTTTATGTTGAGATATTTCAGTTTTCATCCATTCCTTAATTTATCCAAGCCTAATTATTTTTTATGATAGTAGGTTCTTATTGTAGACAACAAGATTCAACGTTGAATTACATCATTCAGACACTTGTTTTTCAGAGGTATTGATCTATCTTTGATAGTCTGTGTAGACTTGTTTGTTTGTGAATTAGTTTTCATGACTGGCAAGGGCTATTGTGCAGAGTCGAGTGAGAAACAATCCATGGAAAGTTGATCCAAATTTTTAGAGTTCAGTTTTGATTTTTTGTCAAAGGTCCTTTTGTATGTTCCATCGGGGATCTATAAGTTTGTCTTTGGTCCTAAATTTTTGCATGAAATTTTATAAAGAGAGTGAATCTTTGGTGGATTGGAATGAAATAAAGGATTTATTTATGTCTCATATGTCTTGATTATCATCTTGGTGTATTTACTTATGTATTTATATGTATTTTAACAACTGTTATATTCAAAAAATTACATAAAAAGTAAATTTCCAGCGAGCTTTTTATAGATAAAAGACTAGCCTAAGCACTAGTAATTAATACTTGTGAGTTAGGATGTTATTTTTGTTGGCTATAAACATAGGGTGAGATTCCCATCTATTTTTCTTTAGCTAAGCAAAATCTGAAAATGCTTGAGTAAGATAATTTCATATCTTTTCCTCAACACGCAGTAGATCCAAAGAAGATTGAAGCCATTAGAGGATGGCCAACACCCATAAATGTGTCAGAAGTCAAATCTAATATGGGATTAGTTGGTTAGTATAGAAGGTTCATAGTAGGGTTCACTAAGATTGCTTATCCCATCACTTCTTTGCAAAAGAAGAGAACTAAATTTGAATGGACACCTAAGTGTGAAGAGAATTTTAATCTATTGAAGGAATTACTTACTAGTGCACCTGTGTTAAAGAATGCTGACCCAAATGAAATTTTTGTGGTATGTACAGATGCATGTAAGGAAGGACTTGGGGGAGTCCTCACGCAAAATGGACATGTCATTGGTTATGAGTCCATAAATCTTAAGGAACATGAGAGGAACTATACCACACATGACTTGGAGCTTGCTGCCATTGTCCACGCCTTGAAGATGTGGATGCATTACCTCATGGGGAAGAGATTTGAATTAAGAATAGACCATATTGGCCTGAAGTATCCTTTTGAACAACCAACCTTGAATTTCAGGAAAACAAGATGGATGGAATTTTTAAGTGAAAATGACCTCGATATCAAGCATATAAAAGGAAAAGAGAATAAATTTGTCGATGCACCTAGTAGAAGACTACATCTCATGCATGATACTGTTGTTAGTATGCATTAGTTAGACCTGAAGAGAAGAATTTTAGATGGTCTTGTTACATATCAACATTACCTATAGGTAAAGGAAATATTATAGCAAGGAGATGTACAACAGAAAATAAAGGAATATGAGATAAAGGAAGATGGATTACTCATGCATAAGAATAGAATATATGTTCCTAGTTCCGAAGGACTGAGGAATTTGGTATTGAAGGAAATGCATGATGTTCCTTATGTTGGACATCACGGTTACCAGGAAATGATTACAACAATAAGAAGCTAATTCCTTTGGCTCTGAATGAAAAAGGATGTTGTTGATTACATCGCTCGATGTATGGAATGTCAGAAGGTGAAGGTTGAGCATAGGCACCCCGTTGATTTGTTGCAACCATTACCAATCCCATGGAAGAAATGGGAAGTGATAACCATTGATTTTATAACTAAATTACCTAGGACAACAAGACAACATGATTCAATCATGGTAGTGGTTGACAAATTAAAAAAGGTTGCTCATTTTGTTCTTATAAAAAGAACACATACATCGGGCAATATTGCAGAAATTTTCATGAGGGAGATTGCTAGGTTACATGGGATACCTAGGAAAATTGTCTCGGACCGAGATACAAATTTTACCTTCAATTTTTGGAGGGGATTGTTTAAATGATTTGGTACAAATCTAAACTTTAGCAAATCATACCATCCACAATCAGATGGAAAAACAGAGAGGGTCAACTGAGTAATTGAAGATATGCTGAGAATCCAGGATGATTTTAAGGATGGAAATTTATTTTAAACATAGAAACCTTGGCGATTCTTACTAATCCTTCATATGCCAACTATAAATGTTTGGCAATATGTTTGTAAAAATATTCAAATTTCTAAGGATTTTATATAGTTTGTATAACATTTTGGTGATTTTTAAGGTAAAATAACTTTATCCTATAGAATTTGGGTGAATCAATTTTAGAATGACGAATATTGTTTTGGGAAAAAACATGGAAAATTATCCCTTGAGAAAAATTTATCCCCTAAAATCATCCCTACTGAGAATGTATGTGATGGATAAGCCATCTAAGTGGGATTATTACTTACACTTGGTTGAGATTGAATATAATAATGGGTATCAAGATTCAGTGAGAATGAGCCCATTTGAAGCCTTGTATGGTAGGAAATGCAATACTCCAGTGAGCTAGGACAACCCAGTAGATAGAGTGGTACTTGGGCTGGAGTTGCTCAAGAATATGAAAGACCAGATGGTTAAGATCAAGCAGAATTTAAAGAAAGATCGGGATAAACAAAATTTTTATGCAAATAAGAACGAGACAACTAGACAATTTAAAGTAGGGGAGAATGTAATTCTGAAAGTGAAGCCTAAGAAAATCTCTTTGAAATTGGGTAGTCGTACAAAGCTGGTATCCAAATTCCACTGTCCATTTGAAATATTGGATAGAATCGGGCCAATGGCATACATGCTTGCATTGCCTGCTTCCATGAATGTGCGTAATGTATTTCATGTCTCTTTACTAAATAAATATGTACATGATCCTAACCATGTTATTGATTGGAATATGATTCAGGTAGAGATAGAGGGAGACTTTCATGTTCAACTAGTACAGGTATTGTATAGAAAGGTATAAATTATCCGAAATCGAGTTATAGAGATGGTAAAAGTTCATTGGACCTGCTACGGTCCTGAAGATGTTACCTGGGAGCATGAAGATGCCATGTAGGTAAAGCACCCGCATATTTTTGAATAAATTTTGAGATTTTGATCTATATTTTGTATATGCACTAAGGACAATGCCAAAATAAGGGGGAGGGGATGTAACACCCCAGGTTTTGATCCCCCATTTTAAATAATGTATTGCTACAATGATGAGAGGCCAAAGTGCCCAAAAAATTATTAAAAGGCCATTGGTCCCAAGAAATTTAATGTTTTAAACATTATTAATAATAAATATGTCATTGGCTGCTAGACAGACAAGGACTAGAGTTATAGGGGGCTATGATTCCACAAGAGAGGGGGATTGAGGGGATAAGTGTTTATTCCTATTTTAATTACCTTTTTTTCTAAGGGAGTGGATTAGTTACATGAGATTCTTGGGGGAAGGCCGAAATTTTCTTGACCCCCACGAATTACTTAAACCCATCCGTGGTATGTTGGTGGGTTGGTTCATTCTTCTCTCACTCTTGTTCTCGTCTGGTGTTGTTGTTGGTTGCATCAATCATTAATTCACTCATTCATTCGTTCATTCATGCATGCACTCCAATGATCTGTTCGTACATTTCCTGGGTATCTCACTCCATTCATTTTTGTCACCTACTCATATTTCCTCATCCGCGCCTTGGCTTGGGAAAGGAAAATGAACTGTTGAAGAGAATCCATCATATCATTGGTTGTAGAGGTCGTTGGTGTAATCCAACCATGACTTGAGGCCTACACATCTGATATGCGTTGGCCTGTGTCCATATTTGTTCACAAATGCGAGTCCTAAGAGTTCCAGCATGGAGATTCTGGACTAGTTACACTGGAGACCTGGAAGGAGAAGAACTTCCTAAGGGACTGCATGGCAGAGAAAGGTGGAGGTCCATTCTCTTGGGTGGTGCAAGCTAAGAAGAAGAGAGTTGGGTACTAGGATTTTTGTGAGTGTTGGGAAAGCATGTGAGAGCTTGAGTACTGGCTAGTTTGGGAAGCCATGTAACACTTTGGAACCATCCTTGTGGATTCATAGCCCTGGATCAGGGGTGACACTGGTGTTTAGATTTAAAGAATTAGTGTCTACAGTTGGGTGGAATGTCCTTGGTATGCAACCAATTGGTTTCTTATTTTATAAATATAAGTTCTCTTTGTTAGGTTATTATTTGTCTGTATATGAATGTATTCCTCTATGTATTTATTTATCATTTAATTGAATATTTAGAATATGCATGCTTTCTAGTTATTGGTGTGCATGTCGTTATATATTTTCTTTTATGTGTCCTTATTAATTTAAAAATGTATCGGTAAGAGAAAGAAGTCCAAGGGTGGGCTTGAAGGTAGCATACCTCGACCTATGTGTGGTGGGGTGTGTTACAAGACCTCTATCAACAACATATAAGGGGCGATTGGAAAAGATGTTTGAGGCTTGGCACTCAAGGTCGGACTCAGAGAACACTGCCTTCAACAACACAACATTCTAAAAATGGTACAATAGATTGCTAGACGGAACTCAGAGGTTGCACATTCTGTAGGAATTTCTCAACCTTAACACACAGAACATTGCATTCAACATGAATTTCCACCAAACATTCGTATGGCCAAGGCATTCCAAGCGAGAAGAGTTAAACACTCAGATGCTTCCATTTTTCTTGGATGAGTAGGCCTTCGACAAGGAGGTTATGTCATGGCCCAAAGTAAAATGAAACCCGCGCAAGTCGGGGATGAACTACCTTTTTCCGATGGATCTATTGAAGAAAAGGGGTCAGGAAGAAGGGGTAGGACCAAGCTCAGGCCTGAAGGAATAAAATAAAGAAGATCCAGTGCAGAAAGAATCAGAGGAGGAGGAAGAGACATAGTCGTTGGAGAGAAAGAAGAGAACATTCCCTATGTTCCCACAAATTCCATAGCAATCCATGTTGAAAGGTAAGGATGTCAATGAAATCCTCAACATTTCCTTCATCGAAGATCTATTGGCTAAGAAACTCAGGATGGGGATCTCCCCAAGTAAGGTTATGAATCCCAAACCAATATCATCGACCATTCCTTGCACTCGATCAGTGACTTGAGAATCCCACATTATTGATATCTAGGACAACCCTGAGCCTCACACCACTCCATACACCACCATCATCATTGAAAAACCTCCATCACCACCACAACCCCAGTCGCCACCTCAAGAAATTTCCATCCTATCCCAAACCACTAACCTGGAACCCATGTAGTTGGACCCTCAGAGATACTAGAGTAGAGACCAGAACTCACTAGTCCAAACCCGACCTACCCGAATAGAGACTAGAACCCACTGGGCCAAACCTTGAATCCCAGAGCCAACATATCATACCCTTTGTGTCAATTCAGGATACTCCATCTTCAATGAAGATGAAAACTGTAACAAATCTGCAAGTCCTAAGTCCTAACCGCACTCCCTCGACAAGCAAGGTTGAGATTGCTATTGAAAAGATCGCAACCCCAGAAGTTGAGGTCCACAAAGAGGCATAGGTACCATAGATTCAATAGGAAACTGATATGACATTATGATAGAGTGAAATGTCATTGGAGGGACAAATGGATTTGGTACTCCAAAAACCACAGCAGTGTGCAGAGCTGATGCAACTCTACCTGGAAAGAACAGAAGTACTAAATTTCCTGCTATCGACATTGAGGTTGAGACTTGCGTCAAGTCCATTAATGGAGGAGGAGGTGGACACACATTAGGATAACTTGATGACCATTGGACTCCCACTACAGGTATGAGTACCTTGGGAGACCATCCCTTGTTTTTATGACCTTGCACAATAGCCATCAAAATAGTTAGTCAGGATGATCAGAACCTCAAATAACCAACTAGAGCAAAGGCTCCAACAGGTCAAAAGGGATGTTGATTTTGCAAGGGAGGAAGCACTCCTTTCCCAAGCATGTAGAACACAGGAGAAATAAGCCAAGTTCTAGGCAGAGAATAAACTAGAAAGAGTCTAGGAGAAGCGTTTCGAAGACTGGATGGAAATAAGGAAGGAAACACCACAACTACCAGAATCCAATGCCATAGGAGAGCCCGAGCATCAGATCGAGATAATCCTGAGAGCATGGTCGCATATGTTAATTCACGTAGAGAAGTTGGAAGTACAGTTGCGGGAGAGTCATCACGAAGCAGAGAAACAACCTTGGAAGCTTCAAGAGAAGATGGAGAAATTAGTGTTAGAAGGAAATAATGCTCGAGAAGCAATGCATAACCGCACAACTGAATGCACAAGGATCATCTGAAAAGTTAGTGACTTGATGGGAATCATTGCAAGGTGCAACCAAACTCTATAGGATGCGTGCACAAGGATATAGTCGCTTAATGAAGAAGTTGCGGTCACCATGGATCTGTTGGAGCAGCAGGATAAATTTGATTAGATCCATAAGGAAGACTATGATCTAAATGGTTTGTTTGAAGCGCAATAAGTATCCAAGAAAGAGTTTCATGAATTTTGACTTGTCATTTAGACAGTGTACATGAAGATGCATCAGGTAGATGCTATAGTTGATTTCAAATGGAACTCCCTGGTTGCATCCAAGCCTAAAGGATGCATTACATATGGGACTTAGCAGTTCATATTTGAAGCCTCACTCCTTGCGAGGAAGTGGCAAGACAAAATTGTGGGTTTCAAGAAGTCAGGAAGAGGGCCTTAGAGTTGGTCCCAGAGTTGGGCCCTTTGTTTGAAGAGGCGGAAAAGGAAAGAGCGCAATAAAAATATGAAAGCAAAGAGGATAAGGAGGACAAAGGAAAGCAACATGAACTCCTAGAAGCCATGAAATATCCAAGGACTTGACTCAAGGGCGAGTCAAGGATTGTGGTCGGAGCTTGTTGGGTCCTTCATTTTTTGTTAGAAGTTTCACATGGAAGACTACAGTCCCAATTTTGGTCAAACATGAGTTGCGCAAGCCACAAATAAGTTGGACAATGGAGCAAGCAAAGAAACAAAAAATAGTTGCGAAAAGGAACAACTCAACACCAACAAGGGAAAGAAAGGTACAACAGAACAGGAACATGAAAGCATGCAGATCCTGAATCCAAAATATCCCACCCAACTTATATGTATGAGATTCATACAATTTTAAAGGGTTATATGGAATAGATGATATAGAGGGGTAGATGGTATAGAGGGCACAGACATATTAATGGTTATGTGATTGCAACTTGTATACATTTGGGGAAAATGGTAGATATACCTCTGATGAATGAGTCCAGATCTAGAATATTGTATTAGAGTAATGATTTGTATCTCTAAGATTGTATCTGAGAATATCTTTTGATAATATATATGGAAGGACCTAAATTTTTGAAATTATTATGTCATTTTGTGTTAATAATTATGAATCGTCTATATACTTTAATTCTTTATGTCTGATAAGATCAATGCACTATCTTTGTTTACAAATGCTTCCACAACTTGATTGTCTTTATTTATAGTTATGAATAAGTTGAGATATGTTCTATGGTTAGTCTGTCTTGCGAAAGGTTATGGTGAACTTTGAATATTATGGAACCCACCTAAGTATTATCCTTTCCCTTCCCTATATTCTTGTCCTGTTTGCGCTTCAAGTGAGACTTATTCTTTTCGGAGGAGGTGAAAATGGAAGTGCTCTAGACTACTCAGTTCCTTTCGATGGTAGCTTGAGAAGGACCTTGTTCTGATCAATTCCGTGCCATCATATCTCTTTGTTTCCTTGGAACTCTTTATTCTTTCTTTATATGTCCTTTCTTTCCACAATTCCATCACTCTATCTTTCCAAGTCTAGATTTGGATCTGCCCTTCCTAGAATTTCTACAGTTCCCTAAGCCATTTCCTCTATCCTTTTGTCCTCCTCTATTCTCCATGTTCAATGCATTAGTTGATGTCTCACCTGTGTTTTTCCGTCACATTTCCTCGCTAAGGATAGCACCAACAACAACATCAAATTTGAGGTTGTTTGAACTAGAGACAGAGTTACTTACAACCATGACCAAGCCATTCCAGGTTTCTGGCAATGATCATAAGATTAGAAGATCCCTGACCTCATCATCAAATTCCACTTTTACAGAAATTAGTTGATTAGTAACTCTATTAAATTCATTTAAACGATCTGCAACATACCCACCTTCTAACATCTTCATATTAAATAATATCTTCATTAGAAATACCTTATTGGACGTTGAAGGTTTTTCATATAGTTTAGCCAATGCATCCATCAGTTCCTTCATTGTATTTTCTTTCTAGATATTGAAAGCCACTAACACTGCCAGGCTCAGCCATATCATTCCTAGTGCCTTTCTATCAAGAAAATCCCATTCTTCGTCCTTTATGGTTGTCTTTTTCTTTGTTATTCCACCCAATGGTAGGAATAGATCCTTCTGATATAAATAATAATCCATCTACATCTTCCATAACTGGTAATTTTGGCCATTAAATTTCTTGACCCTAAACTTTCCATATTCCTCCATTGCTCCCACTAAAACTAGGAACCCTCTTTTCCTACAAGTTACCTTTTGCTCTGATACTAATTGTTAGAAAAACAGGATCACGGAGCAATAAAAAAAAATTGTGAAAATAAAACACAGAGGATATACAATACAATAGAGACACATATATACATGGTTCACCTAGTGTGGGATACACCCACCAGTTAAATTTCCAGGTCCTTCCTTTATTATTATCCAATAAATGAAGGGATACAACCTACAACACACCGGCTGTAACTTCCTCTTATTTCTCTCATAGTATCTTGACAAAGAATACAATATTCACAAAAATGATACATAGCCACAATAGATTTCCCTCATAAAAGAGGGTTTCCTTCTGGGGGAAAAAAGCATAACATAACTTATACCATCATATATATGACCTTATAATGAATGGTCCATATTTACTATGAAATTACAATAGACATTTATAAGGAAATTTTTCCTTCAGGGGCCTGCTTACCCCCAGACACCCCAGCTGGGGGGATGACCCCCCCCAGACCTTGCAGGGGGGGAAATCCCCCCCTGCACTCCCGCGCATGGAGGAGTGTACATTATTCAAGGGTTTAAAGTCTTCATGGGATATAAACATGGTTGAAAACAAAGGCCTCTGAATCAAGAAGATAATCAATCTCAATAACCAACAATTATTTGTTGGTGTTCTATCAAAACCCACCTATAGAATTGAATAGAAAAAGAATCTACATCCATCAAAAACCAAGAACTTAATCTAATCCAAGGCCATAGAAAAATAATACTTCTTGTAACATACCAAACCACCTAGAGGACGGGCTACGCCACTTAAACATGATGCAACACACCCAACCACCCGTGGGCTAGGCATGTTGCAGTCCCAAGACTCAGTTCTTTGATCTCTAATTCGAAAAAAAATGACTTATCAACAATTTTAGAAGCATTCACACCACATGCATAAGACAATATCCATGTCACAACATAAAATAGATAAAGAATGTGCCATGCACAACAAATAACCAACAGACATGCACATTAGAATACATATCTCAGGGATAATTAAATACAAAGCGGAATACATTAAACAGAAAACACAGAGAGCAATTATCTTTGCAACTAAACATTCACCAACTTGTTTCATACCAAGGATGTTCCTCCCAACCATAGACATTGTTTTTCATTTACTCTCAACATCAGGTCACCCCTGAACGAGAGCTATGAATCCACAAGGATGGGCCCTAGGCTAAGTCTAAATACACAATAGTTGGCTAAGTAGCTCTCAAGTTTCCTAACCTCACAACAATCCTAATTTCTAGCTCTCTTTCCCCTTTAGTTGTACAACCCCAATAAATGAACACCTTTCTCTGCCATGTAGTCCCTGAGGCTATTCCATTTCTCTTCAGGGCTCCAATGCTATTGTTCAGGAAATCTCCCTACTGGAAATTATAATGACTCTCAGTTGTGAACAAACTCTTTGACCAAGTTTGTTATCTCTTGGTGCAAATAAGCAATGGGAATTTCTTCCCTGGGTCTGTCAACGAGAGTTCATATATCTCCTGATTTCATCAAAGAAAACAACAAGTGGATGAATTTTGGGTTGTTATATTCTTTGTAGTGAAATTCTAGTCGAGGTGGATTGGCTGAGAGTCGAAGTCCAAGGAATTGATTTCAAGTTGAAGTTTAAGGTGGTTTGACTGGATAAAGTCGAAGTCGAAGACATTTAAAACAAGTCAAAGGTCAAGGTGGTTCGACTATTTAAATTCAAATTCAAATATATCGAAAGAGTTCACCTGATAAAAGTTTGACATGTGAGCGTGTGGAAACAAACTGAAGACCGAATGAAGGTTGACTATTAATCCAACTTGGTAGTCGATTATAAAAAAAATCCCTAGATTCATAGGATTTGTAGCCAATGATCTACGTGGATCTATAGCCATCTTTGGGAACCTTTTCTTTAGGGTGTTCCCTACTATAAATCCTATAAGTAAGGCATGTTTTAATGTTGTAAAAGATAATGAATAGCTAACCAATAATCGTAGAGGTTGTTGGTCATGCAAATGTAAGTTGAATTGGCTACATGGTTGTTCTTGTGTAAATCAAGAAGGTATGATGTTGATTGTGTCTTAGGTGTAGTCCAAGCCAAGTATTTCCAAACTTTCCATGTTTCCCTTTAGATTCCCTTTGACAATCCCATTTCAGGACCAAGTCCCCTGCCATGAAATTTCTTTCTTTGGTCCTTTTATCAAAAAAATCTTTTATTTTTGCTAGATGAGTGTGGGACTTTATCTAAACTTTTTCTCTTACTTTCTAAACTTCAATCAACTAATTAATTCTTCTCTACATGTCATTTGATTATGTCTGTCATCTTGGAGTAGTTTTATCATAGGGAGGCTGAGTTGAATGGGGAAAATGGATTCCAACCCATATACTAATTGAAAATGGGAAGTTCCAATGGCACTCTTAATGCTAACTCTGTCTTCCCAGACAACATATTTCAAGTGAGAATCCCATGACTTATTGTTTTTAGACAACATTTTATTGATGATTTTGATAAGGTTCTTATTGGAGGATTCATCCAAACCATTTCCTTGTGGATAGTAAGAGTTAGAGTGTCCCAACTCTATGTTATAGTCTTGACAAAACTTAACCATTTTGATAGACTTGAAATCCTAACCATTATCATCAATGATCTTTCTTGGGCACCAAACTCTGGCCAACATATTTTCTTCTAGGAACTTTATAATTACTCTATCTATGGATTCCCTTGTAGGTATGGATTCTACCCATTTTGTGAAATATTTTTTGGCTTTCAAAATACACTTGTGTTGTCCACTTGAATTAGGATTAATATCGCAAATGAATTATAATCCCCACTATTGCAAAGGTGTCTCAACTTTGATTGTCTTTATGGGGAGGGGAAACAACTTTTTCTTTCCTACAAAATTTTGACATTCTACACATGCTGGAACCAAAACATTTACATCATAAAATAAAGAGGGTCAGTAATACCCAACTCTAAGGAGCTTGTATGCAATGGTTATCCAATAATTGTGAGCCCCACACAAACCCTTATGAATCTGAAAAAAAATTCTCTTAGTTTATTCTTCAGTGAGGCAATTCAGTAGGATTTCCCCTGTGTCTTTCCAAATATCCCCCCCCCCAAAATGCAATACTTTATAGCTTTAATATTGATAGACCTAGATCTAGATTTATCCCATGTTAGTGAGCAACTAAAATTTTGCAAGTAAAAAATGATTTCTTTATACCAATCAGTCTGAGAAAATATTGCATCTTCTTATAAGGATGGTTCATGTTTTTCATCCTCTTCAAAATATACCATTATAATGTTTGTGGTCAGTGCATTCAGATCCAAAAGCCGATAGTTTGATTCAGCCAACAATTTGGCTAGTCCTTGTCCTTTTACCAACTTTGTGGGCTTAATCTTCACATTATACTCATGAATCTTAGAAATCCATTTACCCGTTTTTCTTTCACTGCCAGGATGCATGCGAATGTATTTTATAGTACTCATAAGTACATAAGCCACTATCTTAGAATGTAGTATATAATCTTTGAAATCCTTTAATTCTTTGACTAATGCACAAACTTTCTTTTCCATGTTACTACATTTCATCTTAGCATCTCTCAGGGCCTTGCTGAAAAAGGATATGGGGTTCTCTTTATTTTCTTCATTCCTCTGCAACAACACAATATATATAGTATGAAATGAAGCAAAACAAAAAAAGAGAAACTATTTATCATAGTTTGGGATAACAAGAACTGGATCTTTTCCCAAGGTTGTTTTGATATGATGAAAGGATTCTTTAGCTTTAGTTGTTCACTTGACTTCATGATAATTTTTCGACATGTTGGTGATATGTTTCACGATTATAGAAAATTTGGGGACAAACCTTCTCAAAAATCCTATTTTATCTAGGAAATATTGTACCTCCTTCTTTTTCCTAGGCTAAGCAATTTTTTTGATTTCCTCCACCCTTTCCAGATCTATCTTCACCCCTTTTTTGGATACTATAAGGTCAAGAATATTTCCTTCTTCCATAAAAAAATAAGACTTCTTTGGGTTCAAGGATAGCCCAAACTTACTACACTTCAAAATGGTTTTCCTTAAATGCTTGATGTGATATTCATTTGTCATGGAGAAAACAACTATGTCATCAAGGTATATGACAATGTAGTTGTCTCTCTCACCCACAAAATCAATGTCCATTTCTCTCTGAAAATTTGATGCTGCATTTATTAGACCAAAAGGCATTTTTTCATACATGAAAGTTCCCCATGGTGTTGTGAAGTTTGTCTTCTCTATGTCATCTAGGTGCATGTCCACTTGGTTTTATCATGAAAAACCATACATCATGGATATCTTGTTTTCCCCAAATACTTTCTTCAGTATATGATCCATATTGACCAGGGGGTAGTTATATTTTAATGAACATTTATTCAAGTTCTTTACATCCACACATAGCCTTATTTCCCCGCTCTTATTCCTCACTATAACTAGATTAGAAACCCATTCATAGTATCTTAAGGGGATAATAATTTAGAGTCTAATAATTTTCTCATCGCTTTCTCAATGGTAGGTAAAAGAAGGGTATTAACTTGCTCAAGATTCTACTTGAAAGGCTTAGTACCAGGCTTGATGGCTATTCAATGTTGGATGATATTGGTATCATAAGTTTTCAGGTCTTCGTATATCCATGCAAAGAAATCCATGTACTCTTTGAATAGCTCCAAATACTATCTCCTATGAACATCAATAATTGTTTTGGACAACTTAATATATTTAGGATCTTTTTCCATCTCAATATTATATTCCTCAATGCATCATCTTTGAGAAGGACAACTGGTTTGAAAGGTACATCATTTCTATAAAACAATTGTTCTAAAGGCACATGTCCTTTGGGGATGAATTTATTATTAATATGCAATACTTTATGCTCATCCATGTAATTATTGAATTCATGGATCTCTTCTCTTTCCCCACCAATATCTTGTTTGTTATCCTCTTCATCATCTGAATCAATATGAGTATTTGAAAACTCATCTGTCACTTCCATGAACTTTTTGATCCGCTAATCATCTTTAAAGACTTGTCGATATTTGATTTTATCAAGAACAAAATGTTTGTATTTCATCTCAATCTCATATTTCAATTTAGGGGTCGTTGGTACGTTAAAGGTACTTCCATCTACTGCTAAGGAATCAAATGGCTGATTGAAATCTCTCAAAATAGTAGAAATATTAAAAGCTACATAAAAAAATTCAATCATATCCCATACCAGATTTTGGTAATCCCTAATACTTGGATTCCTTGTTTGATAGGAACCTCTTACTTGATGCATAACTAGCTCTGAATATCCAAATACTACCAACTTAGTAATTTACATATTTCTTTCTATCTCCAGACCTAAGATTAAGGCATCATATTCAGGTATGTTTTTTTTGGTCTTGAACTCAACTTTGTAGGACAAATGAACTTATTTTTTGGTAGGGGAGATGAGTACTATGCCATCCCCAACTTGTTATTTTGAGCATGCACCATCAAAAAACAATTTCCATATACCATCCACTTCTTCCACTGGGATTACATGAGGATAGTCCAAAACTAGGGTTTCATTGTATTATTTATTTATGGATAGGATACAACAACCCATATATTCATCAAAAACATATATGGGATTATTAACATGTTAATTCTGATCACTGACCACATAAGAAAAAATTATATCTCGGTACAACCTTCTGAGCTCTCCTCCAAAAATGGGTACAGTGGAATAATTCATGTTTGTTTGCATAATGCCTCCCAATTTTTGTGCCAATGTTCTGGAAAGAAACATGCCATAATTGGCTCATACATCAGCCACCACCACATCCATCATGATTCTTTTAATAGGAAATTAGCCCAAGGTGACAACCATGTCTTTAATCATCCCATAACACTTCACTTTTCTAGCATCAAACTAATAAAGGTCATCATAGGTCCTAGTTATTTCTAAACCCAACTTTACATGACCACTTTGGGCATAAGATTGTGTGATGCTCCATAACCGAGCATACGATTGTGCAACATATTATTATGAATATTCAATGTCACATATAAAGGTGCTACAAATTCCTCTTTGTCATCTATATGAGGATCAAAAACTATGGTAGGGGACTCATCTTGTACATTCAAAGTATCATGAGGATTTGTTGATCCCTTTCCTGCATCGTTTTCTCAATTTTTATATGGTATGAGAGATTTTTACCCAGCTCCACCAAGGGAATATGAATCATTATCTTGGACAACTTACGTTCATTGTTGAAAGGTGAATCTAATTCCTCAAATTATTTAGTTTATTTTCCTTTTTTACAGGCTCCAAAACTTCATCTATGTTAGGGATATCTATAACCTCTTTAGCTTTGTCTTTAGCCAGTTTTGGATCATCTTTCTTATCTTGAGGTTTACTATTTGCAAAAAATTATTCCTGTCAAGGCATAATATCATACTTCTTATGCATCTCAACTTGTAGTGCATCAACAATAATTATGTACTGAACTAAGGATAAATCTCCTTTGTTGTGTTGAGAATCAAGCACCAATCTGTTAGGATTTAGTGATCCTTCATAATAATCTTGAGTTATATGTATGGAATAATTCTCATATTGAAGTAGGTGGATTTATTTTGTGTATTCATCATATCCCTCATCCACTACTTCTTCAATAAAAAAATTATCATTGTCATTTTTCACAGGGGGCTGAAGGGGTTGTTCTTCATTTCTTCTCTCCCTTCTCATGATTTGTGTATTAGAAGGTCTTATGAATTGATTAGGATTAGGATTCTTTATACCTCCCACTTGAGGGGATCTATTCTCATTGCTATTCTCTATATCAAATCTTGACATTTTTTTTTGTCAGATTCCTAATTAATCTAGACATCTCATTGATCTTTGCTTCTTGGGGTTTGGATCAGAAGTACCAAAATATTCCTTGACCTTTTTGTTTTTTGATTGGTATTTTTTTTTCTTAATCTTACCTAATGCAATCATATTCCCTTATAAATCTATTGCATCCTCTTGCATTACTATGATGGTCGGGGATCTTCTTTCTCTCAAGGTCATGGAAAAATCAACATCAAATGCCCCAATGTATGTCACTTTGGTTGTTGATTGCGATGGCTTTATATCTATAGAGATATTTTTATAGAGATTATTAAAGCTCATGTTGAAGTCATCAACAGTTTTGTTGGATATTTTTTTGAGTGAGACAAATTCATCCAGGTAATATAGGCTATCCCTTTTCTCACCCCACTATCTCATAAAGGCAACTTCTAGAGCTGGCCAACTATCAATTGAAGAAATAGGTAACTCTCTGAACCATTTTCTAACATCTCCCCTCAGAGTTTGGAAAAATAATCTCATGAAGACATAATCGTGATCTACAAACTAGTCATCTGTAAAGTCTTGGAAAGAACTCATATTATCTTCAGTTGAATGGGTTTTATCTCCATCAAATTTGGGAAGATATTTCATGTAATTCTCAGGAAGGTCATGGGTGATTTGGGGCATATTTAATGGGTAAAATATGGAAGTGACCCAAGTATTTATACGGGTGGGGAAGGTTGATTTCCCCCAGGTATTTCTCCACCTAAACCAACCATAATATTTTGTAGAATGATGTTATGGGATTCAAAATACAAAGGAGGAATATGGATTTTCAAGAAAGGTTTGTGGGAAGAAATGACTTCTTGATTAAATAGTAGAGGAGAATTTTGGATATCTATTAATGGTCCTGGAGGAAATTTAGCTGAAAAAAATGATTCTTCATATATACGAGTTAGATCTATAGATGCATCATCTTGATGAAAAATAGAATGAGGGATTTCTATATGAGGGTTACCTAAATAAGAAAAGGTCTGACACTCTGTTATATTCCTCCAAGTCACATGATTTTGTGGATCAAAATAGATTGGAATCTAATCAGGATCAGGGTGGATTCTGGCATGTCTTTTGGAAGAGTATAGATTTTCCTTTTGTGGAGTCGCCAGGTGAAATATTAAGAGCCAATTTCTTGAGGCTTGTTCATCGTCAAGTCTCAGAGATTACAATGTTGTATCCTAGAGAATATTTCTTCAACTTACTTTCCCGACAACGATGCCATTTCAAATGGTATCCCTCGATATGTTCTAGGATGTTATTGGAATGATGTCGAGGCACCCCAGGGGCCAAGACATAGTATGAATCTTAAGGAAAAATTATGAAGCAAAATAAAGTGTGCAATTTTGGGAAGTTTTTCCATCTCTCTTTCTTAAGAACAAAGGACCTCAAACAATCTCAATTCAACTAAAATATTCTCTCAACTATCAGAGGCATTTTTCCATGAGTGTCTTAGAAAGTCAATCTTGAAAGGAGGATGAAATATTCAGTCATTCAAAGGAAATCATTTCTCTATCAGGATTAAATATCATGCAGAAAAACTCAACATAAGGTATAATCTGTTGTCTAAGCTTTGTGAATCATATCTTATACAAGAAAGAAAAAAATGGCAAGATATGCTTTACAAGAACACATATACAATAGATGGAGGAATTGCAAACTAAAAATTAAACGTAGGGGATGAATCGTTGGTGCCAACTACATTTATCAACTGATTGTGTTCATGTTATCTAGTCAAACAAATATGGTTGTAAGAAATTCTTCAATTCCCCAAAGTGTCGACCAGAAAAATGGATTCCTTCATTGTCTTTTATTCCTCTCTTTCATGACATAAAACCACTTATTGAAACCCATTCCATCTTCTTGATACTTGAGTGGTTTTTTCTCCTGGAAAAAAATTGATTTTCCTTCACCTAGATGAAATTCTATTATAGAGAAATATCATGGCATAGTTGGAGATATACTTGTCAAAATATCCATCGAGCTTCTCCCCTAAAGAATACCTACAATCATTTTCTTGTTTTCCTGGAAGCTCAAAATCATAACTGCAAAGATCGTGTGACTCAACAGTTGTTGGATCTATCTTAGCGAATGATATTGATCATTGATCTTGTAACACCCTAGGTTTTGAATCCCCATTTTAAATAATGTATCGTTACAATGATGACAGGATAGAGTGCCCAAACAATTATTGAAAGGCCGGTGTGCCCAAGAAATGTAATATTTTGATCATTATTAATAATAAATACATTGTTGGCTTCTAGATGGACAAAGACTAGAGTTATAGGTGGCTATGATTCCAGGAGAGAGGGGGATTGAGGGTATAAATGTTTATTTCCTACTTTAATTACACTTTTTTCTAAGGGGGAGGACAGGAGGTTCTTTATTCCCCACAAAATACTTAAAAATGCCCCTAGTTTGTTGGGGCGGTTGGTTAATTGCTCGTTCGCTCATTTTATCCTTTGCTCCTTCATTCTCTTATTCGTTCATTCACTTTCTCACTAGTTCATTTGTTCATTCACTTTCTCAATCATCCATTCATCTTGTCCTTACCTATCACTCATTGATCCATCCTCATCCATGTCTTAGCTTGGGAAAGGGAAACAAAATGTTGAAGAGTATCCATGGTATTGTTGGTTGTAGTGGTCATTGTTGTAATCCAACCATGACTTGATGCCTGCATGTCTGAGATGCATTGGCATGTCTCCATCTTTGTTCACTGCTACAATTCCTAAGAATTCCACCATTGAGATTTTGGACCAGTTGCGTTGGAGCCCTGGAAGAAGAAGGACTGCCTGATGGACTATGTGGCAGAGAAGGGTGGAGCTCCGTTCTCTTGGGTGGTGTAGGCTAGGTAGAAGAGAGTTGGGTACTTGGATTGCTGTGAGTGTTGGGAAATACTGTGAGAGCTTGAGTGTTAACTGGTTTGGGAAACCAAGTAACACTCTGGATTCGTCCTTGTGGATTCATATCCTTGGCTCGGGGGTGACACTATTGTTGATATTTGGAACAATAGTGTCTACGGTTGGGTGGAATTTCCTTGGTCTTCAACTAGTTGGTGTCATATTTTATAAAGATAAGTGCTCTCTGTTATGGTATTATTTACCTGTATATGAATGTATTTCATTGTTTATTTATTTATCGTTTAACTAAATCTTTAGAATATGCATGCTTGATGGTTATTGTTGTGCATGTCATTAGATATTTTCTTTTATGTGTCCTTATTAATTTAAAAAGGTATCGGTAAGAAAAAGAAGTCCAAGGGTGGGATTAAGGGTGGCGTACCCTGGCCTGTGGGTGGTTGGGAACGTTACAGATTGGTATCATATCTTTTGGTTGCAACACCAGGTCGGTATGGGCCAAGTCTGTTGGTCAAAGTCTCTTGGATGAGATCAAATTATGATCATGAAGTTGAAAATATCAGGAGGAATGGTGTTGCAGAATCTACGCAGGAGCTAGAACGTCAGAGATCCTTTGTAAGGGTCTGAAGGATCGTGACCATCCCCTTCGAATTTGTGAGCGATCACCACTTTTGGATCAAGAGAGATATGGGACTGTTGGATAGAAGGGAAGGTGAAAAAGGGTCGTCCGATGAAGGAGAAGGAAAGGTTAAGTCATAACCATCAGATCGCATTGGAGAGAAATCGATCGTGGGGAGGCATTGCGGGGATCGGGAAGGAAATTAAAGTTTTTGAAAGTTGTGAGTCCGCAATCACTCAGGATTGTTGATCTTTCTATATCAAAAGATAAACGGTGGATATTGACCCCACTATAGATGGGCATATTAGCATTGCGGAGATATGGAAGAAAATTAAAGAGTGAGCGAGTTGAGTCTCTGCAATCACTCGTGGTCATTGATATTCAATAAGGGGACACGTGTCAGGCGATCTTGTACTTCGGGAGGAAGCAAGAAGAAGTTGAGTGAGTAAAGGACTCCCAAAATCTCAAAGCTCTGAAGAGTCAGAGTAGATCGAGATCGTTGATCGAAGTGGACACGTGGCAAGAGATCATGCACTCCGGTGGATAACCACATAGGGAGAAAGACGGATGTGAAAATACAGAACTCCCAAAGTCCCAAAGTCCTGAGTTGATACAGATCGTTCGATAAGGGAGACACGCATCGAAAGATTGGCCAGTTAGGGAATTTGGAGTTCGGGAGAATTGTAGTGTGCTAGTATGGAAAAATCCTGAAGCCCGAAGAGCCAAGGCCCTGAAGGTTGTGTATTGACTTTAGAAAAATGAACAAATATACTATAAAGGAAAAGTATCCTCTACCTAGAATTGATGACCTCTTTGATCAGTTAAGAGGAGCAAAGATATTTTCTAAGATTGACCTGAGGTTAGGATACCATCAGGTAAGGATCAAGGAAGAATACATTCATAAGACAACCTTTAGAACCAGGTATGGGAATTATGAATTTGTAGTGGTTTCATTTGGACTTACCAATGCACTAGTTGTCTTTATGTGCTTAATGAATGGCATATTCATAAATTATTTGGATAAGTTTGTCATAGTGTTCTTGGATGACATACTTATCTATTCTAAGTGTGAAGAGGAGCATGAACATCACTTAAGACTGGTATTGAGAGTGTTGAGAGAACATCAATTGTATGTCAAGATGAGTAAGTGTTATTTTTATCAAAAGAAGATCCATTAATTGGGACACATTATTTCAGAGCAGGGCATAACAGTATCTCAAGAGAATATTGAAGCCATTAGAGGATGGCCAACACCCAGAAATGTGTCGGAAGTCAAATATTTTATGGGATTAGTTGGTTACTATAGAAGGTTCATAGTAGAGTTCTCTAATATTTCTCATCCCATCACTTCTTTGCAAAAGAAGATAACTAAATTTGAATGGACACCTAAGTGTGAAGATAATTTTAATCTGTTGAAGGAATTACTTACTAGTGCACTTGTGTGAAAGATTGTTGACCCAAATGAAAGTTTTGTGGTATGTATAGATGCATGTAAGGAAGGACTTGGGGGAGTCCTCATGCAAAATGGACATGTCATTGGTTATGAGAACAGAAGGTTTAAGGAGCATGACAGGAACTATGACACACATGACTTTTTAGCTTGCTTCCATTGTCCACTCCTTGAGGATGTGGAGGCATTACCTCATGGGGAAGAGATTTGAATTAAGAACAGATCACATTGGCCTAAAGTATCTTTTTGAACAACCAACCTTGAATGCCAGGAAAACAAGATGGATGGAATTTTTAGGTGAATATGACCTCGATATCAAGCATATCAAAGGAAAAGAGAAAAAGGTTTCCAATGCACTTAGTAGAAGAGTGCATCTCATGCATGTTACTGTTGTCAGTGTGCATTAGTCAGACTTTAAGAGAATAATTTTAGATGATCTTGTTATAGATAAGAATTACCTATAGGTAAAGGAATGATTACAACAAAAAATAGAGTATGAGATAAAGGAAGATGGATTATTCATGCATAATAATGTAATCTATGTTCCTAGTTCCGGAGAACTAAGGAATTTGTTATTGAAGGAAATGCATGATGTTCCTTATGTTGTGTTCAACACTCAACACACCCTAAAAAGTATACATAAAATCTCACTTTTTGGGTACCACTTAGTGTTTTGCATTGTCTGATTCTACTTCATTATCAAAATCGCCACCTTACTTGTTGTTTATCATTTTATTGCTTAAGCATGAGAAAATCATCATAAAATTTAAAAAGAGACTCACATTTAATCAAAGTACCGAGAGTCGAATCTTTACCCCGATGCACTTAAGAAATTCGGCATCGGGAAGACTTAAATACGATAAAAACTATTTGTGAAAACCAAAATAGTCGAGCATTAATATTCATCAGTGTCGACAGAAGAGATTCTCTAATTTCTACGAACGAGTTTCAAAAAGGATATCGCCGACAATGGATCTGCTCGACATCGGTGAAAGGTTAGAAGAATAAGTGTTAAACAAAAAAATGAAATAATAATCGCCGACTCCCGAAACTTTTGCGATGTTGGGAGTTCCCAAAAAATGACAACCCGCAAAGAAACTGTGCAATTAGTTTCTTTCAGAAGACCAGTCCCCAATACCCACGAGCATTGGCGGTCGGAGTTTTAAGCTCAGTAGTGCCTTCGACTTAGGTGAAATCCTGGGTCCAACCGTTACCCGTAAGCTAAGTTCCCTGTTAGTACCCTGTATCTTGAGTCAGTAGTGCCCTCCTATATCGGACGATGAAATCAATCGACATTGGAGGTTTTCACAGAAGGATATTGATCGAAGTATGCATAAGGATATCGTCGATCCTTGATCTACCCACTAAGAAAAGGATGGGATGAGATGTTTAGCTCTGAGATACGCTAGATACGATGCATTTAAAGGTTAATCAGTTACAGAATCTCGCACTTGTTGCTAATTCATGCGCAACACCAAAAGGACTATTTGAGTGCTAACACAATGCACCTCCCTCCATGGCTCTGTTGTCAACCCGCTTAGAATTTATTTGCCAAGATTCAGCAGTAGGTTGTTTTGATTTTCACCCATCATTCGTATTAACTGCTTGATATGACCGGTAGACCCTCTCCCGTTATATTCTTTGATTCATTGTGAATCAACTTATTTTGTGAGAAATATGCTTGGAGGACCCAGAGGAGCAAGACGAGTAATCTAGGGCAAGCTTCCAAGGTTCAACGAGTATTAAAAAAAAAATTAGTAAGCACTACAAGTACACATTGGCCCATGGATGTTTAAATATTTATCCCATATGTTTTATCCATCGTTACTATGTACGTATTCCTAAAGGATCTTCTTTGGTTGTAGGAACAATGCCTCTGAAGAAACCTGCCACCAGGAAATCTCCAAGAGCACCAAAATTACAAGAACCAGAGGTGGGAAAGGGTTCCTCCCCAGTGGTCGCTAGACAATTGGAATTTGCACCAAAGCCAATACCCATCATCAAAACAACCACCAAGAAAGATTTCATCCAGCCTCTAGTTTTTGGAGACACAGAGGCAAACATTGGGACCAGGAAAACATTCTCATGCTAGGAAGAAATTTTCAAGAAAATCAAGTGGGAGGAGTTCCCCAAATATACCCCGCACAACGATCCTAATACGAGAAGACTCAACGATGAAGTCGTCATAAATGTCCACAAGGCATATTTTCACATGGTGTCAAGCCGAACCTCGGTATTCCCCTACATCGAGCTCCTAAAGTGGCTTATTGATCACACTGATGCACAAAAATGCTTGATTAATGACGACAATGGCGAGTGCATCGGGGTTTTTCTGCCATCATAGGTTCAGAGCTACTACAAGATAAGGGATCGGAAAAAGAAGCTGAACATTGATTTTGTTGTAAGTTTCTATGTGAAACATGACACCAACAAAGCTATGGCATCGTGGTGGAGGGAAGAGAAAAAGTTCACAAACCGGACTTCCGGCTGGTATCCGATGGACAACCTAAGGAAACCGTACATATATCTGATGGCTCTCCTCTATCGATTACACGGTGAGAAATATTGTTCCCATTTTTCAAAAGCTTGGATGACTCTAGCATATACCGTGGCCATTTATGGAATATGTTTCAACTCGGTTGCAATCATCTCCAAACAGTTGAGCACTTGCATATGACAAGCTCAAACACTGAAAGAGGAATAAACCTCACCCTTTTACATCGAAACTTATCTTTTGGACATCGTCTGTGCCAGAAATAATTTCACTAGAATGAACTTAAACTGGCACACTTCAGATCTCTCGGTCCATGTTTATTTCAGCATCTTGTGGGAGAACGGGTACAAGAAATCATATTCTCTCATCTGCAACCAGTTTATCGCACACATTTACTTGTTGTTGTTCAAAAAAGAATGTCCAAGGTTGTCAGACGTAGCAAAAAATATTATATCAAAGGTTGGACACTGGTATCTTGATGAGCGCAACGCCTACATCAGGGTTTTCGGCGCCATCGAAGAACCTTATATGCTACCTTTATATGTTCCTGATCGAATAATAGTAGGGGAAATATGTTATCAGACCATCCTGCAAGGGTACAATGTTACTTTGGTAAAGGATAAGAAGCGGGCCTTCATACCTTATGGGTTTCATGTTGGTTTCTACATGGTAAAAGACGCAGCTCAGGCCAAGCAAGAAGGGTTAAGCCAATTGGAATTTTGATTCCAAACTGGCCACTTTCGCAAGCACAACCCTAAAGGTTTAGTTCCAAAGCATGCATCCCAAGTATCATATTGTTGGCCATATGCCCACAACAGGTTTGAGGATGAAATCTTCACTGAAAATGCTCAAGACTAGGAAGAGGTGATGGTGAGAATGGTTGACCCCAAGGAAACCAGATTCAAAGCTATGAGTTAGGATGAACAAGCAACAATCCTGGAACAAATAGTTTAGGAGACCATCAAGACAAGAGAAGAAATTATACTAGTCAAAGTGGTGGGATCTCCCCAGGGAACCACAGAAATGGTAGGGATTTCCCAGGAAACCCCGGTACATGACAGGAATTTCCCTGAGGTTCAGGACATGCTAGAGAGAGGGGCGCTTATGTATCAACACACCTTGCATATGATGGGTCCGATGTGAGATATCCCAGACCCCATCAGGTTGATAAGGTTTTCGACCGATATCCCATAAGAGAGCCCGATAGGGTTAAGCGGCCCTGATTCCGTAAACCTAGGTAACAACAATGGGTCAAATAAACCTGATTCTACAAGGCCACCAGTTGGATTGTCGACAGGTGTGACGAATCAACCCTAGGTGGGTCGGGTATCAATGGAAACAAGAGCGTCGAACCCTATGAGCAAGCTTATAACTATATATAGCAATGATGAGAGCCCAGAGTCATATCACGATACCCTTGTGCGTGTCCAAGAAGAAAAAGGACCTGAGAAGATGTCTTCTCCTGATCTAGAGGTCCAGACCTAGGAAGTCTCACCAAAGGAAAAGGAAGCCAAAAATATCTCTGACACAACAAACTCTGAAGCGCTAGAGACTCGAGTCTATGATCCAAAGGATAAGTCAGAAATGGACGAACCAAAGAGAGGGTCCCCACAATGGAAAATCGACGATTCAATGGCCAATGAGCAAGTAAGTAACGAGTCTATTTATGACGTCTCTATCCAGCGCAACACTCAGGTCCCCGACAAGTGACAACCAGAGGCAAGGTCATCAGAGAACAACAAGGAGGTTCCAAAACCTAACGTGGAACACATATACACCCCCAGAAATCTGGGAAACACACTCACATGGGTTGATCAGAAGATTCTTGAGCCTGTATATGAGTTAGCCTATATTTATGCAATCTCTTATGATCTAAAGAGGAAGGCCATAGTCAAAATAACCACAAAGAAAAGGAAGATTACGCTGGATCTCTCCATCCTCGTCACTACAAAGGAAAATTTAATAAACACAAAAAATGCCAAAACGTCTGAGCTCATTGGCGTGGGGATGGCACTCTCGGATGCCACTTTGGACAGGGCCAAAGAGGATGAAAATGAGCTAGCCGCCACCTTGAAGGATCTATAACATTTGTGTCAACTGAATGAATACTATAAGGGAACCACACAGATTGTTGTATACCTGAAGGGTGATTTCGAAGGAGCTTACGACAAGTTCAAAAAAGACAGACATCTTTTTACTGCGAAGATAGTCGAACTTCAGGAAGACACACTAATGGCGCTAGAAACATGCAAAGATATGGAGTAGTGGCATGAGAGGGAATAGAAAGACATAGACAGACTCGAATACATTGATGCGGTCCAACAAGTCCGAGATAAATAAAAACACGATATTCAGATGATAAGAAAAAGCAGTCTTGATCGTATGAAGCGATCAATCGAGTACTGGGCTAAAATGTTTGGTGAACCATACCAAGAAATTCAAGAGCAGTGGATCAAGTGAAAGAGAAACTGGAGTAAAATAAACAAAGCAGTGAAAGATATTGGACTCCCCGATTTCGGCACCCCCGACGAATTCGTCAACCTGTGTGAAATAGTTAAAGCGCATGCTCAACAAGATGCGTTATGGGATGAAGAGCTAGCGACGGTGACCGACGCAATACTAGGACAAGTGCAATGATTCATGGAACATCCAATTAAGGCTTGGTCGGTGCTACAACAATTAAACAAAAGTATAGTGAAGTACCGAGCGCATGTGGTGGAGATCCAAAGATTTTACATGGCCCCGATGGAACAACATAGGTTTACATGGGCCCAAACCTACGAAGAGTTGTTTATCAGTTGGTTTGAGTATTAGAAAAGTCATCATTTCGAAGAACTATCTTCAGTTGATTGTTAAATAAACTATTAGAAGATGGCGCCACATGGCGTATTTTTCTTAGCTTAAACTTCACTTAGCCATTGTTTTCAGTTGGAATTTAGACTATAAATAAAGACATTGACCAATTAGTAAAGGGTCGATGGTTGTTGCAAAAAATCTTTCTTTCTGGTTGCTAAGAATTATTTTGAAGCTACTTTGAATTAAGAATCCCTTATGGACTTGAGACAAGTTATTTTCATCAACTGCAAGTCTAATTGGACGCGGAGAAGAATTATTTCCTATCCTATTTCATGAATGATGTTGTAATGAGTAAGAACAATTAATTTTGTTGTCAAGTTATTTGGTGCAATGTTTTGTTTTTCTTTGCTTTCATGATGAAGATGAATCATTGTGTTATCATGCAATGAATGGTTATGGTAGATGAATTATTTTTCTTTCCATTATCTCATTGCATATGTGTTTTCATTCTGGTAATTAGTATCACAGATAGTAATTTGATTCTCACATGGTTAGTGTATTAGTATTAGGCATGTGGTATAAATTTGTTGTCTACATGTTTGAGAAGCGAGTTATCCCAAGCTCAACATCTTCCCCAGTAATTTAAAAACTTAATTCTATTTGTTACCAAGTTGGTTTATACCAGCTTACATCTCATATCGGTCCCACCCAAGAGAAAATACAAAAGAAAATAGTATGAATTGAAGGAAGAGCCTTCACAAGAAAACGTAAAGGTCGTCGATAATTTGGTCGGATCGCAAGATATGGAGAACCATTCCACTATTAAATGTTGCAGAGTTTAATTGGGCCTCGGTGGAGGGTTTTCTTCCTATTGTTGAATCAAGGGATTTAAGACCCATCAACTTGTTGGACATCCCAGTTACTAGAAAATGATTACAGCAGTAAGAAGCCAATTATTTTGGCTGGGAATTAAAAAGGATATTGTTGATTACATCGCTCAATGTATGGAATGTCAGAAGGTGAAGGCTAAGCATAGGAACCCAACAGGTTTACTGCAGCCATTACCAATCCCAGAGAATAAATGGGAAGTGATAACCATTGATTTCATAACTAAATTACCCAGGACAACAAGACAACATGATTCAATCATGGCAGTGGTTGACAAATTAACAAAGGCTGCTCATTTTTTTCCTATAAAAACAACACATACATCAACTAATATTGTAGAACTTTACATGAGAGATATTGCTAGGTTGCATGGGATACCCAGGAAAATTCTTTGAGACAAAGATACAAAGTTTACCTCCAATTTCTGGAGGGGATTGTTTAAAGGATTTGGTACAAATCTAAACTTTAGCACAACATACCATCCCCAATCAGATGGAAAAATAGAGAGGTTCAACCGAGTAATTGAAGATATGCTAAGAATGTATGTGATGGATAAGCCATATAAGTGGGAAGATTACTTACACTTGGTTGAGTTTGCATATAATAATGGGTATCAAGCTTCAATGAGAATGAGCCCATTTGAAGACTTTTATGGTAGGAAATGAAATACTCTAGTGAGCTGGGACAACCCAACAGATAGAGTGGTACTTGGGCTAGAGTTTCTCAAGGATATGGAAGACCACATGGTTAAGATCAAGCAAAATTTACAGGCAGCTCAGGATAGAAAGAAAGTTTATGTAGATAATAATAGGACAACTAGAGAATTTAAAGTAGGGGAGCATGTACTTCTGAAAGTGAAGCCCAAGAAAATATTTTTGAAATTGGGTAGTTGTACAAAGCTGGCAGCCAGGTTCCATGGTCCATTTGAAATAATGGACATAATAGGGCCAGTTGCATACATGCTTGCATTGCCTGCTTCCATGAATGTGCATAATGTATTTCATGTCTATTTACTAAATAAATATGCACATTATCCTAACCATGTTATTGATTGGCATCTGATTCAAATAGAGACATAGAGAGAATTTCAGGTCCAGCCAATGTAGGTATTGGATAGAAAGGTCAAAATGATTCGGAATCGAGTTATATAGTTGGTAAAAGTTCATTGAACCTGCTACAGTCCTGAAGATGCTACCTGGGAGCATGAAGATGCCATGTGGGCAGAGTACCCATAGCTTTTTGAATAAATTTCGAGATTTTGATCTATATTTTGTATATGCACTAAGGACAGTGCCAAAATAAGGGGGAGGGGATGTAACAACGCAGGTTTTGAATCCCCATTTTAAATAATGTATTGTTACAATGATGAGAGGACGGAGTGCCCAAACAATTATTAAAAATCTAGTGTGCCCAAGAAATGTAATGTTTTGATCATTATTAATAATAAATACATCGCTGGCTGCTAGACCGACAAGAACTAGAGTTATAGGGGGCTATGATTCCACAAGAGAGGGGGCTTGAGGGGATAAATGTTTATTTCCTACTTTAATTACCCTTTTTTCTAAGGGAGTGGATCAATTATGTGAGCTTCTTCGGGGAGGCCAGGAGGTTCTTGATTCCCCACGAAATACTTAAACTTGCCCTAGTTTGTGTGGGGGGTGGCTAATTGTGTGTTCGCTCATTTGCTCCTTTTCTCCTTCATTAGCTTATTCGTTAATTCACTTTCTCACTGGTTCATTCATTAATTCACTTGTTCACTCGTCCATTCATCATGTCCTTACCCATCACTCATTGATCTATCCTCATTCGCGTCTTGGCTTGGGAAAGGGAAACGATCTATCGAAGAGTAGCCATGGTATTGTTGGTTGTAGTGGTCGCTAGTGTAATCCATACATGACTTGAGTCTTGCATGTCTAAGATGCGTTGGCATGTTTCGAACTTTGTTCATAAATGTGAGTCTTGAGAGTTCTAGCATTGAGATTCTAGATCAGTTGCGCTGGAGCCCTGGAAGGAGAAGGACTTCCTGAGGGACTGCATGGAAGAGAAGGGTGGAGGTCCATTCTCTTGGGTGGTGCATACTGGGTAGAAGAGAGCTGGGTACTTGGATTTTTGTTAGTGTTGGGAAATCCTATGAGAGCTTCAGTGTTGACTGGTTTGGGAAAACAAGTAACACTCTGGAACCATCCTTGTGGATTCATAGCCTTGGCTCGTGCGTGACACTCCTGTTGAGATTTGGAATAGTAGTGTCTACGGTTGGGTGGAATGTTCTTGGTCTGCAACTAGTTGGTGTCATCTTTTATAAAGATAAGTTCTCTTTGTTATGGTATTATTTCCCTGTATATGAATGTATTCTGCTGTGTATGTATTTATCGTTTAATTGAATCTTTAGAATATGCATGCTTGATGGCTATTGTTGTGCATGTCAGTAGATATTTTCTTTCATGCATCCTTATTAATTTAAAAAGGTATTAGTAAGAGAAAGAAGTCCAAGGGTGGGCTTGAAGGTGGCATACCCTGACTTGTGGGTGGTCGGGGACGTTACAGATATGCATGGCTATGGATGATTTCCCATACATAGGCTTGTTATAAAAAATTATTTGTCAATTAGAATCCCACATTAACTCTACATAAAATGTAAATCTCAACCACTGTCAAATCAATATTGGCAAGTAATCTCAGTTTTTTATCAAGGTCACTGTTAAGAACCAAACATCAATATAGCATAGAAAAACCTCAAAAAGAGTACTCAACGCCTTGAAAAAGAGATAATATCAGATAATAAGCCTCTTCGAGGGGGAAACCTCCTTTTACCCCACTTAAATGTTCAAGTACAAGATGATTCAAAATGAAAATGTCTCCTTGGTATATATAGGAGACTAGG
>ML778330.1:429741-469700 GCA_009831015.1 Picea engelmannii
ATGGCCTAAAGCCGACATAAATAAAATAACATTACTAATATAAATCACAACTAATGGCCTAAAGCCGACATAAATAAAATAACATTACTAATCTAATATGCCCCAATTAAGTGGTAATGAGCCAATATTAGGGCTTAACAGTCACACTGGTTGGAGCAATCAAGGTTTGAAAATATGAAAACTCGACATCCGTTGGATCTATCTTTGGTAGGAGATCATGGCTGTTAATTGGAGGATCATCTATAGAAGTACTCAAGGGTTAGGTATAAATAGAGGCTCTGAAGAAAGAATCTTTGGAATTTATGATGGATAACATCAAACTTGAGCCATTGATATAGAATTCGATTAAATGTTATTCATTGATCATTATTTACTGAAAACTGGCCTTCCCTAAGGCTTCAATGGAGCCAAGTTGACATTAGATGGGTCTGACGAATCATGTGGAAGATTTTTATTGATCTGACAGATGCCTTGTTGGCAATGAATTCATGTATACATCATGAGGGCCATGTGTCCATTAATTAGCATTACTTCGCATAGGAGAGAAACCATGATGGATCCTAGGCCATTGATCTCTCTCTCCTTTACCAAATGTGGACCATCCTTTGGAGGTGTTCCCATTGGAGCTATCTAGAGCCAATGCCCATGAGAAAATTCAACAAAAGAAATCTGATGACCATATATCTGGAGCTACAGATAAGATCAAATCTAGACCGTCTATTGTTGGTTCCTCTTTCGAGTGTTGCAGGGCTAGTTTCAAACGAGACTGTAGAGAGAAAACTGTGAATACTGGGAGTCGTTGACCTGGCATGGTTGAAAACAAAAATAGACTAGGGAAAAAAATTTCATGTTGACCTCATCTTTGACACATGGTGCCTTCTCATTGGGTCTGTGCTTGCAGTAATGTGGCAAGGGAGAAAGACACATGTCTCCCATTTTTTATATGCCTCAGGGTGACTTTGATGGGTTCCACTTACCCACGCGGTAGCACCACATTAGTTATGACAATGCCCCGTTGGAATTTTGTGTTGTTATCTCCTCTCCATTTCGCTAACGACGAAGTCATCATCGGCATTGTGAAAACTTGTGTCAGGGATTTCTCTCTACATTTTGTCAATGATGTTCTCCATGTTTATCTCTGACACAAGGGGAAGTTTTGATATAGGCTCAAACTAAAGCTAGAAACAGCTAAGGAAAAGGCCTTCGTGCTGACGTTATTTTGAACATGTGTATTATTTCTATTGGCCCACGATGGTGCTGAAGTGGTAGGGTGATGGGACACGTGTCACCTAGTTTTGATATATTTACCCATGCACCGATGGGTTTACCCTCTCCATGTGGTAGGTGATGATTGGCTCTAGAAGTGCCCCACTGGCATTCTCAGATGTCAGTTCATCCGCTTCTTTTCTTTGGTCGCTGACGACAACATCGTCATCGACATTTTGTAACTTGAGCTAAGGGGGAAACACCCCATGGATTTTTCTGATGACGACCATCAACCTGATCTCTGTCATTGATCTTTCGTCTATGCAAGGAGAGTCACTAATATATCATTGGAATAGGGAGGGCAGCTCATATTTTGCTAAAACCACAAGAGTCGTCGATTTAGGCTCAAACAAAATCCATAAATGACTAAGGCATGAAAAATACTAAAATGATGTCACCCTGTACACGTGACACTTTCTCACTAGTCTATGATGATGTTGATGTGGTAGAAAAGTAAGATACATGTCACCCATTTTCTAGATGTTGACCTATATCTCTAACGGTTTATGTTGTCCATGTGGTTGTTGTTGATTAGTATTACGTGTAAGGTTGACGTGGAAATGATATCTTCGTCGATGATAGGAGATAAATACATGCTAATGTGAACTTCATTTCACCGATGACGACATCGTCATCAACGATATGATATTTTTCTTTGAGGGTGAAAATATATTTCCCCAATGACAATGTTGTGGGGCCCCTCAAAACTTAATCGGAGCCACTGATCTTAACACATAATCATATTTGGATCATTGATCAACCCTCTTTGAAAACCATTTGAACAGTGGGGTCCTGCGAGTTTGTTGGCGCTTAGTTCCTAGGCTACGGTCCCATGTTAAACATGTTTCCCCCCTACGCTTAAGCTATTTTTGGGTGCAATATCCCTTTTTGAACTGCAACAATCCCATTTTTGGACCGCGACAAGCATATTTGAACCGCGTAAAGCCCATTTTGGATTGCGACAAGCCCAAGGGACTAATTCCTTCTTTACATACACAACGACATGGATTTTCTGTCGAACTCTTCAAGCTTCCTTAGGAAAATTTGACTATGAGCTATACAGAGACTCTCGAAGCCAAACTTTTATGCTCCTAACTCACCTAACCTCGACCTTATATCTTTAATCATCCTTCATATACTTTCAAGAACAAAAACAATACTAACACGATACAACATCATAAGCTAAGCTTGGTGAATGCAAACTAAATGATCGATTTCAAAAACATTAATTTGATTTTCTGACGTTGAGAGTATGTAGACGAGATAACTAAAAATATCCCACATAAATATTGAAAACCAGATTCATAATTCTCTAATGAAAATGCATAACAACGTTGGTTTTGTAACACTCATGATAACAATAGCAATTCTTGTGTATTGCCAATCTTTATTTTGGGATGTACTGCCAATTGCGTATTGCCAATCTTTATTTTGGGATGTACTGCCAGTGTCTCTCCGGTTTATTAAGTATCGAGGACGATGTGGATTCTTTGGTAGTATTTGCGTGGCTTCTACCATCCTCTGAAGTCCTTTGTTTAAAGACATGCAATGACAACGTGGTGGATTTTTTTATGAATAGACCGTATACTCCAACACGTGATATAATATGGCATAAGAATAGATGGAATAACTCCAAAAGAAGCTACGTAGTATAAATTTCATGTCATAATTAAAATATGGAGAGAGTTATGTTACATATTTTGAATGTGAATATAATAATGATGACATGGCCTCCACTAATTTTGAAATTTTTATTCATTTCCTCTTTTCTTAATGTACACAAGATGGGGTATATACCAACATAAAGGAGTGATATAAGGTTTTATAACATGATGGTAGGGAACATTTTACAATATGGAGTAGACTAATTTTAAATGAAATCAAGGATAAATTTTTGGTTTTAAATGATGTGAAATAAAGATGGTTAGATAAGAAAATACATATTTCACTTTTTTATATGGCATGGTAAAATTCCAAGGTCATGATCTCAAAGACAATTCCAAGGTCATGACGTCAAAGACATGGTAGAATATTTATGAGACACAATTATAATAATAATGTTTGAAAGAGAGGTATAAGATCACAAGGTACAATGTATAAGGGTTCATATATATTGTGTCAATGTGTAAACTATGACAACGTAAATAATGTGAGTTGGGAAAGGGGCTTGTTTAGAAGGCATGATGATCTCACCAAGTATTGTACCAACTTTAATGAGCACATACAAAAAAAATTGTAAGCGATTTGAAATGAGCGGGAACTTGACAATGCTTTTCCGACTAGAAAATTGTTGAACAAAATAGTAATCAACATCTTCCAACCAACAAATGTGAGTCACTTATAGTGGTGTGCAAGCGTAAGAAACCCTAGTAATGCATTGAAATGTATGGGGATTCAAGATCAAAATGCCCGATGGAAATCATCATCTATTATATAACATCGGGGGAAATAGAAATTTAAAGGATGTGTGGTTGGGGACTATGTGGAATGATTCCTGGAAAGTGAAAATATGAGGGGGTTTCCTCCTTTTTAGTATAATAAATATAAGAGAATATGACTAAAAGTAGAAGACTAATAGACCAACACACTTGTGTATGCAAAATTATACTACAGGGGGAATTAAAATGAAAATTTAAGTGATACATGGAATAGGACTTCATGGAACAAGTTATGGAAAGTGGGATGTATGAGGGGATTTGGTCCTATGTATTACAGAAAGAGACAAAAAATCTTTAACTCCGTGATGAAAGGATTAGTAATTTGGATGAACTATTATGGATGTGAGTGTGGGAAAAACCCAAATCAAATGGTGTGCACCCATGACGTGTATGCAAGATCTATCTCTAGATGGAGGGGATGGAGAAAGGGAAATAAAATAAGATGGGAAGGATTGAATGACGGTTATAATCAAGGACTTCTCGCTTAGTGAGAATATGGTTAACAAAGCAAGGAATTTCGACACATAGAGAAGGTAACTTAGTTCACCTGTAAGCATGTTGTCCACCAAATAAATTGGTCAATCAGTTAGTCAAATATACAGATAACCTTTAAAAAAATGAACATTTCTCCCTCAAATTATAAAGTGAAAAGGAAAATAAAAGAAAACGTCAAAACTGAAAGAAAAAAGAAAAATGAGAAAAGAAACAAAATTGAAACAAACCAAAACTTAATCTACCCTTTAAAAGAACTTGTCTTATTTATTTACATTTTTTATATTTTCCTTTATTTTTGTACATAGAAAAGGGATGCAACAACTTGGATGAAACTTGGCGTAGAGGTATGCATCATGTGTTCTACATGTATACTTCATGACTTGGGAGACTTTGTGCAAGAAAATATTACCAACATGCCAACCAATAGAAGCATATGGCGAGGGAGATGGACATATCATGACCCAAAATAAATGGTTACAATACTTCAAACCGTTCCAACCAACAAGAATAGTTTTGTATTTAATATCGAAATAATTAATTGGATCAATGATATTAGGTTTAGGATTATCAAATAAATGATGATTGCACTCATCAAACATATTAATGCCATCTTTTGGAATCTTCCTATCAGGAATAGGGTCATCATAATGCAAAGAAGATTCATATAAAGGATTCAGAAACATATGGATGCCCTTAAACTCATCAACGTCTTTGTAGGAAAATGTTCACACATTAATAGGGGTATCAATGTTGAGATGATTGATCTCTTCTAATTGAAACAATGGATTTGAATAACCATAATTTATTTCAAGACCTTGATTAACTTCATGAGGATATTTAAAAGAAAACTCATCTCATGTATCAATAAAATCAAAAGAGTCTACATCAATTTGATTTGACCATATATCATCATAAAATACTTTATTGTAAAGTGGATCACATGGGTCAACATCATCTTTCTTTACATTGTCAACTTCTTCATTTCATGCACATGAAATAAACATTTGAGGCAAACTATCATCTTAGGATTGGATTTGTCTATTAGGTTAAAGAATGATGGTATTTGGAAAGTGAGAGATGGGTTGATTGGTCAAATAATCATCAAAACAAAGAGTTGGGGTTTACATATCATGTTAATTATTATAAAATCATAGATGTTTTACTTGGAATTCTTTATTGACACATTTGTTTGGACAAACAATATTTTCGGGCTAGCAGGTATTTGAAAAAACATCTTCTACCATGTCCTCAAAACAAAAATCACATGAAGATACATCATCCCGCGATTCCCCTTTATCACTTTCTTTGGAATGATCGTGAGGAGGAAGGATATTAGGAGCAATGTTATGTAATTCAATATTATTTTCTTCACGAGATTTGTCCTCTAGGATTTTTTCATCAGATAAAACATGATTTTTCTGAAAATGATTTTCAAGAAAAGTATCATCAAAAGGAAAGGCATCGAATACTATTTTATGATCCAGGATAACATGAGTGGATTCAAAATATCAAGGCTCACTAAACCCATAAATTTCTTGATAAAATATCTTGTGATACAAAATTATTTTCTTAACCATTCAAGAAGAGGTTAGGGTTTGCATGGTAAGCCTGCTTGGATTCTATGAAAAATCTACAAGTTGATTGCGCATGAGGACCATCAAAAAAATCACATTAAGGAGGAGTAGGTGGAGAAGAAAAGTAAAAAAGGAATTTTGCAAAAATCATATTTCCCACCAAATTAGGGTTAGGACTTATGAGCTTATACCATTGTATTTCTCGGCCATGAAGAGATCAAGGGAAAATTTTAGAAGCAGTATAAACATATTGTACCCCAACAGATTGACAAAATCGAATGAACTTGTTGACATGATTGTGAAAAGATTCCCATGGGTAATCTTCAAAAAAAGGGTAGTCATCCATAGAGAGACTGGTAATTAAATCAAAATATGTTTTATTCATGATGAGGTAAGGTGAGCAAATGCATTGTTGGTTGAAGGAAAGATGAACATTAAATAAAAAACTGGAGAAAAACCATTGAACGGTCCTCCCTAGTATAGTCACCAAAAATATGTTGATGAAGGGACTAGTGAGTTCCTAACACCAACATCTCAACCTCTTGTTCGGCTAAACCAAGAAGAGGCGGGAATGATCACCTTATTCTATATCCTAAAATTAAAAATTAAACACTAACAACATAGAGTCTAAACATTAATCTATTTACATGATTTTATAAATATTAATTTTTTTTTTTATGTATTTTTAACTTTATAATTTTAATGCTTTTTATTTAAATTAATAAAAATAAATTAAATAAATTTAAAAAAAAACTTAAAAGAAAATTAAACAACTAAACTAAATTAATAAGGTATCTAGTGAAAAGCCTAAAGTGTAATTGAAACTATATCTTTATAACTTTATATCATTTTATTATTTATTGGTTTTGTATAAAATACAATTATTAGTAAACAATTGAAATATGAACATTTAAAACAAAATTGATATAAACAAAATAAAACTAAACTAATTTATTAATATTTATAAAAATCAAAATTAGACATGTTGTAATGAGTCTTTTATTTTGTTTTAATGTTAAAGTTAGCAAAATGGTATGCTTTGTTTTCTTTACCTAATATATATATATATATATTATGTTTAAAGAAAAGAAACAAATTAGTATGATTTTTATATTTTTGTATTTTCTTTCAAGTTTGTTTTATGATTAGTTAAAATAAAAAGAAATTAATAAAATGGAAATAAATAAAGAGAATATATACATAAATTACAAAGTGAATGGGTGTATATAATTTGTATTTTTTATTTTTAAAACTTTAATTTGAAAGAAAATAAAAAAAGTGAAACTTAGAATAGTAAAAGAAAGTATTTTCAGAACTTAATGTGTTTCCTAATAAGAGGTCACAAATTCAAATCCAAAGGGAAGTAGAGTATGTATATCTTCATAGACTTTATTATTATTATTATTATTATTATTATTATTATTATACCTTCACAAATTTAAAAATAGATTATTATTGTTATTATTATTTTATTTAAGTGAAACCCTAAACATTTTCATAGATTTAATGGACCTTTCAAGCTTATGTGAAGACTTGGACCTGAATTCTAGCCTTTAATTATACAAGATGGTATGTTACATAATACATTGAATAATCAAGAACAAAAGAAAAACCAAAAAAAAAAATGGAGTTGGATTTTTGAAACTCAAGACATTCATAAATATTGAAAAATCAATCTTAAAGAACAATTAACTTAAGCAAATAAACAATTTACCTCCAGAACACAACCCAAACTTAACTCTGCTTTGCTCCCTTCTACTTACAAGACATTCTGCACTATCAACAGCTTCATCTACCTCTATATAGAAAAAGAATAAAGTATGAATGTAGAAGAAAAAGAGATAACCTAACAATGCTCCGGGCATAACTCTCCCTTTAACTTTTCTTCTCTTTTTTGATTGGCTATTGCTTCTTTAATAGCATTTAATAGACAGATCTGGTTAGCAAAATCATACGCAGCAAGAAACCCAACCATTAATGTTTTAAACTCCCAACTTGGTTCTATGCATCTCACTTTGCATCATTTCTAGAGTAATATTAGGCGATCCACCATCATAAGCTTGGTAAATGTAAACTAACTTGGTGAATGTAAACTAAATGATCGATTTTCAAAACAGTAATTTGATTTTCTAATGTTGAGAGCATGCAGAGGAGATAAATAAAAATAGCCCACTTAAATATTGAAAACCAGATTCAGAATTCTCCAATGAAAATGCATGACAACGTTGGTTTTGTAACGTTGATGATACCAATAGTCATTCTTGTGTATTGCGTATGATGATATCTTTATTTTGGGATGTACTCCTAGTGTCTCTCAAGTTCATTAAGTATCTTTATTTTGGGATGTTGTGGAGTCTTTGGTAGCATTTGCATGGCTTCTGCCATCCTCTGAAGTCCGTCTTTGTTTTAAATACATATGGTTTTTTTATGAATTTGTCAAGACCGTATACTCCAACACATGATATAATATGGCATAACTCCAAAAGAAGCTACTTAGTATAAATTTCATGTCGTAATTAAAATATGTAAGTCAAATTTTACAATATGGAGTAGACTAATTAATGGGAAGGATTGGTTGTTGGAAAACCAACCAGTTAATGGGGAAGGATTGGTTGTTTGAAAACCAACCACCCTCAATGAATGGAAGCATGGAAGACTGGCTAGGAAAAAATAAAAATTTCAGCCAGAGGTACAGTAGAGTAACCATTTTCAGTCCCCATGATTTTCCCCACAAGTTCCTTCTAATAGAAGAGAAAAGTGATAGGTCGAGAACCTTCATGGGGGACATAGAGAGAAGAGTTTTGGGGGCGGGGGCGGGGGAGGGAGGTGGGGGGCATAGAACACAATGGAGAATGCATGGAGAAGGAAGTAGTTATGGTTTAGAAAAGAATGGGTGTTTTTGAAAGAGGAGAGTTGGGAACTAGAAACAGATCTCATGTGAGAGCAAGAAAACAAAGATTAGAGAAAGAAAGTGTTGTGTGAATGGAGTGAAAATTGAACACGGCCTTAGATGAGAGGGTCATGGGATTGATTCTTGCTAGAAATAAACTAGCACTTGAAGGGGAGGGTGTTGAGGGAAGGTGTAGTCATGAAGGGACTCCCTTGTAGAGAGAAAATCTAGCTAGGAAGGCATCTGATAAACCTCATGGAGGCCATGGGATAGGTGGGTGTAAGGATTCTCAACTAGTGGTTGTTGCGAAGGAGAGTAGCCTTCACAATTTGAGTTTCTTTGGGAGCTTGAGAGCATTCCCTGTTGATGTCATGGCTTGGAATGGGGGTGACATTTTTTCTGAATTAACAAAGCAATGAAGCCTACATTTGGGAGGAAAAATAGTCACCCATAGTTAGTTGGGTTGGCTACAATGTGAAAAACAAATGAGTATTATTTGTGCTCTGTGTATTTGAAAATATTTGACTGGTTAGTTGGAAGACAATATTGAGAAGATAAGTTT
This sequence comes from Picea engelmannii, assembly GCA_009831015.1. Taxonomy (NCBI): domain Eukaryota; kingdom Viridiplantae; phylum Streptophyta; class Pinopsida; order Pinales; family Pinaceae; genus Picea; species Picea engelmannii. Next base: position 438,967 of record ML778330.1, read on the forward strand.
TTCTACTTGCAGAGTATATTGAATTCTTAATAATGGTTATAAATTGTTTTATATTCATGTGAAGATCTAAGTTTAAGGAATGAATGTTAAAACATTGGGTCAAATGAAATGATATAACCTCCCTTATTTTGTTAAATGCATTAACTATGAAAGTGTATGAGGATGGCTATTGTAGGTTGATAATCCATGCATTTTCCCTCTCCATATCAAGGAACGTTTATAGGATATGAACATCTTCATTTGGGGGTTCTTGGAAATGTGTTTTCTTTCCTAATAAATGAGTTAAAAACCCTTGGAAGAAGAAACCTTGACAATCCATTCCAATCCACGTTGAACGTGAAGATAAACAATAGTTGTTGGATCATAGGGGAGGAAAACCCCAACTGCCTGATCCTCATCAAATAGTTAGGAACCAAATGTGAAGCCCCGATTTATCGGGTCACCAAATAATCGGAGCACTAGAGGGACTTGTTTTGCAAGCCTCTTTAAGTCTCGGTGTGGGTAGCGCTAAGTTCCAGCTCATAGTTCCATACCTTTTTTTTTATAACCAAGGAGAGAGAGGATGATGTCGACATTGTTTGAATATTGAGAGGGGGGTGAATCAATATGAGCACTTTATTATCACTTTTAACCACAATGTGTATTCCTTGAATTTATGAGAAATATTCAATAGTTTACCATTATCATTTAATGTATCATCAGTAGTATAAATCAACCATGAACAATAAGCAACCACAATTACATAGAACACCAGAATTTTACATGGAAACCCAATGCGGGAGAAAACCACAGAATGTTTTTCTTAGATGTTAGAAGAAATACATTCATAGGAAGCACCAAAATCCTTATTTTCTAGCTACAACCAGAAGGAGGCTCCAACCCCCTAGTTTTTCAGGCTCCAACTTGAAGGAAGATCCAACTCCCCAATTCTCCATCTACAACTAGAAGGAGGCTCCAACCCCCTACTTTTTAGGCTCCAACCTGAAGGAATCTCCAACTCCCCAATTATTCGAGACCAACCGAAAGGAGGCTACAACCCACTTTCATTGCCACATCCAACAACCCAGAAATATAAATGTAGATAACATGTTAGTACCAATGAATCAATCAACTTGTTATTGATCTAACACTGTCACCACCACAACCTGTCATCGTTGTTATAGTTCATCAATTGTTACCACTCAAACCCTTATGCCTCAAACCCTCATACCAAGATCCAAAATAATGTCATCCAAATAAAATACTCTTGAACTACTAAATTTTTTTTGTGTTGGACTATTGCAGAATATAGACCCCAACACACACCATACCTCTCAAATTGTAGCTGACTTGATGGATTTGATCCTTTGAACTTCGGTTTTTCTCAATAGATTTGTGCCATGTTCTTTGTAAACACACCGATGGTTGTTATCTATCCCACTGTGTCTCCCTAATGGGCATTCCCTACTTCCTCTGTCATTTGCAGATTTATTTTCTTCTCTATGCATCCACATTTTCTTTCATTGAACCCTATGTATGTTTGTTCTTCTCTCAGTCTGCAAATAACTAATGTGCATGCTCTCCTTCATTGCAACTCATGGATAACCTCTAGAAATCCCTAGTATAGTAATCTCAAATTCGTCCCTTCGACTCCTACAACTTCTCTCTTCACTGAAATTCACTACCTCAGACTCACTGTGTCAAATATGTCAATAGTACATTCCCATAACAATTTACAACATAGATATTCAATGTTCTCAATAGGTGTTAATGAAAGTCTCTTGAAGTCTTAATTATACTTTCTGAGTGACTTCCTTTAAGGGGTAGATTGCAATTGTTTTACCCCTTTTCCTTATTTTAGGGCTAACCCACACTCCTTTGTTGCAACCACTTTACCCTTAATTAAATTATTTTTGTAACTACTTTACCCTTAATAAATGACCTATAACTTCTTGTTGACCTTCTAGGGGCTTCTAGATCATTATTTGGGGTCCTCCAACTTCACAATGCCATAACTCCTCAATTGTGAGGAACCATGTGGCATACCACATATCATCGGAAATGACATGATACATATTGTTCATCCATGAATGAGTTACCTACATTTGTATTGTCCTTCGTGGATTTTTTCCTTGAACAAATGTGGGTTCCATAACCATACCTTCTGGGCTTCTTGACTTCTTCAAGGGTTGACAAAAATGGAAAAAAATATTTCAACAATCCCCCCCTTTGGCATTGATGGAAACACTTTGATGCAACACCTAAACATTGATGGAATGGAAATGCATATATACATGTTTATGCCCCCCCTGTGACCATCACTCCCTTTGTCTTTATACCTCTGATATTTCTCTCTATTTCCTTACATTTTCTCATTCTCTCCCCCCTTTGACATCAATGGAAAAGGGTAACTTTCCTTGGGGACGATCCCCCCATCTATACACTCCTTGGGGATTCTTACCATGTCTAAACTCTGCTTGGGGATGCTCCCCCTATCTTCACTATCCTTGGGAGTTCTCCCCTTGTTTGAAATTTCCTTGGGGATACTCCCCCTATATGCACTCTCCTTGGGGATGTTCCCCCTGTCTACAAGCTTTGGATCATTCTACTGAATTTTTCTCTTCATGGTGCTTCCTCATGTAAATCATTGACATATATGAAAACAATTCAAAATTTCTTGACTCCAAGTCAACATGACTTGTCATATTTACTTCTTCTCTCCCCCTGTCCTATTGTTCTTGATGTTGTGAAGTTCACTATGTGGAAGAAAATACTTCAATTCTCTATCGCAGATACTCAAAATTATCCCTCGGAAGAGGTTTGGTGAAGATGTTTACAATATGCTCTTTTGTCCCAATGTACTTTAGCTTGATGTTCTTCTCTGTGGCCTACTCCCATAGATAGTGCTACTTGATCAGAATGTGTTCCTCCTTGGAATGCATCATTGGATTCTTTGAGATACTGATAGCACTAGTGTTATCACAAAATATCAGAATGGGATCATCATAGTCCACTTGTATATTCTGCAAATTTTGTTTCATCTAGAGGAACTGAGTACAACACATTGTTGCTACAATATATTATGCTTCTGTTGTAGACAATGATACTAATGACTTCTTCTTTCCTAACCGGGATACCAAACACTCACCCAAATATAAAAAATTTCCACTTGTACTTCTTCTTTTGTTAATGATTCCATCCCAATCTACATCTATATAAGAAACTAGATATAGTTTGTTTCCTTTTGGATACCATAACCCAAAATCTTTTGTTTCATTTGAGATATCTGAATATTCTCTTTACTACCATAACATGTGTTTCCTTTAGTGCTACTTGAAATATTTCTACCTGTCCAATTGCTTGCATCACATCCAGTCTTGATGAAATCACATAGAGTAAGCTTCCAATCATTGATCTGTAGAGTCTTTGATATGCATCCTTGGATTAATCTTATTTTCTCAATTTGCAACTAGTTTTCATAGGAGTACTTATGGTTTTTCAATATTCCATTCCAAACCTTTTTAACATTTCTTTGATATACTTGGTCTATGAAGTAAATATGCATGTATCATGTTGATATATCTAAAGTCCTAAAAATAAAGTCAACTCACCAAGGAAAGACATTTTGAACTCATTTTGCATGTATTTATAAAACTTTTGACTCATCATGTCATCATCTCTTCCAAAACTAATGTCATGAATATAAACTTCAATTATTGATACGTTATACTAATCTACCTTTATGTAGATATCATTGTCTTCAATTTCTTTCCTGAACTCTTGTTTTTGTAAATACATGTCCAACCTTGAGTACCATGATCTAGGGGCTTGCTCGATACAATGTAATGCTTTGTTCAACTGCAAACATAATATTCTCTTTCTGAAAAATGAAATTATTCAAGTTTCTCAATGTAAACTTCTTCTTCTAACTCTTCATTTAGGAAGGTTGATTTCACATCAATCTAATATAAATTGATCTTCTTCAAACATGCATAAGCTAAGATTAATATGATTTCTTCCATTTTCGAAACCAGGGAAAATTTTTCTTAGAAGTATATTCCCTCAACTTGGGCATATCCTTTGCATACTAATCTTGCTTTATTTCTGGTTACCTATCCATTCTCATTCATCTTGTTCTAAAATACCCATTCTTTTCCAATCATGTTCTTGTCTTTCAATCTAGGAACTAGTTCCCATGTTTCATTCTTCTCTATCTGATCTAGTTCTTCTTCCATAGCCTTGATCCAATGTTCATCATTGCTTACTTCTTCAAAATTGCTTGGTTCAATTCTGGATAACATTCTTAGATGTATTTTTTCCTGTGAGTGAATTATTCTTTGGGTTTCAACTCCTACATCCTTGTTCCCAATAATCCATTTCACTGGATGATTCTTTTGTAATCATCGGATAGGTGTTTTGGGAATCAACTAAAGGTCTCGTTGGTCATATTCCTCTTTCTCTACTTCAGGCTACTCTTCTTCATCTTCTACTTTTTCTACTTACAGTTCTTTTACTTCTTCCTACTCTTTTAAATTTTTGCTTCCTTCTCTAGCCTTTCATACATTCGTCTCATCAATCTTTAAATTAATGCTTTCCACTATTTTGTTGATTCTTAGATTGAAGCATTTGTATGCCCTTCTTTTTCTTGAGTAGCCAACAAAATTGTCGTTTTCAACTCATGAATCAAACTTTCCAAGCCTTCCATATTATCTTTTGATGTAAAACTTGCTTGAAAATAATCTAAAATGATTGAAATTGGTTGGTCTTCCTTTCCATAGCTCATATGGGTTCTTGTTGTTGTTTCTTCTAATCATTCCTCTATTCTAGATATGATATACTGTATGAAATTCTTGTGGAAAAAAGACATTATGTAACTTGGAATATTTCAACATGGTCATGGCCATTTCCTTTATTGTTCTATTGTTCCGTTCAACAACTCCATTCTGTTGAGGTTTCCTGGATGTTGAGAATTGTATTTTTATTCCAATTTCACTGCAGAAGTCCATGAATTCCTTTGATATGAACTCTCCTCCATTGTTTATCTTAAACTTTTGATTTTGAAATCCATTTCATTATCAAATATCTCTTTGTATTTCTTGAATTGTTTGAATGCCTCTGACTTTTTCCTGAGAAATATAATTGTGGTCATCCTTGTATAATCTTCAAAAATTAGAATGAAATACTATTCACCTTTTATTCCGTTTTTTCTCATCGGCCTACATAGATCAGTACATACAATATCCAATGGTTTTGTTGTATTTTATTCCCTTGATTTGAATTCAGTCCTGGTTTGTTTTCCCTACAAACATTGCTTACATAAAGTATCTATTGGTTTTGAAATCACGGGCATTCATCTTACTTCTTCATTTTTGCTAACTCTGACAAGGATTTTGAAGTTCATGTGATCCACTCTTTTGTGCCAAATTCGACTTTCATTTTCTTTTCCTAAACAACATCTTTCTTTTCCAATTTCATTCAAGACATATATGTAGTTTGGAGTTCTTACTGTTGTAGCGACTAGCTTTCTAGATCCTTCTTTCATTATCTCACATTTATCTAAGTAGAAATGAAGTGTGTGTCCTTGATCACACATTTGACTAACACTTAACAAATTGTGTTTCATATCTTCAACAAGTAGAGCATTTTTTGCTTTAGAATTTTTGTTTACAAGCCTGATTGTGCCTTTACCTATGATCTTCGCTCAGTCATCATTTCCAAACGAAACTGATCCATCTCTTTGTTTATTCATAGTTATAAACATGTCCTTGTCACCTTTCATATGCTTTGAAAAACCACTTTCAATGTACCAATCATGTTTCTTGTTTTTTACTTGTAAATCAAGTGTGCATTCTTCAAAGTTGAATTGATTCTTCTTTCTTATCCATGTCTTTTGTGGTTCTTGTATAAGGCTATTGATGTTTTTCTTTGATTCTTTTGAAGGGAATTTCAATCTGCAATCTCTGGCTTTGTGCCCAAAATTTTTACACTTACAACATTCTACTTCATCCTTCAACGGGCCAAAACTATTATAGTTCAGAGTATGTGTTTCATCAGGCTTTCTGATGTCACTCATTCTAGAGTGGATTCCATAATCATCTCTGTTATTGTCATAGGCTTTGTGGTTTACAAGTTTCTGTCCAAAATTATTGCAAGCATAATATAAACCAAGAAAAATGGTATGATACCTGGGTGAAGAGGCTCTTCTGGATGGTGTTTCTCTTCTGAAGCCTTCTTCTTCATGAGATCTTTCTATCATTTTCTATGGAACTCTAGATCTTCTAGGTGGTGTTGTTCCTCTATAATATTCTTCCTATTTTTTCTTGTATTATTCCTTCTTGATACTACTTTTGACAGTGTCTTCATAGCTTCATGGTTCTATTGTTTTGGAGCTTGAACCTTTATCACTATGCATTTGATGGTATCCTATCCTAGACCTATCATGGTATGAATTTTGACTACTGATGATCTCATCCAAAATTTTGGTGATATTTTGTTACACATCTTTCTTCTGTAGATCCTTCCTTAGTGAGAAAATTTCTTCTTCCATCCTTTCAATATTCTTTTCCCCTTCTTCCAACTAGATTTTGAGTACTTCCTCGGTTATTTTTGCTTCTTCAATTTGGATTTTTAGGTTCACAATCACTTGTTGATCCTTTTCAGAGTTAGAATTCTAATAATTCTATTTTAGCATATGTAACTCTCCCTGGAGTGGTTTGTTCTTCTTTTTTTCTCTTCTTATATCATCTATATCTTTGATTAGTTCTTCCCTGAGATCCACTTATCCTTCTTCAAAGTCTACTTTATATTTTTCATAAGCCATAAAGAGAACATATCTAGAGTCACTCTCACTATCATTCTAATGAAGAATTGTCTTCTTTTGAGTAGACATTTTTCTTTTGGAACTTCATTTTGTTTCTTCTCGTGTTCCCTTTTTTCTATTTCTTTTCTTTATTATAAGTTTCTTCTTCATTGACATATTTAATCTTATGAGGAAATTTATTAGAAAAATGACCATTACCACCACAATTGAAACATTTTAATGGAAGCATACCTTTATATTTGTCAATTCCCCTTTTCAGCTTCCTTACAAAGTTTTCCATTTCATCATCATCTTCTCACTCATCATTGTAGTTGTTGGTTGGCTTTGACTTTTGGACCTTCTTATTATTTTCTTTCTTGGATGATTTGAATGATGCTTCCTTTGTGAATGTATTATCCTATTATGTTCTCATCTCATAATATGTTAGGATTCCATGCAACTCATCCATGCTCATTATAGAAATATCCGTTGTTTGTCCTAGAACTGAGACCTTAGGATCAAATCTCATTGAGAGAAATCTTAGTGTCTTTTGAATGACTATTGATTATTTCACTTCCTCTCCTAGGAATTAAATATCATTTACTATTTCATAAATTCGTAGAAATTATTCTACAATACATTCATCTTCCTTCATCTTCAATTGTTCAAACTTGGCTCTAAAAATTTTAAGCTTGGCTCCCTTGAATTTTGCATCTCCTTCATAAATCTTTTAAAATTTATCCAAAAGATATTTTGTAGATTCACAATTCATAACTTTGACAAATATTGAATCAACCAAACTTCTTAGAATTGTACCTTTAGCCTTTGAATTGTTCTCACTGAGTTTCTTTCCATATTTGTTAGTTGGGGGAGTGGTTGGTGTTGTATATCCATCTACTATTGAATTTCAAACATCAAATCCATGTGCATGTAAAAAGGTTTTCATCCTTTTACTCCATAATTGATAGTTATGTCCATCAAACACTAGTTATACAATCTTAGCACATTCCATTATCTCCTTCTAGTGGTTAGATTGTTTCTTGAAGGACCGGATTTAAAACCAATTGTTGGAATACTGAGAGGGGGGGTGAATCAATATGTGAATCAGTATGTGAATCAATATGATAAATTTATTATCACTTTTAACCACAATGTGTATTCTTTGAATTTATGAGAAATATTCAATAGTTCAATATTAGCATCTAATGTATCATCAACATTATAAATTAACCATGAAAAATAGGAAACCACAAATACACAGTACACCATAATTTTACGTCGAAATCCAATGCGGGAGAAAACCACATAATGATTTTCTTATATGTCAAAATAAATACATTCATAGGAAGCACCAAAATCCTTATTTTCTAGCTACAACTGGAAGGAGGATCCAACCCCCTAGTTTTCAGGCTCCAACCTAAAGGAAGCTCCAACTCCCCAATTCTCCAGCTACAATTGGAAGGAGGCTCCAACCTCCTAGTGTTTAGGCTCCAACTTGAAGGAACCTCCAACTCCCCAATTTTATGGAACCAACTGGAAGGAGGCTACAACCCCCTTTCCTTGCCCCATCTAACCACCAAAAAATATAAATGTATAAAATTTGTCATTACCACTTAATCAATCAACCTGTTACTGATTTTTCACGACCACTTCCACAACCTATCATTGCTTCTATACTTCATCATTTGTTACCACTTAAACCCTTATGCATCAAACCCTCATACCAAGATCCACAATAATTTCATCCAAATAAAATACTCATGAACTACTAAGACATTTATGTTCTAGACTACTACAAAATTTAGAACCTAACACACACAGTAAACCATACCTCTCAAACTGTAGCTGATCTGATGGATTTGATCTTCTAAACTTCATTTTTTATCAACAGATCTACACCATGTGCTCTGTAAAATCATGGTTATCCACGCTTTGTCCCACTGTGTCTTTTGAATTTCCATGCCCTACTTCCTCTGCAACTCATGGATTTCTTTTCTTCTTTGTGCATACTTTTTTTCTTTCACTGAACCCTACATATGTCTATGCTTCTTTGAGTCTATAACTCATGGAGTTTCGTACTCTCCTTCATTGCAAATTGTGGATAACCTCAAGAAAACCCTCATATAGTAAGCTCAACCTCGTTCCTTCGACTCCTGCAACTTATTTATTCACTGAAATTTGTTGCCTCAGACTGAGTGCATCATATATGTCAATAGTACCTTCCCAGAACACTTTACAACATTGATATTCAATGTGCTCAATAGGTGTTAATGAGAGTCGCTTGAAGTCTTATTTATACTTTCCAAGTGACTTCCTTTAGGGGATAGCTTGTAATTGTTTTACTCCTTTTCCTTATTTTAGTGATAACCCACACTCTCTTGTTGCAACCACTTTACCCTTAATTAAATTATTGTTGCAACTATTTTACCCTTAATGAATGACATGTAAGTTATTATTGACCTTATAGGGGTTTCTAGTTCATTCTTCGGGGTCCTCCAACTTCACAAGGCCATAACTCCTCAACCACGAGGAACCATGTGGCATACCATATATCATCGAAAACAACACAATATGTGTTTTCCATACAGGAATGAGTTACCTACATTTTCACTATCCTTCATGGCCTTTTTCCTCAAACAATTGCAGGTTCCATATCAATACCTTCGGGGTTACCTAAATTATTCAAGGGTTGACATTAGTGACAACCAATATTTCAACATAGATGACATATCATGCCAACACGATATGAAAAATGACACAGGGGATGATGCTTTTTAGTACCTATTTTGTGGGCATGTTGAGTGTGGGCCCTATCATGCATAACATCTTGGATTATTTCCCTCGATTTCTATCCGTCAGATCTATGGGTTGAGTGATCTCAGTTGTAGATATATTGTATTAAGCTCATGAGGGAGGTCAATGCCGTGGTGTAACCATAACTTCAAACCACCAAAGTTTCCAATCATCGTTCCCCTATGTTCTTTCTTGGTTTCTTGGTTCCCAGTTGGGAAATGTTCTAAGAAGAGTTCCAACCTTTTTTCCTTTGTTAGTTTATGAGCAGGAGGAATTTGGAGCAAGTGCCAATGAGTTCATAATGATGTTAAGATGACATAATAATGCCAATGAGAACTGGGAAGGTGTCAACACCTAAGTGGAGGAACTTTATACCATGTGATGATGTGTAGTGTCATGTAAATCCTCATGTCAAATTGTGGTTGGTCCACATGGCACATTGTAAGTTATCCATGTGTCATGAAGGTAAGGAGCCATGTGTCAAGGATGTGTATAGTTTCATACGAGGCCAGAGGACGTGATGACTTCAAAAACCATGTGTCAATTCATGGCATTATGCCAAGTTATCTTAATGCTCGGTCAGGGTACAGGGTGTTATGCCAAGTGGTATCCCATGTTAGGACCACATGTCCCTAGCGCCATCTAGATCACTAGATCAGGAATTTGAGTTGTGATACATACCTATTTTTCGCATTGAAATGTCACAATTTCATCACCATGTGGGAATATTTTTCATGATCCCTAGACATGTTGGAGGATAAATCTATCATCTGAAGGTTGAAATGCTATCGTTTACCTTAAGTTAGTGGCCCTTTTTCAGTATGATCACTCCCCTTCCCATATGTAGAGAAGGATGAACCCTTTTCATCACTCCTTTCTTAGTTTGAGGGTACTATCTCCCCGTGCTTAGTTCTAGGGGGGGAATCAAGTGGTTACAACCAGTCAGACCTTATTTTAGAGGTAATATCCGAGAAGATTTATTTGGTTTTTTCAAGGATTAAAGTCACTTATATCCTGTCCATCCTAGGAAAAGACAATGTCTACTTCATAAGACAAATTCTAGTTTGATCCAACCTCTTCTCAAATTTTCCTATGGTTTTTATACCTCAGATCATATATAATGGAGGCCATTCTTGGGTGATAGGAGAGGAATAAATTTAGAGTATCATATTGTTGGTCTTGTGATATTCAAAGGGTTGGAAATGATGAATTGGAGGATCTATCACAACATGAACATCAAGGTTGTAAGTTCTTCATTGATTTCCATATAATATAACTTGGCCTATTCCCCCCATGCTTATGTTGCTTATTTTATTCATGTCTATTTTTTCTTAGATCAATACAAATAGAGCTATTTTTCATAACAGTGTATTGTGGAAGAAGGAATTATTGTTTTGTCTCTTGCACTAGGATCTTGGGCATCAAGGTCAAGGGTTGGAGAAGCAAGGACAATCGATCGAAACAAGGTAGTTTATCTATCCCATTATCTCATATTCTATTCTAATTTTGTTTGTGGGCATATAGAATATATTTAAGGGGAAATTAGGGAACCATTTGTTACCTTCTGTCTTGGATCAAAGGAGTCTTGATCAAAGGGGGTTTTCATCTTTCCGTAGGGGAAACATTTCCAAAAAAGTAGCGAGTGTTTATGAATTAACCCGAGGGTGATTCCCAGTGAGCCTAGTTCCTGGTGGGATAATTCATAAGGTGGAGCGTGGAATCCAGTAGGTTAATAATTTGGTGGGGGTATGGTCCCGGGGATTGGACCATCAGATAACTAGCCACTAGAAAGGTTTTGGTCATGTTGAGGGTAGAGGATCCATGGGATCCTGGTGTTGGTGAGGTACATAACCACCCCAACACTATCACTGGTTTTATACATGTTTTAGTAAATCAATGCCAGTTGTCTCCATGTAAAATGGTTAGGGTGTTAGAGGTCCATGTGGGTTTCACATGGACTTGTGGTGGATTTTTGCAAAAGAAGGCCTGGAAACTTTAGGAGGCCATAACTTTTGATCTTGAGCTCATTTTGTAGCATGGTGAGATTCATTGGAAAGATAGTGATGAGCATATTCCATATATTGGCTCTATTTTGAGAAATGATTTAAGGTGATGAAGATAAAATTTTGACACCCCACCAGCTTAAGGAAGGGTCGGAATTTTGGGTGTGTTACAATAAACTTAGTCCAAAACATGCTACAATTGAAAAATGAAACCTTTGATAAATGATGATTAATTATATTCATTTAAAAAGGAGGAGTGTACCAAAAAGGAAGTAATGAATATCAATGTTTCCAACAAATTTAAAATGTCCATGCATCCCAACACAACAACTAGTTTTGAATCCTCTTTAAAAGACTAATCCCTTTGAAAGATTGGACTCCCTAAAAAAAATTGAATGGGATTTGACACTAGAATGGCTAGGAACTACATCTCTCATTTTTCTTCTTGAATCCTGTCAACTCATATTTCTACAATTGTACTGCAAGAAGTTAGGATTGAAAAGAGCTTCTTTTGCTATCCCTCAAATTGATTTGCTCTAGTCTTGTGATATCCCATTGTTTCAAAATATGTGCCCACATCTCTAAATATTTCCAAGTTCTAAATCTTTTTGTGAAACATGGCATGCTCATCTCCTCATTAGTTCAAGTCAGGTGTATGATATCAAATGGGTAGTTATACCTACATGGACAAACTATTGAAGACATAATATTGATTTCAGCCCCAACATTTTAGAAATGAAAGGGATTTAGAAAATCATGTGTAGGAAATAAAATAAACTAGAATTCCAAAAATAGGTTGGTGAATCAATTCTCTAGGTGACGTGTCCCATGATCATCTCATTTTTTTTTAAGTTTCTCTCGATTCACGTCCTCCTCTTCAGGTGAGAAAAATATTCAATGAGTGAGGTATGCACACAGGAAAAAATAAATATCATTAATAAAACTAGATACCAATGATGCGGATTTCTTTGTTATCCATTTTCAAACAAAAATGTCTAAGCAATTATCAAATATGACTAAAAATAAATGTTGACTAATATTTTTTCCTCTCGGAAAAACGTGTTCGTAGAAATCTCATAATATAAACCAGAACTAAAGCATGTATCTGGGTTGGCATAGAACACTAAACCAACATATAATGCTTCTAATAAATGAGGAAACATACATGTTGGGACACATTAAGTCAAATCCTAAATCTTATCAGTTTTTGGTTTCCAAGATCCCAATGGAAAGGTGGAGTCAACTACCTTGAATCTTCATCCATTGACTGGAAGTTCTCTTAAGAGCATCATGTGGATTTGATTGTAATGATTAATAGGTTTTCCTTGAAGTATCACTTATTGCGAATAATTTATTTTCGATCAGTATCTTAGAGGATCTAAACCATATGTCTTTTGTAGGAGGTCATTGTTCTTGAATCAATGCTCTTTCACAACTCAGTGTGTTCATTAGAGAAAGGTTGTTTTTAATACTTCATTTATTGTTATGTTCAGAAATAGGTTACAGATATTGTACGTTTGGATTTTGAATAGGTTCGATCTCTAGAAATAGGAAAAGTACCCATGACACCACCCACAAAGAGAAATAGTAAATCAAGGCTTCTTGTAACCATTTTCCTTTTAGAATTCCATCAATATGGAATTGTAGACCAACAGGTGACACTTATGTAAGTGAATGGACATCCTTCTGTATATTTCATGATTTTCATAATTGGTTGAGTTTTGAAAGAGTTTTTATGATCAACTCATTCAACACTCTACCTAATCTGAAATATATCCAAACAAAGGTATTTTCCATATTGCGAAAATGGAGTCATACTTTTGATTACTCAATGAATAAGGTTTATGAAGAGGAAGAAATAAATGAAAATATCTGAGTTATCATGTACAAAGATAATCAAGATGCAATATGATACTTTGGTGAGTCTAATGGTGGTAAAGAAATGAACGTTCACACTTGACATTTTATTTTGTTGATAATGAACCAAGCACTTATATAGTCAGTACTTTTTCTCCTCTAATGAGATGCCAATAATTCTAAAGGAAAATCCATTCAATGTTATAGGATGTATTTCTTCACTTGGAGTCTCATGATAATTTTGTGCCAATATTCCCCGTATTGTAAAGTATTCTATAATAGGTACTTTTTCAACATCTCAAGATCGTACTCTTTTGGTTTACTATTGTCAAGTTTTCAATGTTAAAGTGAATGATACTGAATAAAATGAATATTTCATTTAAATATTCTCAAAGGATTATGCACATGATTTCCTCATGAAGATGAATGTAAGCCAAAGTTAATCCAAATTTCAAGTTAAACATCAAAATGAAAGTCATCAATCAAAAGAAGAAATATGTCATGCAAAAATAAACTAAGACTAAAATAATCCCCCTTGAGTTCCAACGTAAAGTAATAACAACTGGTGGATTTTATTCAATACCAAAAAAATCCCATAATCTATGTAATATAAGTAGTAATGTAAAAAATCTATACTACTCAAGAATGCAAGGAAATAAAATAATTGTGTTATTCCTTGGTGCAGACCCCACCCCTTTCTTTGGGGTTACACGACCTCTCGGTCTAGGATCGTTCAAGTCACCGAACTGAATGGTTTTTCGGGCTCTTGATGGAACCAATTTAACTTGAAACAGGCCCTTTTTACTTCCTCGGCACCCGCGATGTCGCACATGCAGACCCTCTTCTTAGTGATTTCATCTCTTACGTCAACGAGAGTTATCTCTCAAGGATAGAGTCCCTCGTTGATGTGACCATGGACTATGACCATGAGCCATCTTCCTTTGCAACCCTGCGCTTCAGGACTTTCATGACCTACTTCCTCCTTTCCCCGATTTTTGAATCGTCGAATACTCCTGGACCAAATCTATGGTCCTCATTCCTTTCATGATCCATGAATGCGATCGAATTGTTAGTTCAAACTTCACAAGTCTTCTCCTCTCTCGAATCTACATCTTCTGATTGCGAATCAATGATGTGCTAATCCCTTGCCACATACCCTTCCATATCCAACGTCCTCGATTTGAAATTTCTCTTCGTGACTTCCCGAAGATCCCTGTTTGCTTCCACAAACCCTTTGAAGTTCCTTCTATTGAACCTCTCAATCTTCTGCCACCTGTCTCCTCCTTAACGATGGATGACTTCTCCATCTTCTAGACTTCGGCAAGTCCTCGAATCCTTTGCACAATTAGCTCAATTTCTCCTTCTGAGACTTAGGTTGTTCTCGAAACTACTTTCTACACGCCTTGCAGTAATCTGTGCAACTCTCCTGTGAATTTTCTTGGCTTGAAAACCTTCGTGGTTCCAAGTTCCTTTGTGAGTTTCTCGTGCCCTCATGTCAACTTCTCACCCTTCCTCTTGAGATTATAAGGTGAACTCTGAACACCTTAGGCACACTCTTTTTTCTTGGCTCAGTTATTCGATGGCTTCTACCTCAACCTTATGGAAAGGTTTAAGGCATCTCTTTTCCTTTGTCGACGCAGTTCTTGCAAATCTTTTCTTCACCAGAATGTTCAACAATTCTGGGATTATCCAACACCTTCACCAGTGTTTCTCTTGTTAATGATCGCACTAACTCAATGCCCACTTGGTGTAGACCCCACCCCTTTCTTTGGGCTTGCACGACCTCCCAGTCTAGGATTGTTCAATTTGTCAAACCGAATTATTCATCGGGCTCTTGATGGAACCGATTTAACTTGACACGGGTCCTTTTTACTTCCTTGACACCCGTGATGTGGCACTTGCAGACCCTCTTCTTAGATATTTCATCTCTTGTGCCAACAGGAGCTAGCTCTTAGGGCTAGACTCCCTCGTTGATGTGACCATGGACTATGACCATGGGCTATCTTCCTTCGTGACCCCGCACTTTGGGAATTTCATGAACTGCTTCCTCCTTTCCTCGATTTCCGAATTGGCGAATACTCCTAGACAATATCTATGGTCCTCATTACTTTCACAATAAATGAATGTAATCGAATTGCAAGTTCAGAATTTGCGAGTCTTCCCCTCTCTCGACTCTTCTATTTCCAATTGTGAATCAGTGATGCGTTGATCCCTTTCCACGTACCCTTCCAAATCCAATGGCATGGATTTTAAATTTCTCTTTGCGACTTCGTGAAGATTCTTGTTTTCTTCCACAAACCTTCTGAAGTTCCTTGTCTCGAACCTCTTGATCTTATGCCACCTATGTCCTCCTTGAAAATGGATGACTTCTCTGTCTTCGGGACTTTGAAAAGTCCTCGAATCCTTTTTAAACTTAGCACAATTTCTCCTTTTGAGACTTACGTTGTTCTCAAAAATCCTTTCTGCACGCCTTGCAGAAATATGTGTAGCTCTCCTGCAACTTTTCTTGTCTTGAAAAGCTTCATGGTTCCAAGTTCCTCTGTGAGTTTCTCGTTCCCTCCTGGAAACTTCTCACCCTTCCTCTTGAGCTTATAATGTCAACTCTCAACACCTTAGGTGCACTCCTTATGCTTGGCTTAGTTCTTCGACGGCTTCTGCCTCAACCTTATGGAAAGGTTTAAGGCATCTCCTTTCCTTTGTCGATGCACTTCTTGCAAAGCCTTCCTTCACCAGAATGTTCAACAATTATGGGATTCTCCAGCACCTTCACCCATGTTTCTCCCATGAATGCTTGCACTAGCTCTATTCCCTTCTGGTAGAGTAATCCAAAGTGCTCAGTAACTTTGGATTATGCTTCTCTCCACACAGTCTTTATTTTCAAGGGACTTAACTGCCTTGAAATTTCTCCCCGAGTCTGTAAATTAATCTAGTGTTCCCTCCTAGAAGCTTCTCTTCTGACTCCATAGAGTTAAGACAGACACTCCTTTCGTAAGATTACAGATTTTCCCTCCTCTGTCGCGCACTCCTTGCACTTAGACTAGAGAACCAGACTTAAATCATGACACTCTCAGATAGAAAATTGTATCTCTATCCCTATAGACAATTTCTAATATTCATCTACAATTCACAAACATGTAAAACACATTCATAACACAACATCCATTGAACACAATTGTAAAACAGGAAAAACTGTCTTTTTCTATTAATGGTGGAATGCCAAATTACAATGGTGGATTCCGAGCTGCAAATGAGTATAGGCTCTCTGTATTTCTCCTCTAACCTATCCAACCCAACCAACCAGCCTAACAAACCTCTAATTTTCTTACAATACAAAGATTTATACAAGAGGGTCTCTATGAGCTTCCCTCGCAAGCTACATTGGCGGTGTCAAATCACCATACCCAATGCCTATTGAAAGGGAAAATTTCAATGATGGCTATCTGTTCCAAATGGAATGTAAATCCATTTCATCGTCATCCTATTAATGGTGACCTTATCTCGAGTTTGTGCAAAGGCACGATTTTTCTCCTCCATCTTTTCTTCAATTAATGCTTGGATCACGTCTTGGATTCTCGAGGCAGAAGCCTTCGAGAACAACCTAAATATCGAAAGGTGAATTTGTGCTAAGGGTGAAAAGGAGTCGAGGACTTGTCGAAGTCCCGAAGATGGAGAAGTCATCCATTGTCAAGGAGGGGACAGGTGGAAGAAGATCGAGAGGTTCGGGAGAAGGAACTTTGGAAGGTTTGTGGAAGAAAACAAGGATCTTCGTGAAGTAGCGAAGCGACATCTAAAATCTAGGCCATTAGATATGGAAGGGTATGTGTCAAGGGATCAATGCATCGTTGATTCATAATCGAAATAAGCAGAGTCAGGAGAGGAGAAGAATTTTGAAGTACGAACTCATGATTCGATCGCAACCGTTGATCACAAAAGGAACAAGGACCGTGGATCTGGTCCCGAAGTATTCATCGATTCAGAAATAAGGGAGGGAGAGTAAGCCACACACAAAAGTCCCAAAGCACGGGGTCTCGAAGGGAGTTGGACGCACAGTCATAGACCATAATCGCATCAACCCAGGAGTCTAGCCTCGAGATATAGCGCTTGTCGATGCAAGAGATGAAATATCTAAGAAGAGGGTCTACAGGTGCCAAGGAAGTAAAAAGGGCATGTGTCAAGTTAAATTTCTTCCATAAGAATCCAGACGAACCATTCATTTTGATGACTTGAATGATCCTAGACCAGGAGATCGACACTTGGGGGAATGTTCCCTCCTAGGTATAGGGTGTCAAATTGTGAAGGATATAAACAAGGATCTGCTTGGTTGAGGATGCAAAACTACTAAGGCAAATAGTTTATAACACAAAGTGAGAACCATCTATAGGCTCAATACTGCAAGCAAGGGCATGAGATGCAATCACAACTTAACGCCAAAAAATGTCCTTTTTTATGTATTTTAGTCTACTTGGTGTGAAAAAGGGATAAACTTATGAAAAATAGACATATTTTCAAAATCAATTTACGAGTGTGAAGAAGACAAGTTCACTCGATGATCTTTTCATTTTTTGATAATGAGTCGAAAAAGAGCTTAAATAAGACTCACGACCTTTCAAGTCCAATTTAACGAGTGTGAAAGGGACAAATCACTCGAAAATATTTTCACTTTTTATAGATGAGTTGGAAAAGATCTTAAATTAAACTTGTGTGGGAGATTCTAGGTGGCAAATCATGGGGGAGGCCAAGGCTCCTGTGCTAGATTTCTATGGAATGTCATTATCTTACGAATAACCGACATAATCTTGGGAAAACCCAAAGCTCTCCAAATCGAGGAGGATAAAGCAATAGCTGAAGATATGGTCTCAGTGATATATCGGATAATGTCCCTTACTAGAAAGGACATAGGCAGGGGCATTGGATACCCCACAGGATCGTCCCAATCGAAGGTGATCTCCTCAAAAACTAGAGGGAGAGGACTCAGGGAAAGTAAAAATATCTCTTGTTCCGAAGGTGTAGAATGAGGAATGCTGACATGATTAAAGGATGCATCACCCTCCACAAGGAGAGTAGGATTTCCCATAGATTGCACTGGTATCACCACTTCTTCAATTCTAGTTTGAAGAGGATGCACGATAACATGGATAGGAGACACATCACCCTTGACAACGGGGCTGAGGTAAGGAGAGGATTTCAATGGAATTATGTCTATGTCAATAAAAGAAGAAACAGGGTGTGGGTAAACTACATATGCCTCAGAACCCTAAGGGACCTTAGGTGAGCCCCACACTTTCAGTATCCCAACAGTGGCTGGGAAAAAATGAGTAAGGTGATCTCCTTCATAAGTCCTGCAAAGGAATTTAGGCTTATGTTTGAGATGTCTATATTTCTCAATGCCCCCAACATCATTCACGACAATTGGTGACATGTTCTCAATGTGACAGGAAAATTCGAGATAGTCATCTCTTACATGATGTACATAAGTTGGAGATGTGGCATTGATATGACTTGTGGCGATTAAAGTGGTATCCCAAACATGACTAGCAGAGGTTGGTGATGGAGCTCTATTATGACTGACAGTGACTGGAATAGTGGTGAGTTGTGGCATTTGGTACCAAGGTCCAGGGAAATATTTGCTTTGAAATATTGCAGGCCAGGAATGGTCCTAGTTTACCCCCTATCCCTATCCGGAAAGGTAGTATCCTCCGTTTAATTGATTCAGATAAGTCTGAATGGGCATCATCAATGAATTCTGCGAAGAGACAGAAGTATGATAAGGATTATTCGAGTGAGGATACATGTTTCCCCCTTGTGAAGGGGTTACAGAAATAGGGTAGCCCAAATTGTAAAACTGATTATCCCCGTATGAAGTACCTCAGGATATATGAGGGCTTGTCATGGGAAAAATATTTGAAGGAACTGACATGGAAGACAAAAGGATACATGGACGTGGTGTAATAAACATCCATCTGAGTATTGTCTCCTGAAAGAGCATAAATAGGATTGGATCTGTAAGAGGGGAGGTTCCAACCTCCTGTCATAAAATTTGGTTGAGGGACATGACTCATATCAAACGAAGATGTAGGCATTGGGACCATGGTGCCCCCAGATCCAATGCTAGGATTCATATAAGTGGACCAGGGAGAGGATTGCAAGGGTGAAGGCATATCAACAGGAGAATGAATAGAGACCCAAGGCACAAACTGAGTGTCATAGTTCTGCGTACCATTATGAAAAATGGAAGGAATCGTCCCCATGAAATGAGTAGGCATCATGGGTTAGGTAGCGACGAATGAAGGAGCCGAAAGAACTCCACTATCCATGATAATGAGAACTCAGTATAGACACTTAAGGACAACTAGTAATCAAAGACCACACAAAAAATTCAAACGGTCAATATGCATGCAAATGGGGTAAATTGGTTGAGTGGCCTCCCTCCATAAAGAAGGTATGTCTCGCCCAAGAGGGGCTTGAGTCTCCCTGCTAAAGATCGGAGGTAAGATAATCAGTTATAAGGGCCCTCATGGGCTTAGATACCAGTCGGTCAGATCCCCTCAGAGAGGTAATCCTCCATAAAGGTTGTGTATTGTCTGACCCTTATTTGACCCATGGTACCTGTAGAATAAACCCTGCAAGTAACGTATGAGACACCTAAGTCAAGCAACTAATAAACCACTGTATAGCCGATGCACAAGAGAGTATTCGTAAGTCAGGTCCATTGTATGGGCAGGGTAGCAAAGCCCGAAACCTTGAAAGAACTGCCTCTCATGGAGGTAAGGGCATTAACAAGATCCCCAGATACGAATATATCCCCAGAAATATCTCTGATGCTAGGAAGGTATCAGGGGGATATCCCTTCAACTGACTTTGCGCGACCTCATGATTAACTCCAGTGTGAGAGAAGCCTTCTAATGTCACCAATTATACAATAGATTTCTCCACTCCCTGACTCAGACACATATGTTGATTTAATTTCCTTGGAGAACTTTACTCACAAAATCCTATTCCAAGGCACTAAATCCTAGGCTAGTTTGTGCACCCTAGAAAATAAAATTGTGACTAGTTAATTTTAAATTATAGCGTTGATTTTAATGGTTGTGATTACTCAAAAAGGTATGGTAGTGAAACTTATGGTGTTATGACTCTGGAAGGAAAGTAAATATGAAAATAATGCAAAGTCCTAACTTTAACTTTTAATGAATGATATGCTTCTAAAAACCAATGAAATTTCCAAATTCAACTATGGAATTCAGAAGTAAAAATTCAATATTTCACTATATGTACTAAGATAATGATAAAAAATCAAAAGATAAAAATGCCAAGCAATGAAAAATGCCTATTTATTTTTGTATTTTCAATATAACAAAACTGAAAATGCATGGACTGAAAAGTAACTTGATATATAACCCTACTATGTATAAAAATAGACAACTCGAGCAGGATAACAAGTAGAAAAACACCCAGCCCAATGTACAAGGACAGATAAGAATGAGAAAATGATGAGAAACACTTCACCCATAAATTCAACCAAAAGAGGGTTTCTTGTCATCCCACAAGCACTCAACATACAATATAGAGACCTAAGAAGACTCAGTAAACATCAAATCCAACCCAGCAACCACCACACCCAAAAAACAGTCAAGGCAACCTGATGTACCCGATTGTTCAAGAAAAAAGAGCGTATATACACATCTTACAGTGAGACAACCTATGTATGTACGCGACTGTCAAGGAAAAAAGCACGTATATGCTTCAAAACAAGGCCAGGCAAGGGAGAAAGGCTGGGAACTCAGACCCAGAGTTACTAGAAACTGTCAAGCAATGATACGAAAAGAAACACAATAGAAATGAGAGAAATCTAAGGAGAAAAGTACTCCAAACCCTAAGAAAGAAGATTCAATCCCCAGTATGGTCACCAATTCGGTTACGAGGAAAATCTCTCTATGGATAGGGTAAACCACAATAGATGGAAATGACTGCAGAAATCAACTCTATCTTAGAAACATTCTATATAAACCAATATGTAAGCGAGATAAGAAAGAATCCTACCTCGTCCAGATGTTCGATGATGTCCACCATCGATCACTTTGACCCAAAGCTATATACCTGCAACAAGTTCTCAACAAACAAGAAAAAACAAGCATATTGTGGCGGTATAAAAGGTTATCACATTAGATAGCATAATCCATCAATATACATAACAAATACGCCCATGGATAATAACTCATATATTTTCAAGATATCAATTGGATGGGAAGAGAGTATTTCTATTAATAAATGATCAACATAAGTGAAAATATTACAGACTTCCGTGTCGACATGGTTCGAAACTAAGAAACTAAGTTCCTTCCAGTTGGGCCTCCACCAAAGGAAATCTCATAGAAGGGAGACAATGAGGTTCTCCATCAATAAGGGAAGAGCTTGGGGGTTGAACACTATGTTCAGACTTAAAGGACAAAGGGATGCAGACTCAATATGAAGTAAATAATTTCAACAAAGTAACTTTGCTCTCAAAGTTGAATTATTTTCTCTCCTTTTTCATAGCTTGGAATTGGCCCATTTATAGCCTTCACAATGGAACTGAAGGGATGAGTCAGAACTTTTCCAGTATATGGAAGGCCAAGCATCAGAGATATCCTGTTGTGACATGGAAGCCTAACATTTAATTTTCATTTTCTAGCACAAATCTCGATGTACGCGGGTTGTAGTGGAGCAGCCTGTGTATACACTTGTTGTATAGTGTGCAAGATGCATACAAGTGGAAATTTTTTTATTTTTGTCTCTGGATTTTATCAACAAGGAAGCTAAGTATGCATAGGGAAATGAACTAAGGCCCTTTGTGCAAGATTGCATAGGGTGATGAAAATCTTGTTTTAACAATGTGGGTGATTATCATAAAGCATGTTTGTATAAAGAGAATTCAGATCTTGATATTCTGAAGCTGATTGGATTTCCTGAATATGATATTTTTTATAGATCAAATCATATCCATGATTCAAAAAACTAGACTCACTAGTTTGTTCCCACTCTCGATGTAAAGGGTTTAGGAGTTTTGATGGATATTCCCTTATAGTTGTGATAGAGTGATGGTTAGAAATAGTGTTCCTTCCTTCCATTACCAAGATTCCCAATGCTAAATCATCATTCAAATCTACATTAGTTTTTTGAATTGATTCATTAATTAATATAGATTTGAAATCATATTTTAAGTCACGCCCCTCTGATTGCTCGTTGAAATCAGATTGCAGAGTATTAGATGTTTGAGGGTAAGCTAGAATGGTCTATATGTTTGAAAATATTTCATTGGGACAAGAGGTGATTGAATGTTGATGCATATCTCCATCTTGTGAATATGAGATCTTTAAATTATCTGGATTGTACCCTTCATAAATAGAGATAAGTTATGCATCCAATAAAGAATTTCTTGGTATGGGGATTTGTCATTTTCAAGAAATCTACAATAAATCTGCATGAATCTTTGAAATAAATCATTTGCGGGTTAATTTCCAAGCCTATAGATTTCTTAAAGTTCATAAAAGAGTTCATCATAATCATAATCTATGTGAGAAGTGATAAATAATTCCATGAATTTTCTCCATATATGTGTTGATTTCATTGGTAATGTAGTAAACCATGATTTGATATGTCCTTCTAATGTGAAGACAAATAATCAACAAATTTCATTGTCCTAAACAATTTTAAGATTATGTTGTGCAATGTTAAACTAACTGAGATGTGTGAATGTAGATACATTCCCTTCACCATCAAACTTTGAGTTTGATAAGAGATCAATTTTCTTGACTAAGATGCCCTCTGAGGGTCTTGGAAGACTCAAAGGGTTATCCCATATAGAGATATGAAGAGGAGCCATGGGATGATTAAAACAATTTAATTAAATGACTCCACATGGGAAGGATTGTCGTTTGCCCCTCCTTCTAGTGCCAATTATATTGGAGCAACCTGTGTGACCTTGCTCAACAAAAGGGGTTACCCTCGATGAGAAGTCCCAATTGTACCTCACATCGTTTGGAATAGGAAAGCCATCTAGATTTTGGCCTGATAGCCATTTTGGGTTTGGTCTTTACCAGTTACAACTAAGTCCACCGATGACGGTTTCTAATATAAAGAATGAAATGAAACTAATATAAGATGCAAGAATTTAGAAGAAACTAAGTGTAACCAAAAAGTAAACAAAGAACCAAACATGATTTTATCACTAGCCCAAGAAATAGTTCACACATAGCAGAGACAAGAATACAATTAAATAACTGCAAACCCATAATAGACTAACATTTACACAATCATTTTACAATCATATGTTAACAGATTCAAAAAAATATTCCCTGAAATACATAAATAAGAATGAAACAAACACACATAATAAAATTGTATAATGAAAAAAAAAATCTTACACAACCATAGTGGTAAGCGAAATGGAGTATAATAGTCCACAAGAGTGCAACACAAGGATTAGAGTTCTCCAGAAAATAGACTGACCAAACTGGTTTCTCCTCATTAAAAGTTTCAACAATAGTACATAAAAGCTCGAAGATCCAAAAGCCCCACATTTGAATGCCATCCCCCTATTTATTGAAATTCAACTTGATTGTTGGCCTTTCATCTTCCCGACTCTTGACCTTTCATTTTCAAATTTTGTCCTTATCCTTTATGGAATGATGAGGGAATAAGTACAACTCAAATGTTAAAAATGTAATATATCAAACATTGTGTACATTCACATTTTGAATTTCTTTTTTAGTGTCGGTGGTTCATCACGGGTTTATATAGCTGAGTTTGTTCATTGTTCCTTGGGACTTCTTAGATTCCCAAGAAACTGTTATAAAATATTCTCCTTCCACATTTTGTTTCTTCCCAAGAAAGGATGAAAGATACAAATTCAATTTTTTTATCTTATGCTTCCCTTCATATCTTCTTCCTTTTCTCTACTGTAAATGTTGTCGTTGTTGGTATTTTATTATTTTATATAGGTCACCTTCATATAGATGTTGTTGTGCATCGGCAAGGCCTATTTATCTTGATGTAGAGAATCCATATCTTTGTAATCTGATCCTTTGCACACCATGTATTCATAATACTATGTATGATTCTTCTTTCAATACTAGTACCTGGTTCCCATTCACCACCCAATACCTGAGTTGTCCATACATAAAACTTCCAAATATAACTTTAAAAGGTATTTAAACATGAATAAATTGAATGGAAACTGAGTGAGTAGTTTGGATATACTTCCTTGAGTTTGGTCTTTGATCCTTTGATGATGATTTCCTAGGTATCCCCACTGAAATGTTGTGTTATCGGTTTCATGGGCATGATGACAGTATGCCCAAATAAAAAATTTAAAAATATGGGTCGAATGGTGGGGAATATCATGAAACTTATAACTGGGAATTTGTAGAGGTCAACAAGAAATTTACAACAGTATAAGGATCGTGTGAAATGGATCTCAAAGTCAAAAGTTATGGAAAATATACTAAAGGGATTTTTACAATAACTGCCATTATGTCATAGGTTAGAGCCTTTCCTCTTTGTCAAAGGTCAGAGCATTTCTTCTTTTTCGGAGATCGGAGGATTTCCTATTTTTCATAGGTCGAAGGATTTCTTCTTTTTTGGAGGAAAAATAGAATTTTCCTTCGATATGTCAGAGAAAAAAAAAAGAGTTTCCTCCATCGTGTTAGAGTAGAAAAGAAAATTTTCCTTTGCTATTTCCAAAGGGAAGAAAGAATTTCGAAAAATATTAAGTGTTGGAAAAATTCCTCATACTGGTGAGAACGCGGAGATGTTCTTATCCGTGTCTATGTGTATCAGAGGGTGAAGGACATATTCAAATGATCAAGTTTGAAGAAGGAAGAAAAATAATTTAGTGCTTGAATATTGAAAAAAATTCTAAGTGTTTTTAATGGCAAGAAGTGAGAAACATAAGAAGGTTTACCCATTTCTTGGCTCCCATTGAATGGATATGTAGTTGAAGTCAAGAAATAAATGGAAGGTTGTGTTTCTATCACAACAACAACCACAGTTCAAAAGTACATAACTTTCTCATACGATGTCCAATTGTGGTGCCATTTTTTACAACGTGGAGAGCACAATGAGGGGTTTCTAGAGAGAGAAATTACAAATTCATTCAATCATTTGAATATATTCATGTTTAATGAAGTTTTCTTGATGAAAGATCCCCTGGTAATTGTTTTGGCACTTCTAGACCTCATTTTGTATTATGCCAGTGGTGTTGGATTTATAATCCCGCAAAACATACAATTGGAGTACTTTGGAGATGAAAAATCTACTTTGATGAGTGACCCAAAATTATGAGAAAAGACATTTTTAATAAAATTCAGGGTCTCTTTGTTTCTACTGCATCACTAGAATTCAGTTTAGATAATTCCTATGACATCTATGTTGTATAATCTCTCAACCTATCCATTGGAACTGAGGTTACCCATCAGTAGAAGATAAATATTATTCCGTGAAAATAGTCAACTTACATTTGGAGCACTTGATACTGAGTATGTGTCGGGAGTGCCAAATATTTTCTCAGATGTAATTCAGAGCCAACCTATGTCTTATATATGCTACAATTAACCCACCTGATAATAAGAGACACTTTCATGATCAATGTTAGTCATAGAATCAAGAGGCACAAAATATACATGTTGGTATTGTATGCCTAATGAAAGTTGCTAGAGACACAAGAAGACTTTCCAATATTATTATAATGCTCAATTGTGATGGTGACATGGAATAAATCAAAATTACCATACAATCAACATCAACCATCAAATCAGACTCGAAATGCTTAGTCATTGGTAATCAAAGGAACCTAACTAATGGGCACACAGAAAAGGATCTTAGTTGGAAGAATTTGGGGGTTTTCTTTGAGATGTGAGCGTATTGTCGACACGGTCTATGTCGGTGAGAAAGAGAGTTTCATGCCAATACAACATGTGTTGGAGAGGGATGGGAATCTTCCACTTATGTATTAGTGGAAGAAGGGGATTCCTTATCGATACATTGTGTATCGATGAGAAACAAAGATCTACTTCTAGAGTGTAAGTGATTGGAAGCATGTTGGCCTACAATGTATCAATGCATAGAAGAAGATTGATTTCCAATATATTGATGCTAAAAGGAGGATTGGCCTCCACTAGGCTCAAAGGGAAGAAATAAAACAAAAAAATTCTAAGTGTTGGAAGGTTTTACAACGTCGATGAGAATATGGAGATTTCACTGATATAAGTTGTATCAATGAAGATAGAAGATGTTCATTAATACATTGTGTATCGAAAAAGATAGAGGATTCTCTCTGAGACATTGTGTATCAATGAACTAGAGTTATCTTCAAAAAAATGCTCAAAAAGGTCAAGTTTGGAGGGAAAGAAGAGGATATTAGACTTTAACATTTGCATGGAATAGTTTAGAAGGTTTTTTAATAGAAAAACATAATAGCGGGGGGGGGGAATTTATTCTCTTAGAGTAATGTTGTTTTGAAGTGAATAGAATAAATTTGGGAGGGTGTTGTGTTGGCACACCACCAAGTTAAATTATAATTAGTTTTGACTTTAAGTATCATAGTTTAGTTTAGATTATTAACTATAAGTGTGTTAGTTTTTCTTTTATTGTGTAGTTACGATGCAATTCATAAGAATAATATGAATAAGAAGATGATGTTTTGGGTTTAAATGATTATTAAAATTGATGGCAATGTATGAATATTTGATCAACCCAACTCCTATTAGGATTTATAATTTAATTTGTGTACTTTTATAATTAATATTAATATTTCCTTATAATGGAAAAAGGTCACTTGTTTGTGATGAGAACATACATTATTGGGTACATGTACACATGATTTTCATTTTCCATGGGGTGGTGGTAAAACAACAGTTACATGTACAAAAACTATAATTGTATATCAATCTTTGTGAATTTCTAGACAGGTTTTACTATCATATATATTCATGTGTCTTAAAATACATTTATTGATTTGAATATAACTTACATTGATTAGAAAAAAAAGATAATAAATATATAATTTAATTAATTGAAATTGAAATTAATTGAATAGTTTTTTTAATGTTAAAAATGTCAAAAAGTAATGAAAAAAAATTCAAATAAAAATGTTTCTCAAAATGTGATACCAATACCAACCTGAACTATGATATTAGTTTTGACACTAAAATAGTAACACTAATATGACATGCAATGATGCTTAAGTATCATTTTAATGCACACAATAGACTAGAATAGTAACACTAATATGACACACAATGATGCCCAAGTATCTTGTTTGTGGGACAAGAGACCCCTCTCCGCCCAATGATTTGACTGGTAAAGTCTACAGAGGTATACATACCCTACCCCTTTTAGATTTGAACTTCTGACCTCTTAAGAGGAAACACATGTTCTTAACTATTAGGCCCACTCAAGCTGTGTATGATAAATGCAAGACTCCTGTTAAATTTGAAACAATTATAATAATAAATTAATAAAATTTATTATTAAAACAATGAGATAATAATTACACTTTACATAGAATGATTTTCATATAATTATATTAAAAAAGTTAAATAATAATTACAATTTGCATAGAATGATTTTCATGTAACTATATTAACTTTGTATTTTATCATGTAATTAAATTAAAAATGTTTACAATTTAGATAGAATGATTTTCATGTAATTATATTAACATTGTATTGTTATAAAATGAACATTAAAATTAAAATTAAGTAATTAATATTATTATTGGTTTTGAAAAAACCAATATTTAATTATAAATTTTTTTATGTTAAATTTAAAATAAGTAAAACAACAGTTTTTGTTATTAAAAAAAATTGTGTTAAATTTAAAACAAGTAAAATAACATATTTTATTATTAAAAAAAGTTAAATGATAACGATATTTTAACCACAATTTAATGCTATGGTTTTATATAAATTACTCAGGTGAAACTATTTTTAACTACATTAATTTTTTTTATATAAAATGATCAAATAAAATTAAAAATATGGTTTTATATAAATTACTCAAGTGAAACTATTTTTAACTACATTAATTTTTTTTTATAAAATAATTAAATTAAATTAAATTATTTTTAATTTTATGAATTATGATAAAATGATCAATAAAGTTAGACATGAATGATAAGTATAATGATTGATTTTTGGAAAAACCCTTTTTCATTATACATCGAAGACCATCTCTTAAAGATCAATAAAGTTAGACATGAATGATAAGTATAATGATTGTTTTTTTGGAAAAAACCATTTCTCACTATACAGGGGAGACCATCTCTTAAGTTTGAAAGAATATGTAATGGGTAAAATAACATGGTTTATTATTAAAAATAAGATGATAATCACAATTTTTCATTTAACTATATCAATTTTGTCTAATGAAAAAATGAACATTATTGTTTCATGGAAAAACAAACACTTAAGTTATAAATGATTGGTAAGTATCATGATTGAAAAATAATTATATATATAATAATAATAATAAGTAAATTAACATATTTTATTATTAAAAAGAGTAAGATAAAAAAAAATTATAAAATTTTTTTAAGTTGAAAATATTTATAATAATTATATAGTATGTATATAAATAAGAGTTCTACATCCATTGTTTGGTTAAGTTTTTACAATAGAGGAAATTATAACTCTAATTAGGTATTATTGTCATTCTTTTATTGATCATACCATATAAAAAAAATGTTTTCTTAATCAATTGAATACAAATTGATACTATAGAACTTAATAGTTCATAATCGCTCATATAGATTATTGTTTTTAAAACAAAGACAAGTGACATCAAACCGGTTCCCTCATACTTGAAGGAGGGGTTGTTTCCTCATCGACCACCTCCAATACCAATTCAATATCCTCCTTCTCCTCTTGGTCCCGTTCTTGGTGTTGTTGGTCCCCATCCACTGTCATTGGATTGGTGCAATTCCCCACCGAGCTTTTGGCACCTTCTGCCTTCTACCCATTAACTTCAATATCCATTACTGTTGACACCATGATCTTGACCCCAAATACCGAGCTATAGACAACTTCAAATTCTCCCTCAAAAACACCCAATGTATGGAGGATGCTCTACTAGTCCTCCTTCACCTTCTCAAGTGCTTGAGCTTCCAAGGTTTTGACTAACCAGTAAGTCTCAATGATCCTAAAATATTTCGTGTCTCATGTATGTGAGTAAACATGATCCTCTACCCACTCCCTTACTTCCTCCAATATCTAGGCATTAGACGTCTTTTCATGTTTTTCAATTATAACAACCTTTTCTTTCTTGACCTCCTCCTTAGCCTAGTACAAACACTTTTCCTCAAATTGTCTCTCTACCTTCTCTATCTCCTACTCTTTCTTAGCCCCTTACCCCTAAACCCGTAAGTACAAGGCATATGAGTACCAAATTTTCCTTTATTATCTCAAGCTCTACTATCCTTTCCTACTCCTTGTGCCATCTTTATGAACTACCCCCACTAGTAATCAATCCTCTTTTTCGACTGTCTACAAGGACCCACTCCTCTCACCACCTACCTATGGGACATAGAACATCATCACCTCATACGGCCCCTCACTATCTTTCCCACCCTCAGACCCTTGATTAGAGAAAAGATGGACCTAAAACCATGATATGCCTTTATCATCCAATTCACCTCCATACTCTAGCAACGAGCCCGAGTCAACTTGTTATTTCTACCTTTGGTATAGATCCTTGAAGAGCTCCTCCTAATGGGGATAGGGTCATTACTAGAGCTTTTCCATTCTCAGGCCCAAATCTATCTCGAACTAACAAAATATATTTCATTAACCATGAGAATAAATAGCCCATGAGTATTATCAGAATGCATCATTCTCTAAACCATTTCCTTCCACTAGTTCCAAGTATAATGAAGCCTATGCATCTCTATACTCCTCCTCAAATTACCATCCTCTCCATCCATTACCCCACTCCACATTTCAATGTACGCCTTCCTCCCCAATTTCAAAATCACCATTAATTTAACAGTTGGTATGCACAGGATCGTACTAATCTTCCCTTGGGATATAATCACCCATGCCTAACTGGATTGAATGACCTTGATCTCTCCACACCATGTTATCACTGCATGTCAAAGTGGAGGCTCCACATGATGTGTGTGCATCCACATCCCAACGTGTTTAGACCCATTCCAGGGGTATATATCTTATTAAAAAAAAATAGATGATAATTATAATTTATTTATGAAGTATTTTTTATTTATAGATTATAATTGTGAAAATTCATATAAATCTTATTAAAAATTATAT
>ML778330.1:469802-497353 GCA_009831015.1 Picea engelmannii
TTTATAATAATATGTACATAATCTAAATTGTTTCAATGCCCAAAAAAACCATGAAAATATCTTCAAATAAAAAACCCAAAAAAATGCCTGCCCCAGTGGAGAAACCGGGCTCGAGATAAAAAAAAATATGTCTTATAATCTGAAAATCATGAGTGTGATAAAGTTTGTCATTACTAATAGCAGTCCTAAACACATAGAACACTATATATAAAAAAGGAAAACATAGACTAACAAGTCTGAAACCACCATATTCGTGAAAATATATGAAAATATTCGTGATAAGGTTTGAATATGTCCAACATATTCGTGATAACAAACTACTATATATGAAAATATTCGTGATAAGGTTTGAATATGTCCAACATAGCTCTCGATTTGAATTTATATAGATGTAATGATTGGCTTGTAAGAAGTTGTAATGGTTCGTCATGCTTTTAATGTTATTTTGTATTACTTGTTCAAGGTTTATGTTGTAAGTTATGGTTTTAATACCTAAAACTATTTATTTTGTTGAGGGTTTGAAGAAAATAAATATTTAGAATTATAAAGTTGAAACTTCTAACAAATAAGTATTTAGAATTATAAAATTGAAACTTTATGTTGTAAGTCATGATTTCAATAAAATAATTATTTTGTTGAAGCCTTCAAGAAGATAAGAATTTAGAGTCGTCAAGTTGGAAGGTTTATGTTGTAAGTCATGGTAGTAATACTTATTTTTGTTGAAACAAATAAGTATTCAAGTCATAAAGTTGAAGGTTTAAGTTCTAAGTCATAAAGGTGAAGGTTTAAGTTGTAAGTCATGGTTGTAATACTTATTTTGTTCAAGGTTTGAATAAAATAAGTATTTATGATTTGTTGAAACAAATAAATATTCAAGTCATAAAGTTGAAGGTTTATGTTGTAAGTCATGGTTGTAATACTTATTTTGTTGAAGGTTTGAACAAAATAAGTATTTAGAGTCATAATGGCGAAACTTTCAACAAAATAAGTATTTATAGTTAAAAAGTTGAAAGTTTATGTTGTAATTCTTAGTTGTAATACTTATTTTGTTGAAGTTTTAAACAAAATAAATATTTAAAATCATATG
This sequence comes from Picea engelmannii, assembly GCA_009831015.1. NCBI lineage: Eukaryota > Viridiplantae > Streptophyta > Pinopsida > Pinales > Pinaceae > Picea > Picea engelmannii. The sequence continues at coordinate 470,890 of ML778330.1, forward strand.
TTGCAATTCATAGTTGTCATACTTATTTTGTTGAAGGTTTCAATAAAAATAAGTATTGAGAGAAGTCATGGAAGTATTTAGAGTCATAAAGTTGAAGGTTAATTAAGTCTAAGTGTTTTTGAATTTTCAAGTCAATACTGGAATAAGGATGGAGCCACAAGAAATCCATTTTTCATAAAATTTGAAGAAGTTGTATTTTTTTTATTGACAACTATAATGGAAAATAAAGTCTTTCAAGGTTATAAGAATTTTAGCTTGCAATAGTTTACTAGTACACAATGTAAATTTGTGACCGAAGGGGTAAAAATGTTAGTCATCAAATTTATCAAAAATGATATATTACAATTTTTTTAGCATTACAATTAAATTTATATTTTGTGTAGTGAATATGACTAAAGTAAAAGACTATTTTTGCATAGCACATTATTTATAACTAATGTTCAAATTTGAATTTATATCCTTGTACATTAGTTGAAAGGTGTTGTTTTGTTTACATTGATCACTATAAAGGGGATATAAGATTTTTCAATGTTATAAGGAAAACTTTAATTTTAAATAGTTATTTTGAAAGTCATAGAAGTACTTAGAGTCAAGTTTGATTGTAATTCTAATGTTGAAGGACCATAAGTATAAGCCTCTTTAGTTTTTAAGTCAATATTGGTATAGGAGTGGAGTTGCAAGAAATACAGTGTTCATAAAGTTGCAAGAAGTTGTATTGTTTTCATTGACAACTATAATGGGAAAATAAGTTTTTCCAATGTTATAAGAACTTTACCTTGTAATAGTTCACTAGTACACAAAGTAAAGTTTTTAACCAAAGAGGTAAAAATGTTAGTCATCAAATTTGTAAAAATAACATTCTACGGTTTTTTCACAATTAGATTTGTATTTTGTGTAGCCAATATGACCAAAGTAAATGACTACTTTTGCATAGCACATAAGTTATGATTAATGATAAAATTTTAAATTAAGTCCTTGTCAATGAGTTGTAAGAAGTTGTATTGTTTACATTGACCACTATAGAGGGGATATATGGGTTTTCAATGTTATAAGGAGAATTTTAACTTGTAATATTTATTTTCTAAGTAATGGAAGTATTTAGAGTCATGTTTGATTGTAATACCAGAGTTGAAGGTTCATCAAGTGTAGTGCCATGTTTTTCTTTGACTTGATTTAACTGATATACATGATGTTATTATTTGATGGAATTTATGTTATATAAATGACTTGGTTGAAATGGGGTCTTCATTTAGTGAACCTGTGACATAGCACTTGTGTTCGTGGGATATTAAAGAATACCCCTAATTTCACTAGATATTGCTAAATACCTCCAAAAATCCTTTTGTTGAGCCCCCCTCCCAATACATATTTCCAATAAAAGAAATCTTTATTTTTACTGGATACCTCTTTTATACCCTTATTACCTATAAACAACCCGATACCCCACATCCCCCCTCAAATACCTAGAATATATTGACTTTATTTTTCACAATTAAAAAACCCCCTTTATGAATGAACATGGAATGATATTGCTCAACAAGGTGAAGCCCCTGTGAAAGGAGTAGTTCATTTTGAAAATTTTCTTGACTTGCAAGATAATTTTAAGAACCCAAGAAACATAAAAACTAGGAGCTCCAGTCTAACTTATGAAGTGATAAATATAGGAACTATTGAAAATCCTAGGAACATCAATGAAAATAAATCTTATCTTAATATTTTCAAAGAATACCAAGATATTTTTTCCTGGCCCTATCAAGGCCTGAAAACTTATGATACGATATCCATACAACATAAAATACGACTAAAAAATGATGTCAATCCATTTCAGTAGAAGTCATGAAAGTTTCATCCTTCTCTCGAGCCCTTAATGTGAAAGGAACTCAAGAAGTTCTTAAATGCCAATATCATCTTTCAAGTAAGGCATTCTTCTTGGGTGGATACTCTAGTGCTAGTAAAGAAAAATATAGGTTAGATTCTTATCTGTGTGGATTTTCGCAATTTAAATAAATCCTTTGAAAATGATAATTAACATTTCCCCCAATAGAACAACGTCTACAAACTATTTCTAGATCTGAGATGCTCTCACTTCTGGATGGTTTCTTAGGATATAATTAGGTTTTAGTTTCAACAGAGGATCAACTAAGAACTATTTTTCATACCAAGCGGGGTACCTTTGCATACAAACACGTGCCTTTTTTCTTAATTAATGCAGGGACCACATTTCAGCGAGCCATGTATGTTTCCTTTATAGGGAAAATAAACAAATGTGTCATGATCTATCTTGATGATGTAATGGTTTATTGAAAAAATAGATCAGATCACATCCTTCATCTAACCAAAATATTTGAGAGATGTAGGAAATATGGTATTTCTCTTAATCCAAAAAGGTGTCTTTGGTGTAACCAGAGGAAAAATATTAGGTCATATATCTCCAAGGTTGGCATAGGTTGGCATAACTATTGATCCAAAGTGAGTAAAAGTGATTTTCCAATTACCCTTCCCATATAATAAGAAATACATGCAATTTTATTTTGGAAAGATTAACTTTGTGAGAAAGTTCATACATGATTTTGATGAAACAATTAAACCATTGCAGAAAATGATCCATAAAGATGCCCAGTTTAAATTGAACAAATAAGAAAAACAATCTTTTGACAAGATTAATATTGTTATTTATCAAACACCTATTTTATGTAGTCCTAATTTTAATAATCCTTTTTTGTTTTACACCTTTGGCTCTTGGAAGCCATCCTCACTCAAAAGGATGATGATAATAATGAGGCCCATTTTTTGTTCATGAGTGATAACTTACAAGGGGTAGAGTTGAATTATCATGCCATCGATAAACAAGCCTACACTATATACAAAGAAGATAAGCATTTTAGGTATTACATTGTCAAGAACCATACCAAAGTTATAGTGCCTCATGTCATTTTGAGGTCACTCTTCACACAACAAGGGTTATGAAAACAAGGGAAATTGGATGAATTTTGTCCAAGATTTTGACCTTGAAATTAAACCAACCAAAATAGTAATGGGTCAGGGATTATGCAGGTTGGCCATAAAGTCTCAAGATTTTTTAGTATCAGCTGAGACTGAATGGAAAAATGAGTTGTATGCATGATATAATGAATTACTTTTTATCCCAACAAATAATGATTTGTGGTATTTGAATCTTTATTATATTCTACATCATGGCATGTGTGTAGATCACATGAATCCTAAAGAAAGAAGAGCATTACAATTGAAAAATTCATGTATTGGCTCATAAAATTTGTTTTATTTCAAAAAGGTTATGATGGAGTACTTTTTAGATGCCTTGAGAATATGATGCAGAGAAGGCATTGAAGGATCTTTACGACATCCTAACTAGTGTAATTTTGCAGGAGAAACCACAACCCATAAAATCATGAGGGTGGGTTACTATTGGATAGCTTTGCTTATAGATGCTCATACACATGTTAGGACATGTAATATTTTTTAGTTCAGTGTCAGTAACATCTTAACCACAACTGATTATTTTACCCTGTGGTCAAAATCCATTCCTATTACTTGAATTAATGATTGTACCATCTGTGATTGTTTAACAACTAATTACTAGGTTTGAGGTACCATCTGTGATTGTACTTGATAATGCTTCTTATTTTTCTTCTACTCTTATGATTGAATTTTCTCTCAAAAAAGGGATTATCCTTAGGTATTCAAAGAACTACCACCCTCAAAGAAATGGTGTTGAAAAGTCTACAATTAAGAATTTAAATCGTATTTGAAAAAAAAAGTTATTGAAAACCATAAGAATTTCCACAATGCTTTGAAAAATACACTTTGGGCCAACATGGTGACCTCCAAGGAAGCTATAGGAAATTCTCCATATTTTCTTGTTTATGGTTAGGAATATATATTACCAACAAATGTCTATCTCCCATCTTTGCAGCTATCCCAATCCTCCAGAAGACAACTTGTCTCTAGTATGCAACAACAAATTGATAGACTTATTATGTTAGAATAGGCAAGGGGAAAGGATAAACAAAAATTTGCATACCACCAACAACTGGTAAAAAGGTGGTTTAACAAACATAAAGTTGGGAATAATCATTTTAGTGTGTGGAATATGGTTTTGAAATGGGACAAAGTTAATGAACCTAAGGGGAAACATTTGAAATTTTAGAATTTATGGCTTGGTCCTTACCAACTAACTAAGAATATTGGGGTTGGCACATATATATTGCAAAACTTGGGAGGTGAATTGGATTCTCTCCCTATAAATGGTCAGAGCCTCAAAATATTTTTCACTTAGCTTCTCCATGTGAGTAGTGTGTACTATAAGTTTTCATGTTTTTCCTTTGCTTATGTTTTCTTTCATTTTTGTATTGAGAGATGTTTTGATATTTCGTTGTCTATTTTGTCTTTATAAGTTTTATCTATTTGGAAAACAACGTTGATTTTTATCTTTTGACGAGACATGGTGAGACAATTCTCTTATATTACACTTTGTTGTTTGTTATCAAAAGTTAGGGGAATCAAATCTGAATAGAATAGAAGATAGGAGATATTTATTAATATATATCTATATTATCTAGGAAGAATCATATTTCTTGATCTATGGTCAAGAATTTCTAAAAGGGGGAAATTATGGAGAGAAGGAAATTATGGATATTGCTTGGAGACAAAACTATTGAATATATAATTCCAAATAAGGAAGATTTCTATGAAAAAGTCTAAGTATGATTTACTTACTTCACTAAGAAGCATCATCATCCTAGACTCACATTCATATCCAGTAATGGGTAGACATGTTATTGCATCATATGAATAATAAAAAAATAAAATATGACGTGGAAGGGAAAACAACTCAAAAAGGATTTAATGATATCAAGGAGGGAATGAAAATATCTCCTTTGTGCTATCAGGTATCAGGGTGACTTCGTTAGGGATAAGGACACTCACTGGAAGTGGAGAAACACCAGAAGGGTAATAAAGTTTCTTAGAGGTTGTAAATTCCAAAGTATTCCTATAAGGGATGATATTAGATTTATTCTCACTTGTAAAAAAATGAATCATTGGTAAATATTAAAGAGGTTGGAAAATCGAACAAATCCCCATGATTGAGAAGTTATGGTATTTCCTATATTATATGTATACACATTCATAAATAATTCTCGAGTTCTGATCAATCATCTTAGTTCTACCGCTAAAATTGATATGATCATTTTCCCAAGATATAGTCAGATATTTTGGTATCATCTAGTGAATCACCATTTGTTGAGTCCTCAACACACCCTTCCAAACTTTTGACAATTTTAGGGTACCAATTTATTTTCTCTTTAATTTTTGGACTTTTGTCATTGTTGACTCTCTTATTTCATTTTCCATTTTCTTTACATTTTTTATTTTTCTTTTATTTTTCTCCACGACTAAATCTCAAAGAAAAATTCCAAGAAAACAACTCTAATCTATGCATAAATATGGTCAAAGAAAAACATAAATAAGTCACAAAAGGGGGCTTACATGAAGTGTAGCATACCTCATACCTCCTACGCCCAGGTCATGCCACCATTACTACTTTTGTTGTTTCTGATAACCCAAAATGTAACACAGCCATGCTTATACCTGCTGGGTTGTGCCACACACATTAACTCTTGCGAAACTTAATTACATTGTAACATACCCATCCTACCCAGACTGGGTGATGCCACCTAAAAAATTACAATGATTTCATATGTATATAAATATAGATTTAAATAGACAACACATTCTTCTAAAACACAGATTAATGCGGAAATAATAGTAATCCTATACATACAAAATATACAAGAAATAATCATAAATATAAGACATGTACAAAGACACAACATGCAATTAAACACATAATTGATACTTATATTTTTATAGAATACCACCAACTTTGTGCATAACTTCCACGATCCTCACATCCTTAGATCATGTTTCTCATCACTCTCAGCAGTGGGTCACCCCTTAGCTGGGACTAAACTCCACCCGGGTAAAGGGATTCCTAGGCTAGCTGGAGACAAAAAGAAGTTACATGGTCAACAGGAAGGATTTATTTCCAAGAGCCAACTCACACTAACAACTTACAACCTCTCATTCTGCACATGCTTGTCCCAGCCCAATAAGTGTGTCGCTTCTCTTCTAAACAGTTCTTTGGCTACCCCACTTCCATTCTATGGCTTCAACAATAGGTTGGACATGAATTCTCAAAGCACTATAGTTGTAGTTGGGATCCCTCTGGAAAATCACTTCCCCAACAAACTCTCTCACCTGAAGAGATTTTCTCATAGGTCTGGCAACCTGCTTCTTAAATCCAGAGGCCTAAAAACACGCATATTCAAACCCATAGGCTTGACAACCTGCTTCTTCTATCCATATTGTAACATACCTGACCACCCAAAGGCTAGGCTACGCCACTTAAACAGGTTGCAACACACCCAACCACCCTCAGGCTAGGCATGTTGCAGTCCCAAGACTCAGTTCTCTAATCTCTAATTCAAAAACAAAGGACTTCTCAACAATGTTAGAAGCATGCACAAAACATGCATAAGAAAATATCCATGTCACAGCATAAGAGAGATAAAGAATGTTCCATGCACAACAAATAACTAGTAGACATGCACATTAGAATATATATCTCAGAGATAATCAAATACACAACGGAATACGTTAAACAGAAAACACAGAGAGCACTTATCTTTGCAAGTAAACATTCACCATTTGGATGTAGACTAAGGATGTTCCTCCCAACCATAGACGTTGTTGTTCATTTACTCTCAACAACAGGTCACCCCTGAGACAGAGCTATGAATCCACAAGGACGGGTCCTAGGCCAACTATAAGTACACAGTAGTTGGCTAAGTAGCTCTCAGGTTTCCCAACCTCACAACAATCCTAATTTCTTTCTTTCTTTCCCCCTCAACCTGCAGAACCCCAATAAATGAACACCTTTCTCTGCCATGCAGTCCCTGAGGCTATTCCATTTCTCTGTTGGGCTCCAGTGCTATTGGTTAGGAAATATCCCTACTAGAAATTCCAAGGACTCTCAGCTGTGGATAGTTCCATCCAAACTGACATCAAGTTCATGCATACATGCATCAATTCCCTTGGAGAATGATCAATAAATCATTACAACCATTCAACGATGGCTCTCCTCTTCCTACCATTTTTTTCCATGCTCATCCCAAGAGCACACAAACTAGCAATAGTGAGTGAAGAGGGAGAAGAACGAGTGAACCAGTAAGAAGAGGATGAACCAAGGGAAGAACGATCCCAAAACATCCCCCAAGGGATGTTTAAATAATTACATGAAGACAAGAGCCACATGTCCTCCCTCCCAAGAATCTCATGTAACCCCCTCTTCTCCCTAAAATCAATTATGGGTAAACAAAATAATAATAACAAGACATAGCCCCTCAAGACCCCTCTCTTGTGGAATCATAGCCCCCTATCTCTTTTGTCCTTGTTGGTCCTGCAACCAACAATGTATTTTATTAATGTTTAGGAAGTGTTACATTTCCTAGGCACTCTTTCCCCTTTTCAACTTTACCGGCTCACCAACCTAAGTCATATTTACATAATACATTATAGTTTATAAGGGTTAGAACCGGGATGTTACATCCCCCTCCCTCTATTTTGGTATTGTCCTCAGTACACAACACCATTCCAATGTTATTAAGATTACAATTCCATGCCCTCTGGCCTTAATTCACATAGACAATCCATCCCAATCTTATATACATAGGCACCCTGGCCTAAAACATGTATGCATAGGCATTCCGACCCAAAACATGTATGATGATCTTTAGAATTTATATTTCTTCCAATAGTTCCAACCAACAAGATCTCCTTCCCTTTCATCCCTGCACAACCCAAAGAAATGAACCCCTTTATCTGCCATGTAGTCCCTCAGGTTATTCCACTTCTCCCTAGCTTCAGTGCACTCGGCCAGGAAGTTTCAGATTTGTGGGTTCTAGAATTCTAGTTGTAGAAATTCCATTGGACTTCCTTCCTTGCATGCCTTTGTCATTTAGTTTCTCCAACATCACCTTATTTTCTCTCATAGTATGGTACTTTTCTAGATCTTCAACATTCATCGTTTTCCTACAATATTTCAAATTAGCAAGCATGTCAGTTCAAAATTTGTGCATAAAATTCTCATTCTTTCTCATATTGTAAGAGTAAATTTTCATAATCCAATACAATACATATCTGTGTGGTTCATGGGTCTGCATCCATATGGTTTTCTCATTAACTTGGCTCATTATTTTCCTTGACATACCCATTATGTGCATGACCCCAATCAAGAGCTATCAAAGTGTCCTCTTCCTTGTGGTCACTCACTTTCCAGGACCAGGCTCAGGCATCCCCTTTTCGGCTATGCAGTCCCTCATGTGATTCATCTTGCATGACCAAGGTTCTCTTGCACAAGAAGTTTTCTAGGGACATAGGATTCTCATGTCACAATAGTAGCCTTTTCCATGGTTTCCAACTTGCACATCCGACATCTCATCTGTATTATACACATACAATCATGAGATATCAATATAACCATTTCAAACATAAATATCAAATCTATTTTATATAGGAAAATAAAATTTTCCAAGCATGGTATTTCTACTCATAATGGTTGGCTCTATAGCTTTAGATACCAGTCTTCCTTATGGGCTTACATCCCTGCCATATCCAAGACCATTCTACCTGCGATTTCTTCAATTTACATTTGGCCAAAACAATTCATCAGTAATTATCAAATCTGTAATTTACCTGTTGAGCTAATCTTCTATGGGAAGGAAGGTCCCATACTAGAAAATCTGGTTCTTGTGCGGAACATATCTGAAAATAAATGTGGAATGTGGAAATATATTGGTAACATATTTGCAAGAAAAATATTAATTTGAAATTAATGATAATATATCATAATTTTTTTATACCTGTGATACAGGTGAGAAAAAAATATATATATTTCTAGGAAGGACAGGTGAAGGTTGTCAAGATGGAAAGCATGAAAAAAGATATTTTTGAGATAGGATAATCCTTTCGTAAGTTGATATCTCCCTAGGATATGTTGTGATGTGGAACCAAAATATGGAGTGACGTCTCGGCTAAGAAGGTCTAAGGGGCGCCTCGACTGTAAGGCTCAATAAAGTCTCCATAACTCTTGTTGTGTGAGAAAACCTTGGAAAGGAAAGATGGATCACCCAAGGGATTGTATAACAGATAAGGGGATGCCTAAGCCTGGGCCTGGAGGGTGAGTGACTGCAAGGAAGAAGACACTTTGATAATTCTCATACACTACTGATTGGGATCATGCACACATTGGGTATGTCCAAGAAAAAAAGTGATCCCAGATAACTTAAGTTCAGTGAATTGGACAATGCTCCCTTGAACCCAGTTGTCCAAGAGACCACGGGCTCATACCCACGGCCTTAATCCAAATCTTGGCTAAGAGTTAAATAGTGTAGTGGTTGGTGCTTGAAAAAGTTCCATAGGACTATGCCCATGGAACCCTTCGCTACCCTAAAAAAGGAGCTAAGTCGTTCGCGACTCGAGAAGTTCAGGGAGAATGAACACTGCAATGTCCAAATACGTCGAAGATGACCTATCAAACCAATAACTTGATGGATGATCGACAGATTGTGGTCAATTACCCATAACATGGGATTTGTCCCCTTGCTAAACCCAAATCATATTCTCAGTCACGTAGTGACATGAGATGTAGATCTGAGGGTATTCAGGGTTTCCCCTGACTGGTGGATTATTTTTGTGGTCAATTTTACGTCGACCACTTCGAGAGAACATAGGTGTTATAACATCAAAATTCCCAAATGTCGAAGTTGCGAAGTATTGTGGTTTGTCGATATTCGGATCCTTTGAGATACCTCTCAGCTGTCTGATACTAGGGATGCATGTATAATGTCAGGATCATGTGGGGGTCCATGTGTCGAGCAACGGTGATGCCATGTGTAGAAGATTTGTCACAGAGAAAAGAGATGTCAATGACCTGAGGCATGTTCCATGTATCTTGCCAATGGGTTTCAATTTTACAAGTGTCCCTCTAGGAGTGGCCTTATACTAAGACCAGGGGACCCTTGAGATAGAGTTGTGAACCGTTGATCTGGGGAATCCATTAACAACCCCTGCCAACCATCCAATCCACTAGTGGAAGGATTCACATGTATCACTTCGGCAAAGTCCTACTCCGGGAGAAAAGGAGTATTAAGCAGGTAGAACTCCTAAATGTCGAACACGTGAAGTTATGTGAGTCATTGATCTAAGGGAAATCAATATCTCCCATGGTCATTAGATATAGACCGTGGTCATCCCAATGGTGGCCACTTCGGGAGAAAAGAGGAAGTTACATGATGGATTCCTCAAACATTGAAGTTATGAAGTAACAGAGGCCGTAGATCTCTGTATCTATGCAGACACACCTCGACCATGAGATATAAGGGGAATTGGAAGGTTTTCAATACGGAGTGATGTGGCACGCTGATGTCACCTAGGTTGACATGGAACCATGTTCGGCGTGCCACATGTCACCTTGATTCATGCTTTTCGTGGGCCCTATGTGCCCATTAGAATGTGACACATGTCACCCATTGATGGGGCCATGTGTCATCTCTTCCTTGTCGCATGTCATCCACCTGGCACATATTCGCTTGACTTATTAGAAACTGGAATACTCAGAACCCATGTGTCCTTGCCTCTACATTTAATAAACCATCACATGTGACGGTGAACCCTTTGGGAGTCCGGGAATTCAGAACTCGAGGTGTTTGGGGTGCAATATTTTAGATGAACCGAAAGGGACAAAGGCCAGATCCATGTGGAAATTTTTTGGGATCCTTTAAGAGTTTAGTATTTTGGGACTCTAGAGGATATGTGCGCAGAAATAAAAAGGGGCGTTCAGTACCGAAGCAATGAACGTCAAATTTCCATAACCCTGTATGTCAAACAAGGATGAAGTCCCATCGGTGGATGGATTTCCACCATAGGTATGCGAGTGTTAAGGATCTCTAGGAATTTGTGGAAATTGGGGATGGTATGAACAAGACAAACCCACATGGGTGTGATGGGACCTTTGACCATTAGCGCCTAACAAAGAGTTTAATTTGCAATCCGGAGTTAGATTTGGGTAGGGTGGAAGTTGTTAGATAACTCTTAATGAGAAGGAGAGAACTCGAGATGATTAAAGAAAGAAGAACCATGATGCCACATCCCTAAAAAGGATACTTAGGGGTCGGGTGTGTTACAATGTGAAGGAAGCAATGATGTCATTGGATTTTATTCTACCTAGCCTATGGATTACAACAATCACTGAGATATCGGACAATGGTGCAATAGAGGAGATATTCGCACAGTTAGTACAACTTGAGGAAGATTGGTTTGTCATAGGTTTTCATCAGCAAGTTTAGAAGGCTAGAGAGAAAGATTGGCATGATTGACACATCAAAATAAAAAGTTTCAAGTGGGATATCTGGTACTACTCTATGAAAGAAAGTTCATGCAACATCCAGGAAAGTTTAGAATGCACCAGTTAGGAGCCTATGTGACTCAACACGTAACATAGAGAGGTGTTGCGCAATTAGAAACCTTGACTAGAAAAGTATTTGGAGGAATGGTGAATGGAATTTTGTTGAAACTCTATAGAGATGGCCGAAAATGTGCGTAGTAATCTGGGTTGTGCCAGAACCCATGTATTATAGTATTTGTACAATAGTAGTAAGGAAAAATATAGAAAAATAAATAAAAAGTAGAAAAGGGAAGAAAATAAAATAAAAAATTAGATAGATAAAAAATAAAAATACTACATAGTATAAGGCCTTGGAGATGATGCAAAAAACATGATCATCACACATTAGAATGGAAAAACATTAATTCAGGAGACAATACACATAATATAAATACTACAAAGCACACAGATGCAACAATAAGAACCATTGTGCAGTTTGGTAAAGAAAAGTCGACCATTAAAAGAATTAAACCATGGAAACAATGATTGTGAAGCATGAGTGACATGTCATAAAGGAGTCATATAATCTTAAATGGTAAAAGTTGTCGGAAATCATGAAAGATTGGTAGTACGAGGGAAACATTAAATGACGTATTTAGAAATAAAGAGGTATTTATGTGACTATCCAGATGGTACGCCTAGATCCCCGAGCCACAAAGGGGCCACACACTATCCAGATGGTATGCCTAACTCCCAGCTCGCCTCGCAAGGCCGGGCTACCACTCCTATCCAAGCTGGGAAAACCCAACTCCCCACAAGTAATCAGTCAAGTCACAAATCCGGAAGCGTAACGTTACACTAATAGTCGATCCCCTTCTTCCTCATCTTCCCTTTCTTTTATAGCATTTTTAGAACCTACAACTTTCCCTAAATCACATTTAAATTAAGTTTTAATAAAAATCTTCTAAATATTCTCATTCGCACAAGTGTCATCCATCCCCCTCTTTCCTCCAATAATTATTTTCTTTAAATTTATTAATTGTCTCATTTCCCTCAACCACCTAGAGTTGCTCCTAAATTTACTCCTAGGTGTTCCAAGATTCCCTTACAGGTTTAAATACTTTCCCTAAAATGAAGTTGCTAATTTAGTTCATTTTAGAAGGTTTTTAATTTGTAGGTTCCTTACTATATTGACCTCGCTTTTTACCATAATTTCCTTTCTTTCCCTTATTATGTTTCCCCCCATTCCTTAGTTTCCTAATTTTTATTATTCCCTTCCTTCCCCTCTTATTAGGGCCAAAATGACAGTTGCGCTATTTACTCTTTTCCTTTTATTATTAATTTGAAATCTTTTTACACTTTCACAAGTTAAATAATTTATTTCTCTTTACAATTTAAAACCACGGATTTTAATTAAATTATTACTCTCTTCATTTTACCCCAAAAAATTATGAAGACTAAAACTATTACTTAAGTGGTTTTTAGTTTAAATTTTTATTTTTAATTTTATTGGGTCTTTTCTTAAGGTTAAACAAAATTTTACCCTAGAAAAGTTTTAGACATAGGACTTAGATTCTGAACAGGGTGACAATTATTTAGGGAAGTTGTTTTAAGAATTTCTTAATGTGTTAAAAGTCTTAGGGCCATCTAGGTTTGTTCCTTCATCAATATCAACGTGACGTGCCCTTCAGGACGCACCACGTGCTCCAAGGGTGCCACTTGCCTCGGTTGTTTCTTTCACGTGACGTGCCCTTTAGGATGCACCACCTGCCCCAAGGGTGCCACTCGCCTCTTGTGTTTCTTTTGCGTGACGTGCCCTTCAGGATGCACCACGTGCTCCAAGGGTGCCACTCGCCAACTTGACTGATTGGTAGACGTCAATAACCCCTGGAGTCAACACTCCACCAGGTGAACTTGTGGGAGACTAAGGGCTTCTAAGGAATAAGGCCCCCACATTATTGCGTGCCCCTTAGAGTCATCATGAGTGACTGTCGCAGTCTACCCTCACAACATCGTGGATCCTCTCGAACTAGGTAATCGTTAACCTACAGTTCGAGCCACGACGAGAGTGATAGTAGGCTGTGGCAGGGTTGTTGTCCACACCTCTCCCTTAACCTCTCTGGTAATCGTGTGCAGCCCCTTTATTCCATATGTGAGTCTAGTCGGCAAGATATCGTCAGCCTGCATAATCAACAAACGTGTCAGAACATGTCCACATCATATCATCAAATCAATGTAATATCACAGTAAATAAATCAACCCAAATAACACACTCCCTGACTCAATCTGGAGTCCAAGGGGTTCCATCGATGCCTCTGCATCCTCAAGGTCCAAAAAACCTGCACACTCAGTAAAACCAAGTCAATAGCACCTTTCCATGAAAAAACAGTAAAACATCATGTCATCTATCATATTGCATCATAATCAAGGATAAATGTTTTCTTATCATAAAATTCCAGATCACTTGCGAGCAAGTGTCCTCAAAGAATAAGTTTTCTTAGTGTGCCAGAGTGGGATGTTACATACACCCCCTCTTGGTCTAAACTTCGTCTCGAAGTTTCATAGTATAAATGTCAAAATAAGTGTATCACAGTATCATAAGTATATCTATCAAACAAAAATGGAAACTACTGGCACATATCACATGTGTCCTCCGAGGTCGCCGAGTGCGGACTATAATTGTCCCACTGGACCTTGACCTAATATATCGTTCGACGTCGTAACTTTCGAATGCGGTGATCTAAGATGCGGACCGGCTCAGCCGTGAGCGCTCCCTCATCCGATACCTGCAAGGAACTCATGCCAATCACATGCATAGGATCACTAATGTAATGTCTCAAAACAGATACATGAAAAACATCGTGCATATGCCTCAAAGAATTAGGCAAGGCTAGTCGATAGGCCACAGACCCCTTTCTCTCCACAATATTGAAAGGTCCCATGAACCTAGGAGAGATTTTAGCTCCCTTTCCAAACTTGATCGAACTCTTATGTGGTTTAACCCGCAAGAAGACTCGATCGTCGACCTCATAACTACGGTCGACTCAGTGCGCATCGACATAACTCTTTTGTCGATCCCGAGCCTCTTTAATCCTTTGTCTTATTGTTTTCATTTGTTCTTCCATTTCTTGGATCGCTTCTGGTCCCATCATGACCCTATCCTCAAGCTGATCCCAACTCAAGGGTGTCTGACACGGTCGCCCGTAAAGAAACTCGAAAGGTGCCATTTTAATGGTGATATGGTAACTGTTGTTGTAAGTGAACTCTACTAGAGGTAAGAATTCTTCCCAATTCTTTTGTTGATCCATCACATACATGCGCAACATGTCTTCCAAGGTTTGGTTGGTTCATTCGGTCTATCTGTCAGTCTCTGGGTGATATGCAGTACTAAAGTTAAGTTGGGTTCCCAAGGCCTCTTGGAAACTCATCCAAAATCGTCCAGTAAACACTGATCCTCGATCATATATAATCCTCTTAGGCATGCCATGCAGCCCCACAATCTCACTTATGAAAACTCTCACTATGTCAAGTTCCTGATACGTCATACGGATAGGAATAAAGTGAGCACTCTTCGTAAGAGTTTCTACTACTACAAAAATCGAGTCATGTCTCCTTGCCGTCAGTGGCAATCCAATAATAAAATCCATTGAAATGACCTCCCATTTCGATTCCGGGATGGCATGTGGTTGAAGTAATCCTGCTAGGTGTCTATGTTTAGCCTTTACCTACCGACACTCTAGACATATGGCCACATAGTTGACTATGTCGGCCTTCATTCCCTTCCAGAAGAATAAGGTTTTAAGGTTTTCCCTCATCTTCGTGACTCTCGGGTGAGCCATGTAAATTGCTCTATGAGCCTCGCTCAGGATCAACATCCTCAACTCATCGTTTGGCGGTACGTAAATATGACCTTTAAACCTCAATAACCCATAACTATCGAAAGAAAATCCCTCATATCGTGGTACCATCATTGTGTTTTGTTCGATAAAAACTTCGACTTCTGTGTACCAATCATCATCAAGCTGTAAAGTGAGAATCTTTTCACGTAGATTCGTTTAAAGAGGCAACACCGAAAATATGCATGGTCTCCGACTCAAATCATCTGCCACTCGGTTCACTGTTCCCTTTATGTAAGTAATCTCAAAGTCATACTCGCTAAGATATTCCGACCAACGTCATTGTCGCGCGTTCAGGTCGCTTTGCGTAAAAATGTGTTTTAGTCCAAAATGATCAGTCTTTAGTTCAAATTTTTGTCCAACAAGGTAGTGTCTCCTAACCTTCAAGGCATATACGATGGCTAATAACTCCAAATCGTGTGTCGCATAGTTCTCCTCATGCCTTCTCAGTTTCCTCGAAAGGTAGGCGATTACTCGTCCGTCTTGAATCAAGACTCCACCTAAGCCTTCCTTGGATGTGTCTGTGCATACCAAGAAGTCCGCATCCATGTTAGGGACGTTTAGTATCGACGTTGTTGTCAACAACTCTTTAAGCCTCCGAAATGCTTCTGTGCATTTCTCGATCCAAACAAACTTCTTGTTTTTCTTCTGCAATTCCATGATTGGATTTGCTATCTTCGAAAATCCCTCGACAAACCGTCGGTAGTATCATGCTAAACCCATAAATCTATGCACTTCCATGACATTCGTCGGCACAGGCCATTCCATAATAGCCTTGACCTTGGCTGGATCCACGGCGATACCTTCGTCGGAGATGACATGCCCTAAGTAGTGAATCCTCGATTGATAAAAGGAGCATTTGGACAACTTCCCATACAGTTTGTGCTCTCGCAGACACTGAAGTACCAAGCGCAAGTGCTCGTCATGCTCCTCCATCGTCCGAGAGTAGATCAAAATATCGTCAATTAATACTTGGACGAACTTGTCCAAGTACTCTCAGAACACCCCGTTCATCAAACTCATAAATACTCCTGGGGCGTTTGTTAGTCCAAATGGAAAAACATTAAACTCCTAATGTCCAAATCTCTTCTTAAAGGCAGTCTTAGGGACGTCATCCTCCTTGATCCGTAACTGGTGATACCCTGATCGCAAATCGATCTTGGAGAACACCGTCACACCCTTCATTTGATCAAACAGATCATCAATTCTCGGCAAGGGATATTGATTCTTGATCGTGGCCTTGTTCAATTGACGGTAGTCGATGCAAAGCCTCCACGATCCATCCTTCTTTCATATGAAAATAACCGGTGTACCCCACGATGACACACTAGGATGTATCAGTCCTAGGTCCAACAGCTCCTTCAGTTGCATTTTCAACTCCTGCAACTCCAGGGTCAACATCCGATAAGGCATCCTTGCTATCGGTTTGGTCCCTGGTTTCAGGTCTATGGTGTTCTAGACCTTCCGCAAACTCCTTCACCACATCTGCAAACTCCTTCACCACCGGAAGGTGTTCTAGACCTTCCGTTACTCCCCTTTCGTTTAGCGCAAGGATCGCATAAAGCTTGCACCCCTTGCAAATACTCTTCCGTAACTGTAAGGAAGAGACGAACCTTAGGGAAACTCCCTGGTTCCATCCTACAATCACACATCTCTATCCTTCATCATCAACCAAGCTCAACCATTTCATCTTACAGTTGAGTATCGCCTCATGCGATTCCAACCAATCCATACCAATCACGACATCGTAAGATCCTAAGATCGTAACGTACAAGTTGGTCCTTGTGTCAAACTCTCCTAGGTTAAGGGCACAACCCGTAACCTTTCCCCCAACCTTTTGTTTGGCTCCTAAAGCCATCTCTACGAAGCTAAACTCATTCTGATCAACTGCCTTTACCTTAATCCTTTTTAGCGCTGCACCAGAAATGAAACTCTCAGTAGCACCGGGATCTATCAAAACACTAAGGGTATGGTCAACGACAGTACTTGTCGTCTCGAGCATAGTCGAATGGTGCTCTGCCTGGCAGTTATTCACCGCTGCATGAATCCAATGGGCCTTCCCCATGTTGCCCACTGTAGTGGGTCTAGCTGATCCAGACACTCTGGTCCTCTCCACAGGACAATCACGCTGGTAGTGTGGCTCCCCACACGTCCAACACCCCTTCTTCGGCCCAGTAGTCCTAGTACCCGAAGTACAAGATGTCGGCCCACTGGCCTGGAACCCCGGTCTATTCTGCTGAACAGGCCTAAACTGCTGCTGCTGTGGAAAACACTATTGTTGATGCGGTGGTCCCCGATAAGGTGTCCGCTGCTGAGGCGGCGCTCACCGAGGTGTAGTGAAAGTGGATCCCCTCTGGAAGCCACGATATCTCGGCGTATGTCTTGCTAGTGTTTGGTGCTGCAGTGTTCCAGATGAACCCTTCCCTACTGGTCTCGCTGGAGTCTTGGTATGACCCCCACTGATAAGCTCCTCCTCTGCTATGAGGGCCTTCTAAACAACATCGTGCAAGGTTCGAGGCATCAAAATCCTAACCTTTGCACGCAGGCTGCCGTTAAGGCCAAACACGAACCTATCGACCTGAAGTTTTTCGGTGTTAAGGTGCGGAGCATACCGAAGCAACTCCATAAAATGTGCCTCGTACTCAGGCACCGTACGACCTCCCTCTCATAAGGAGTTGAACTCATTGAGTTGACGCTCAAGGAATTCCTCTGAAAGATACCTCTCTTGGAACTGTTCCTTGAACAATTCCCATGACACGTCTTTGATGACCATGTTCAGCTATGGCAGGAGCATCTTCCACCAAAGAAGAGTGCTCCCCTTTAGTTGAAAGACCGCCATGCGGACCTTCATGTTGGAGGTATAATCGCGAAGTGCAAAGAACATCGCCATGTTCTCCAACCATGCCTCGACGACTACGCCATCTGGGGCACCAAAGAACTCGAGAAATTTGACCTTATCGAGTTCATGGTGAACGCTACCAGTAACGACCGGTGCACGCGGTGGAACCTCAGTAGGTGCTGACACTCTGGCCTCATCTCTATCCAAACAGCTGATCAATGCCTCGTACATGTGCTGGAAAGATCTCATCATCCCAACAACACGCCAACTGCTATCTGCTCCTATCCAAGAACTTGCTCGTCTCCCTAGGGGTTTGACCCCTCAGGTGTGGATGCTACTAGAGGCGTCACGCCTCCTCCCCTGGCACCCCTTCATCTGCCTCCATGACATCCTCTAACCATGATTACCTGCACGCACACACTCAACTTGATCAACAACAGTGTAATCAATTAAGTCTACGAAAGCCGCAACGATCCCAAGTCACGGGTCAAACCAGCTCTGATACCATATGTAACAACCTCTCATTTGTCACGACGACGATCCTCATATAACAAGTGAAAATTATTTTTTTTGTGTGTGTTTTAACAAGTGTGTGCGCACGTGTACAATGCAAACAAACACATTCGACTCTGCGACGCGACCCGACGACGATCAAGACGCAAACCACGACGAACACAACAAGACGACATAAGATGCACCACAAGTAACTACATGCATTAACGACGATCAAATGACTATAAGTAAGGCTGACTACCCATCCATCCTACCCTGCAATGGTTAGGACCTCCAAGACACATAAGCAATGCTCAAGCCCAGGTTCCCATCGATTTTAACCATTTAATGTCTCAGGGCTAGCGATTGTTCTGAGGAACATGGAGGTGTCTACATCCCACCCGACACAAGAAGACCAAGCACACAGAAGGTTTACCAACCCAGTACAACATTATTTTAAAGAAAAAGACCCCTCATTTACTACCTCAGAATAATTTATTGTACTTAATTCAAGAACATTTCACCAATATGTTCATCAATAACAATAAAAATTACAAATACGTTGTCATGAAATAATAAATGCATTACATTTATATCACATTAACTTTGCGAAAATAACAAGCACCTAACATCTTGTGTGTTATCCATAACAATAAAACTTCAATATTATTTCCATAAGAGGACAACACCTTTTCATTTTAAGTTACAATAACTTTGCAAGAATAACAATCACATTGCAAGACAATGGTGATTAATGAGGCCAGTAAGGAAATTAACACAATTTATTCCAACCTCTAATACGAGCCTGATGTCGCATGTTTAAGGTGCATGATGACATCAAGGTATAATCTAAGTTAGCCTTAACACTAGTTCATTTGGCGCAATTTTACATTATAAATGTCCTCAAGGTTTTGTCTCTATCAATTTACCTTAAACTAATTTATAAGTATTCTATTTTTAAAATTCATGATCTAATAATCATGTAGATGGATATATATCACAATACATCAAGACATAGATTGTTCACCTCTTGACAATCCTTACTCTAATTTCCTCATCCCACACATGATAAAGGTAGTAATATTTGGTATTATTATTATTTATTAATTAAAAAGGCCTCTCATTACTTTAAAGGTTAATAATCATGAAAATATTAAACCATACATGACTTAAACATATTAATCATAAATTATAAAACCATACATGACCTTATAAGGATGCCTATAAATCATGCCCCCTAATACATAAAACTATGTCCCAAAATTAGATTAGGTACATCATATCCACTTTTATCCAAATTCCTCTTCCCATGCTATAATAATAATAATTTATTATTTATTAATAAAGGCACTTCATTGTTTAATATAGAGATTATTAAGGCTTAACCAACTCCTAAACCTATGAGCATGTCCAAACCAAGTTTCCAAAGTAATCATTCTCTTCATCCACTCTTGGAAAATAAAGGTCTACCCTATGATGGTTCATCAACAATATTGGTTCACCGCATAGTATAAAAGAAGGATAAAAGAGTATGGAGGATATTGTTATTTAAAAGAAAAGAAATAAAAAGGGAAACTAAATTAAGGGTTAAATGAAACTAGGAAACTCTCGGACGGTATCTTAGACAACTATACTTTTGTAACAAGTTTGATTAATGTAGTGTGTTCAATCAAATAAGAAATTTGGGCATCCAAGTCCCAGCTTCATGCATGTGCCTTTGATGACATAACTTACTGCATTAAGTTCCGTTGGTTGTAACATAATTCAATACATCGAAAATCAATCAATAAATGAATTACAATATACGATCATTTACTTGGCAAGAGGGTAGATGCATCCTTACCTAAATCCCTTCTTATATCATAAATCTATACTTGTAAGGAGAAATTAGAACATTTAGGATACTTTAATAATAAAAACAACAGAACAATTGAATGCAACCAATATAGACCAACAGAACGTCGCCTCTTCCCGAGGGAGAAATCATGGTAAATCCTGTGTTCTTACAATCAATCAGCTAAGGGATAACCGTGAGATTAGAGGAAAACCTATTTATTCTTAAGGCTCAACTGTCATTCGAATCTCCACTGCAGACATGGGTTTAATGTTGTTTAAAACAACTATCACCTAGAGGTGTTTTCAATGTAATCGCGACCCCTGATCAAAATTGGAAGTAGCAACTGCTACGCATGCAAAACGTTAATCGATAGGTTGAGTGGTCAATTTATCACAAATGTGGGGTTGAAACTAACTCCAGGGCTGGACTGTTCTATTTTTCAAAAAAATTGTATATAATTTTTTTTTTTGGAGTAAAGTAAAACCTTGCCGAAGGGAAGGTATATGCATGCCAGGGATTAGGGTGCCAGGTTTACTGTCATTAACCAAGTGCGAGAAGCACGAAAATTCCCAACTCAAAAGTTTTAATAACAAATTACCCAGCGAAAATTCCAGCAACGAAATGAGAGTAATTAATTACAAAAACGGAGTGTCGGGAAGAGTTTTCTTGGGAACAAATTTAGGTAATAGTTGCGCTAGGTACAGTTTAGCAAATCATGGTTGAATGCCACGATATGTATGACTGTCGACATGCCAGAGAATGAAACGCTCCTTGTAATTAAAATTACTAATTTGCCAATGATGAAGAAACCTACCATTATTATTTAAAATAAAAGTCGTTACCATTCCAACGAAGCCAATCGCCATTGCCATAAAAAAAATACAATTTCACCATTGAATATGAAATCCATATTCGCAAACTGAAATATATTGTACGAATGCGCCCTGGGAATATAAAATCTGAAAGGTTCATTTTAAAATATAACCCGCTGCCATACCAGCGAAGCATTCACCATTTGCAATATAAATTACATTTCACCATTGAAATAAGAGATCCAGGGTTGCTAAATGAATATAAAACCAAAAATTTCCATTTAAGATATAAATCGTTGACAGCAAGAAAACACAGTCAGAGAAGTAAAATTCAGTCTGGGAGAGAAGTAACCAAGGGTAACTCACCAGAAAAATCATCCAGTGAAGATTAAAGAGATGCAGAGTATGGGAAGGGCATGGCTACCATCAAATTTTTTTAGGCACACTAGAATCGCCTAATAAGCAATACTAATTTGAAGAAAGAGAATGCATGCCGGGAGTAAAAATAAACACTTTTTAATTCGCCAGGAATGAAATATTCACATTTTAATTTGCCAGAATCATCAATACAGTGTTAATTTAACCTTACATACATAAGATGTAGTCGAAATGTAAATCAAAGAACATGGTGAGAGCAGTGCAAGGGTCACATTCATCACCACAGGGAGATCAACAGCCAGAATATAAAATTTCAGTCATAAAAATACACCAACAGTTTCCTACTCAATACACCGACAGATCTAAAACATACATCCTACAACCTTTTATTAATCAACATAAATGCGTACCGTTGCCTTATCGCTTGCTCCAAGTGTCGTCCGCGCGCTTCATTCCGCTTCCTCTCGTCAACCGTCGAGACCTCACCGGTACCTCCCAGCCAACGCTAGGGGTACTCTGCTTCCCCCTTATCCCCCCAAGCTGCAAAGGGGCCACACACTATCCAGATGGTATGCCTAGCTCCTAGCTTGCCTCGCAAGACCGAGCTACCACTCCTATCCAAGCTGGGAAAACCCAACTCCCCACCAGTAATCAGTCAAGTCACAAATTCGACAGCATAAAGTTACGCTAACAATCGATCCCCTTCTTCCTCATCTTCCCTTTCTTTTATAGTGTTTTTAGAACCTCCAACTTTCCCTAAATCACATTTAAATTAAGTTTTAATAAAAATCTTCTAAATATTCTCATTCGCACAAGTGTCGTCCATCCCCTTCTTTCCTCCAATAATTATTTTCTTTAAATTTATTAATTGTCTCATTTCCCTCACCCACCTATAGTTGCTCCTAAATTTACTCCTAGGTGTTCCTAGATTCCCTTACAGGTTTAAACACTTTCCTTAAAATGAAGTTGCTAATTTAGTTCATTTTAGAAGGTTCTTAATTTGCAGATTCCTTACTATGTTGACCTCGCTTTTTACCATAAGTTCCTTTCTTTCCCTTATTATGTTTCCCCCCATTCCTTAGTTTCCTAATTTTTATTATTCCCTTCCTTCCCCTTTTATTAGGGCCAAAATGGTTGTTGCGCTATTTACTCTTTTCGTTTTATTATTAATTTGAAATCTTTTTACACTTTCACAAGTTAAATAATTTATTTCTCTTTACAATTTAAAACCACGGATTTTAATTAAATTATTACTCTCTTCATTTTACCCCAAAAATTTATGAAGACTAAAACTATTACTTAAGTGGTTTTTAGTTTAAATTTTTATTTTTAATTTTATGGGGTCTTTTCTTAAGGTTAAATTTTTTTTTACCCTAGAGAAGTTTTAGACTTAGGACTTAGATTCTGAACAGGGCGACAATTATTTAGGGAAGTTGTTTTAAGAATTTCTTAATGTGTTAAAATTCTTAGGGCCATCTAGGTTAGTTCCTTCATCAATATCAACATGATGTGCCCTTCAGGATGCACCACGTGCTCCAAGGGTGCCACTCGCCTCGGTTGTTTCTTTCGCGCGATGTGCCCTTTAGGATGCACCACGTGCCCCAAGGGTTCCACTAACCTCTTTTGTTTCTTTTGTGTGACGTGCCCTTTAGGATGCACCACATGCTCCAAGGGTGCCACTCGCCAACTTGACTGATTGGTAGACGTCAATAACCCCTGGAGTCAACACTCCGCCAGGTGAACTTGTGGGAGCTAAGGGCTTCTAAGGAATAAGGCCCCCGCCTTATTGCGTGACCCTTAGAGTCATCGTGAGAAATTGTCGCAGTCTACCCTCACGACATCGTGGATCCTCTCGAACTAAGTAATCGTTAACCTACAGTTCGAGCCACGACGAGAGTGCTAGTAGGGTGTGGCAGGGCTGTTGTCCACACCTCTCCCTCAACCTCTCTGGTAATCGTGTGTGGCCTCTTTACTCCATATGTGAGTCTGGTCGGCAAGCTATCGTCAGCTTGCATCATCAACAAACATGTCTGAACATGTCCACATCATATCATCAAATAAATGTAATATCACAGTAAATAAATCAACCCAAATAACACACTCCCTGACTCAATCCGAAGTCCAAGGGGTTCCATCGATGCCTATGCATCCTCAAGGTCCAAAAACCCTGCAAACTCAATAAAACCGAGTCAATAGCACTTGTCCATGAAAAAAAAATAAAACATCATGTCATCTATCATATCGCATCATAATCAAGGATAAATGTTTTCTTATCATAAAAGTCCAGATCACTTGCGAGCAAGTGTCCTCAAAGAATAAGTTTTCTCAGTGCACTAGAGTGGGATGTTACAAACATCATGACGACATAGATAGCATATTTATAATAAGGTCATATGTGTACAAATGTTTTCTTTATATAATAACGACATATATACCTAACATAAGTTTAGGGTTAGTGTTTGTGTATCTTATTAGTCCCTGCTAAAGTAGGGAATATAGCAATCAATTACTATCATTTCACCGATAAGGGTTTAGTTTCAAGAGCAATTCCATATCTTTATCAATGAAAAGAGAGAGAGATTATAGCTAGAATTGAAGGGAAAAGGGTATGTGGATTCCATAAACCTAGAATATTATGGAATCCACATACCATTTTCCATACAATATACTAACTAGATCCAAAAACCAAAGACATGAAATATGGTACTACACATATTATAATATATTATCAAGGAAAAAAAATCTAAATGCAAATTGGACATTTGAAAACAAAATTACAAGTTAAATGAGTACATCAATAAAAAAATAACATACCAGCCTTGCAAGTTCAAAATCTAAGCTATGAAGATCGAGAATTGGATTTGTTCAACCGGTGGGTGACGGAAAAAATAAACAGCCCAAACAAAAGCCAAGAATAGTGTCGCAACTATAGAAATTGTGTCGCAAAGTCTCTTAAAGTCACTTATATATAGATAAAATAGTCAACTAACCGTTAACACTGACCAATGAGATAGGAAAAAATTTCGTTGCTATTGCCATGAAAGTTCGTCGCTATAGCGATGAAAATCCCGACCAGGTTAAATTAATATTTTCGTGGATATTGCAATGAACTTTCATGGAAATATCCACGAAAATACCACCCTCTTTAAAAAAATGACGAAACTAGTGGAAGCGTGGAAAATTTTCATGGAATAATCCGCCCATATGTAGTAGTGCGCGCTAAATTAAATAACAATCAATGTGCCAATACCCATGGCCACAACTACACAATGCATCCATGCATTGACTACATAATACCACATAACTATGTCATGCATTATGTTAGCACTCCGTAATTTCTCAGGATGAGGAAGAAATTGACAGAGGTAACCACAAACTGCTTTGGAGTCCAAGATCTCTCCCTCCTAGACCCAGAGAGGGATCTCTCTATAAGATTTAGCTTTGTTTGCTAGGAATTTTAGGCTAGTTATGATAGTACAAGGTTTGGTTTTTAGATTGTTGGTTGGAACAGGAAGGGAAGGCCATTGGGAAATGGAGTCCAAGAGGCCTAATTCAATCAAGGCAAGTTATACAGGCAAAATTACAGGGTAGGATAGGCACCTTTGTTGGATTCTTGATATTGTTGAGTGATGTGAAAGAAAAGCTGAGGAAAGAGGATTATAGCACAACAATTAAGAATTATGGAACTAATCTTCTAGTAGAAAACATAGAAATTATCCAAAAGCCAGAAACAGAGTGTACTTTTAAACAAATTTTGCTCTTAATATTCTATTGAATAATTCAAAAAGAAAAAAATATGTTATAGGGAAAAAAATATTACAGAAGAGACACTTCAGCAAATATATATGCCACAGGAATCCTGGAAAGCTTGTCTTGTATTACTGAAATTTTATTAAAGGGGCTCTGTGAACTGCTTTAAAATATTGGTCTTATCCTACTAACAGGTCCCAACACTTCATACTTCAAAACAAGAAGTATTTATAAACTTATTTACAATTATCATGTCATCAATGACCAAGATTTATTCTAGGAAGATTCAAACTAATAATATGTATGATTACAACAATTCAGGACTGTTAAGATTCATTAAGGGTTTCTAGCACTAATTGGTTGATGATTTGTCCATTTTCTATATTGTTGGTAATTTCTACCAACTGCATCAAAATATGGAGATGGATTTATTGTGTATCCTCAACAACTAGGTGTCTCCATGCCCTCTGATTTCATTTCCATTTGTCCCTTTGAATAGATTTTCCTCCTGAAATTTTGAAAACATAGGTTCCAAGGAATTATTTTATTATCCCAATATGAGATAGTTTTGTAAAATCTAGGGATTGTTTTTGTATATCAGCTTGTTCTGAGCAAAAACCTCTCTCGGATTTTTGAAATTCATTTCCATCTTTCAGGGATCTGGGTTTGAAAAATATGTCTCAAACAAAAAAAGATTGAATCCCAAAACATAGGGATCAACAATGCTCTCTATTATCCCAAACCATGGCACCTGTGAAAAATATAAGAGAGATTATTTAATTTCATCCCGTTGCGGAGAAAAAACTCTCTCGGTTTACAAAAATACACCTTTCTTTTCCCGGAACGCGCCTCAGAGAAGGTGGTTTTCCGAAGGGGGGGGATAGGTGGTAAATAGTTTTAGTTGGGGGGCAGGTCCAGACTTCATGGGGAAGGGACATGTGGCACAAGAAGTTTTGGGGAGACCTCTTTTATGGACCCCCCCCCCCCCCCCCCCCC
>ML778330.1:501489-513852 GCA_009831015.1 Picea engelmannii
ATTAAAGTATGGATGAAGAGGGAGGGGGTCTGGAATAGTTATTGTTTTTTTATTTTTATTTTTGGTTTTTAGTTTTTAATTATTTTATTTTTACGTATTTTGTTTTTTATTCTTTTTTTTGTAGTTATGTTTGATGTTTTTTTTATTTCATTTTGTTTTTATTTTTTAATTAATGTTTATTTCTTGTTTAATATTGTTTTTTTTTGTTAATAATTTTTTTTTTAAATAATTTTTAAATTTAATTAATTATTGTTAATTATTTACAAACATAGGTGTTAATTAATTTTTAATTAATTTATTATTAGAAACCCTAACCTAGTTTTACTAATATAACTACACTTAATATTACTACTAACCTAATTAAATTAACTTTACTATCCTAATTAATATTAACAACGCCACTAACCATTCATTATTAACCTATTGTTTTTTAGCCTAAGCTTGTTTATTCATGCAGGGACCAAATTGGCGGAGGGGTGAAGAAATGGAGGGTGAGGGAATGAAGGGCACAGTAGGGTGATGAAGGATAGAGTGAAATGGATGGAGGGAGAAGTGAAATTAACTGAGAGACCAACAAGCTAGGTGTCTTCATCATGAGAGCAATGCCAACTAGATAGATGAAGAATCAGATCACCTATGATTATAGGACCCTAACATAGGCTCCAAACAGGGAGGAGAAATTTTTCAAGAGGTGACAAGAACCATAGACCTCTGAACACATAGAACATTTATTTATCCATTGGGTTGATCCCAAACTGCAACCTTTTCTGTCAAGAACCCAGTGTAAATGAAAACTGAAATGCAATATGATGTTGAAAACTGAAAACCAACAACTGAAATATGAAAATTCTACTACACACTGAACTGAAAGTTGTACTGTAATCTGAAACTGAATCTTCAAACTAAAATTGAAATCCACACTGAAAAAAAATTGCTGAAAGGAATGCTCGCCAAGTCAATATTATTCACACACTCCTACTCTAATTTGTTGAAACCACTGTTAAATCAAGTGATGCAAAAATGACAATGTCACTGGTTAATGAGTTGATCCAATATCTGATCTTGTTGAATGAGCTTGATCAATATCAAAAATATATTATTTATTGACGACTCAGAATAAAAATCAAAACCATGCTTCGTAGAAAACAAAAAAAGTTTCTTAATTGATGACTGTAACAAATTTACCATTGAACATTGAAAATCATGAAAAGTCGTCTCTTTTGAATATTGCAGCAAATTAGCTAAGGGATCCTTAAAAACATGGAGATTTATCATGCCACTTTCATCCTCATTTTCAAAATATTTAGCATTAGGTTGTTCCACATCCTCATCTTTAAGAAAATAATGTGAATGTTCAGGCTTATCTTCAAGGAAAATTAAACCAACAACTTTGTCTATAAAAACATCTAAATCTTCCTTAACAGTTTCAAATATGAAATCTAGACTATGTATGTCAGGGCTGTCCTTTTGTTGATCAAACAATTTTCCTGTAGTCTCATTAGATAACTTTGTTTGAAGATTATCATTATTATTTTTATGACAAGAAACAATTTCTTGTACATAATCCTCCTATTCATATAAATTGTTGTCAACACACATGGACTCACTATTTGTATCTTCATCACAGGAAAACTGAAAAACTGGTTGCACATCTCCAGCTGTGTCAAGAGGAAAAACATGAATGTCTACATCAAATTCTTGATTGATTTCATTTTCATAAATGAGAGAAATTGTCACCTCCTGTAGATTTTCTTGAATATGATGGTAACTAGTTTCTATGGTTTCATCCTGATGAAATGATAATTCAAACAAATCTTCCTCAATTTCATCATCCATTATATCTTGATCATCCATATCAATATATACTAAATGAAAAAGGTCTTCAAACTTTCCACATAAATTTTCTATCAACAGTAAAGAAGGATAATGTTGCTTATAATTGTCACAAAATACTGCATGAATATATTTAAGGGAACATAGACTAGAAAAAGGAAATGCCTCATACCATGACCTGGCATTATCCTCTAAGGTTTAAATGAGAATATTCATGAGACAATCCTTAGTAAACTGAACACCTAGCCTATGTATGTTCATATGAAACCTAGTCAAATGTATAGCAACATTGTCTCCTTTTTAATCTTTAAATAATGGAAGATAAATTAACCAGTTAACACAAGGCATAGGAATTGGAAAACCGGGAATACTATATCTGTCCATAAGAGTATACATGCTTTATGTTATTGAATTCATCTTGAAAACCATCAACAATAACTCATGAAATTACAGACCTTTGCACAATCAAGATACCATATGTTTTCTACAGTTTGGATTCTTTGAAAATGGAGTCCCCATGAATCTTTGAGTTTTAAATTCTTAAACTTGGATGTGTGAGGTGAAAAATTCATCCTTTTCCCGTGTTTCACTTCTTTCCACCACTAGCAATCAAATATGAAACTTGATAATATTTTCTGGGAAACTGAAACTTTTCATTCCCCGATATGGTCGCCACTATGTTATCACTCTATAATTTCTCAGGCTAAGGAAGAAATTGAACGAGGAAACCACAAACCACTTTGGAGTCCAGGTTCTAGCTCTCCTAGATCGAGAGAGGGATGTCTCTATAAGTTTTATATTTGTTTGGTGGGAATTTTAGGCTAGTTATGATAGTATAGGGTTTTGTTTTTAGATTTTTTTTTGGAACAGGAAGCGAAGGCCATTGGGCAATGGAGTCCAAGAGGCCTAATTCAATCAAGGCAATTTCTACATGAAAACTTATAGGGAAGTATAGGCACCTTTGTTGGATTCTTTAGATTGTTGAGTGATGTGAAAGAAAAGGTGAGGAAAGAGGATTTTAGCAGAGCAATTAAGAATTCTAAAACTAACCCTCTAGTAGAAAACCTAGAAATTATCCAAAATGCAGAAACAAAGTGTACTTTTAAACAAATTATTTTCTTGATCTTCCATTTAATAATTTAGAAAGAAAACAATATGTAATAGGGAAAACATATTACAGAAGAGACACTTCACCAAATAGATATGCCACAGGAATCCTCGAAAGCTTGTCTTGTATTACTGAGATTTGATTAAAGGGGATCTGTGAATTGATTTACAATATTGGTCCTATCCTACTAACAGGACCCAACACTTCATACTTCAAAACTTGAAGTATTTATAAACTTATTTACAATGATATTGTCATCAATGACTAGGATTTATTCTAGGAAGATTCAAACTAATAATATTTTTTATTACAACAATTCAAGACTTTTAAGATTCGTTCAGGGTTTCTAGCACTGATTGGTTGATGA
This sequence comes from Picea engelmannii, assembly GCA_009831015.1. Classification (NCBI taxonomy): domain Eukaryota; kingdom Viridiplantae; phylum Streptophyta; class Pinopsida; order Pinales; family Pinaceae; genus Picea; species Picea engelmannii. The sequence goes on from ML778330.1 coordinate 504,798, forward strand.
TATGTCCATTTGCTGCGTTGTTGGTAATTTTTTCCAACTGCATCAAAATATGGATATGGATTGGTTGTGTATGTTCAACAACTAGGTGTCTTCATGCCCTCTGATTTCATTGCCATCTGTCCCTTTGAATAGATTTGCCTCCTGAAATTTTGAAAACATAGGGTCCAAGGAAGTATTCGATTCTCCAAATATGAGATAGATGTGTAAAATATGGGGTATTTTTTTGTATATCAGTTTGTTTTGAGAAACAACCTCTCTCAGTTTTTTTAAATTCATCTCCAGTTGTCCAGGATCTCTGTTTGAAAAATATGTCTCAAACAAGAAAATCTTGAATCCCAAAAAATAAGGCTCAAATATTCTCAATTATCCAAAACCATGGCACCTGTGAAAAATCCGAGAGAGGTTATTGAATTTCAGGTCGTTGCAGAGAAAATATCTCTTTGTTTGCGAAAATATGCCTTTGTTTTCCCAAAACATGGCTCGAAAGATGACTGGTTAAACCTTGCAAAAAATGGTTTTTTTCGGGGAAAGGCGGTTTTCCGGAGGGGGGGGTAGGTGTTAAACGGTTTCAGGGGGGTCTGGACTTCATGTGGAAGGGACATGTGGAACACGTAGTTTTAGGGAGACCGCTTTTACGGACCCCCCCCCCCCCTCAATTAAAGTAAGGATGGGGAGGGGGGAGTTCGGAATAATTATTGTTTTATTATTATTTTTTATTTTTTGGTTTTAGTTTTTAATTATTTTTGTTTTATGTATTTTGTTTTTTATTCTTTTTTATTATTATTTTGTTTTTATTTTGTTTTATGTTTTGTTTTATTTTTTTTTGTTTCATTTCATTTTGTTTTTATTTTTTAGTTAATGTTTAGGTTTTGTTTAATATTTTATTTTTGTTAATAATTTTTTTTTAAATAATATTTAATTATTTAATTAATTATTGTTAATTATTTACAAACATAGGTGTTAATTAATTATTAATTAATTATCAATTAATTATTAATTAATTAACAATTAATTTGTTATTAACAACCCTAACCTAATTTTATTAATCTAACTACACTTAATATTATACTAACCTAATTAAATTAACTTTACTATGCTAATTAATATTAACAATGCCATTAACCATTCATTATTAACCTGTTGTTTTTTAGCCTAAGCTTGTTTATTCACGCAGGGACAAAATTGGCGGAGGGGTGAAGAAATGGAGGGTGAGGGAATGAAGGGCACAACAGGGTGATGAAGGATCAGGCGAAATGGATGGAGGGAGAAACGAAATCAACTGAGAGACCATCAATCCAGGTGTCTTCATCACGAGAGAAATGACAAATAGATAGTTGAAGAATAACATCACCTATGATTATAGGACCCTAACACATTCCACCACGATGAGTTGGAAGGTTTGGCTAACACCTCAACACATCATCCACACCCTTCCTACAACTTGCCTGACTATTTGGATACCTTCCCTTTCAACCTAAACACAACACCAAGAATATAATTCTTAAGTTCTCTTCAATGTCAGAAAAGAGGTTGCAGTCCAAACATAAGATATACAGTAGATACCATTGAGCACTCACATATATCTATAGCCCTTCCATATACAACCATATTATGGTCTCACACATGACTAACTCTATGGATATTCATTGTTATAGAAGGAGTATGTCTCTTGAATTACCTTGGTTATGATCCCATAACCAATCATAAAACAATATACAATTGACAATCTATCTAATGCACTCTAGCATCAATAACAACTACATACTCTAGGTCTTTGGCCATTACATATCGATTTAAATCTTGAAAAAATAACTAAGGGAATTTCTTACCTCATTTCCCTTCAACATAGAAGCAACAAATGCATACTTGGATGGTTGTTATCAGCCTACTTGATGCTACTTGATCAACCGGTATTTGTAGAATCTCACATACTTCCTCCTTCATCATTTTAATCACCATTCCTACCACCCTCATGGGTATTCACATAGATGTAAATCATAAGAAACAAAAACATCCACATCTTTAACCATGTGATATCATTTTTCCTGAATACATAATCCATTATTAGTCAAACTCAATTTCCATAACATCGTTATTTCATAATAATAGACTATTCTAAGTTCACAAGCATGGTATATGTATATCCAAGCATGTGTATATGAATAATTACACATCCATATGCACCAAGAATTCACTATCAGCATGCCTACTAATCCATATGCATTTTAAATTCATTGTATGCCTCATGCACTCTAATGGATTTTTGTTTCAATTCACTTATTTATTTATTTATGTTGTAGTTGGTTTTTCTTGAATTCCTTCAAATCCTTGTTACCTTGTATGCTCTAATTCTTCTCATCTGCACTATTGTTCCCTGGTTTGAATACTTTCCATCCAAGTTTCACTTGTCCATTATTCCATCCAACCAATGTACTCAATCTACAATAGCTCTTTTTTGGGTAGTCATATCTAGCATTACCTTTATGAAATATTCCAACACCCTAGAATGAAGTAGCTCAAACATTCCACAACATTCTTGAATCAAATACTATCACTCATAGTTGTCAATTATACTACTTTTTTCACACTTAAGATTTGAAACCATCTACACCTCTCTTCCTTCAAGGCTAGGCATTCATACTTTTCCTTTCAATGCCCGTTACTGACATTATTCCCCTACTAGCTTCATGTCTTATGTGAGCATAATTTATTTTGTATTTGCAATTCATTCAAATCATGTAGTTGTTGACTAATACTTTTGTTACACTATTCTTGAGTTATTTATCCACTTTTCATTACTCTCCATATAGTTCATTGTTGCCTCAACCAGCTTCTACAAGATTTGTCATGCTTCCATGAGTATGATATCCAATCCTAGACTGGAATTGATCCAATTAAATCTCTAATCCTACCAAATCTGCAAGCAACCATTTTTGTTATAATTATATATATTATAGAAATCTGCCAATTAATGCTACAGGTACTTTCTCTGCTTAATTCATGAAGAAATATATCATCATTCCCCAAATTATAACAATTTGATGTTATTCTTCTCTAAGTAATCTTTCCAAGGACTATACTCTTTCCCCAATCTGATATCTAGGTTGAAAGTATGGCTTCCCAAAAAGTCACTTTCAACCCCTTTTCTCTTGTTTTGCAAAATGATCTTGTCGAAATATTCCACAGCTCCTTTAACTGGTACATAATTTGAATTTTTCATAGGCTCTTCCTTCAAACCACTTTCCATGTGACCGTGATTCGAAACCACAGGCTTATTAACTCTTTCACACCTTCCTTTGTATTCTTCTACACAAGAGCTTGTTTGAACATAATGTATGAGGGATTGGTTACTTATAGGCCCTTAGCGCCTTTAATTGACCCCTTTACCTCATCATGATACCGGTGTTGGGACCAAGTCCTTTGGACTTTGGCCTTCGACTATTCTCCTTTTTCAATATTCCAACTTCTCCCCGAGTAAACTTCATCGAAACCTTCTATCAACTCCATTAGAAAATCATATGGTCAATATTTGATCTCCCATTGACTGGACGGTCCCTCCCCATATGGAGTCTTCAATGAGATCAACGATCATGACATAATCAGGTGTTGGGATGGATAGTTCTTAATTAGTTCATGACTTTGGCGCTCTGAGACTCCAGTACATTACAATTCTCAAGTCGTCCAAATCCCCTAGAGTGGTATCCATCGAAGCTCTTACCCTATCCTTCCACTCTTAAATCAGACAGTCATCAGAACTCCAAGAGGGTCTTAGATCAATGGACCATGTGAATTTGTTACTTCGGGACTTCGGGGCATTTCCCCTCACAAGTTTCTCATATTCTCCAAAGTTATACCTGTCAAAGCGATCATAAAGTGATGATGACTACTTACAATCGGTTAACCCCTCTGCTTACATCATCCTTCCACTAGCTTAATCTGATGGCTAGTACTTAATCAAGCATTGGGATGGATATTCCTTAATTAGTTTGGGACTTCGATGCTCTGAGACATTACAACTCTCGATTCGTTCAACTCCCACGGAGAGATATCTGTCAAAGTTCTTATCCCATCCTTCCACTTCTTGATCTAACGATTGAGAAATGTCCTTAAGGGATCTTAGATCGACGGTTTGCATGAATTCACAACTTTGGTCTTCAACACTTTCATTGGTAGAGACGTTGGACACCCCTGGAGACCATACTCTCAGAGATGACATGGCATGTTGATGTCACCTATGGTGATGTGGACCCATGACATGTGTGCCATGTGTCACTCTGAAATGGATAGGTTGGGGTCCAAAAGGTATTGAATTCATGTGACACATGTCCCCATACGATGCCCCTTCCACATGGCATAAGACACATCATGAACCAATCAAATAGTCCACATTCCTCCGCTCTAGATCTGACAGCCTACATGATTTTCCAGCTTCATCTTTTCACTTTGTGGCTTCAACACTTCGTAGCTTCAACACTTCGCATCTTTGGATATTTGTATTTTTGGCACTTCAGGGCTTGTCCTAGTGTCTAGTAATCGTCGAAGTGGAGAAGTTATGGAGTCCTAAAATTTCTCTATCCTTATAATTATGATCTAACTTCTGCCATTGATTTTGAAGCTCTTCCCTCTATCTGACAGTTGGTGAGATTTAAGGGCTTCGACACTTCGCAACTTCCGAGACTCAAAATTCTTACATATGGAGGGTCAACACCAGATGACCATGATCAACGACAAATATTTCACCTGAACTTCCTATCATATCAGACAGTTGATGGGATTTCACAACTTGAGCCTTCTTCATTTCATGCTTCTTCCCTGCCTCCCATAATCATTGAGGTGGTGAAGTTCCGAAGTTTTATACCTCCTACGGGCTTCGATCAATGGCTAACGATCGACCAGTTTGATCTGACGGCTCTTGTTTACTTGACTCTCTATCTAATGATCTAGATATTCCTTGATTCAATTATTGTGATCGCTCCCTAAATCCAAAAGGGTACGGTCATGATTCCATGATCCTTTACAAGGATCTTTGTCTGCATGATGCTCTGGCTTCTATGTGATTCTTGCAATGCTATCTCTTCTGAGCTTCCTTCCACCTTTCCAAAGGACTTACCGTTGTGTGCTATGAACCTATGCAACCTAATACGATACCTCTCTTGAGCTTTAGTTTTATATTGGATTCCTTTGCACCTCATGCTACAAAGGCCATTAAAACAATTACAAGCTTTCAACCTTCCAAGTCAAACTTGACTCTACAACTCCACAGATTGAACCCATTAAACTTCTCAGAAATCCTGAATTATTTAAACTCAAATTTTCCCAAGAATTTTGGGATATTTCTCTCCAATATTTCCATTTTCCCCCAAATTCACACAGTTTGAAATCTGTGACAACAACATTCTCAAATTTGAACTCATTCCAGCCCATACTAGTTCGATGTTTCAACCAGAAGCTTTGATACCATTCTGTAATGTACCCAGCCAACCACAAGCTGGGAACGTATCCATATTTAATGTACCTATCCACCCACAGTTTCGCCATACTACTCCTAAGACTCGCTTCTGAACTAATCTCGAATTATAATAATATTTAATTTGAAAACAAGCATGAAATACCCACATGCATTAATCAAGATCCATGCTACAACATAAAAGAGATAAACAATGTTCCATGCACAACAAATAACTAGCAGATAGGCACATTATAAATACATATCTAAGAGATAATTAAATACACAATAGAATACACATTATACAGAAAACACATGACGGAGAGCAATTATATTTTCAAGTAAAGATTCACCAACTGGCTTCATACAAAGGACAATCCTCCCAACCATATACATTGTTGTTATTTTACTCTCAATAGCAGGTCACCCCCACTCCATGGCTATGAATCCACAAGGATGGGTCCTAGGAAAAATCTAAAACACACAACAGTTGGATAACTAGCTCTCAAGTTTCCCAACCACACAACAAATCCAAATTTCCATCTCTCTTTCCCCTTCCACTTGCACAACCCAAAGAAATTAACACATTTCTCTGCCATGCAATCTTGTGGGTTGTTCCATTTATCTCCAGGGCTTCAGTGCTACTAGTCAAGAAACATCCATGCTGGAAACTCCAAGGATTCTCAGTTGTGGATAGTTCTTTCCAAACTTCCATCAATCTCATTCACATAGGCATCGATTCCCTCCTGGAATGAACAATAATCTATTACAACCATCCAAAAATATCTCTCCTCCTCCAACCATTCATTTCCATGATCAGGCCAAGAGCACATGAATTAGCAAGAATGAGGCTCCAAAAATGAAAGAGTTTGAAGGGTGTAACCAGGAATGAATAAGAACAAGTGCACCCCCAAGCAAACCAAATATAGGTTTATATAATTACTTGTAAATCAAGAACCACATGACCTTCCCCAAGAAGCTCATGTAACCCATTTTCTCCATAAAATCAATTATGGGTAAATAAAATATAATAAAATTACTTAGCCCCTCAAGCCCCCTCTTTCGTGGAATCATAGCCCCATATCTCTTTTGTCCTTATCTGTCTTGCAGCCAACAGTGTATTTTATTAATGTATATGAAGTATCACATTTCCTAGGAACTCTGGCCCCTTTTAAACTTTACTAGCTCACCAGCCTAAGTCACGATTACATAATACATTCTAGTTCATAAGGGTTAAAATGGGGGTGTTACACCATGTCTCTCAAGAAACAATATTATACATCAATATGGTTAGTCTTGGAATGACAAGTTGGGTTATTTTCTAGAAATATTGTGCTTTGACTATCGCAACTCATATTCATAGCTCTTTGTTCAAACCCAATTCTTGAACACAACCTTTGAATCTATACTACTTCTTTGCTTCCATGAGTGTTTGCCATGTATTTATATTTTGTTGTTCATTAGGCTATGACCGCATGTCGCTTACTCATCCAGTTGACTAGTCCACTGAACATATTGAACACATATCCATTTGTATACCTTCGTCGATCCATATCTCTAGCCCAGTCAAGATTGACAAATCCATGTGCATTTACTTCACTATCACCTACAGTTTTTCCTTGGTAGAATATAGCATAGTATTTTCTGCCAGACAAATACTTGAATACTCTCTTGAGATATGCCTAGTGCTCCTTTCTAGGTGTTGACATGTATATGCTCAACACTCCCACTGCATGGAAAATTTCTAGTCGAGTTCATACCATCACATACATTAGAATACCAACAAAACTTTCATAGGGGACACGTGCCATGTCCTTTATTTCTTCCTCTGTCTTTGGACATTGTTCAACAGTTAGCATTTCTCCCACATGAATTTTCACCTTCACAAGTTTGCAATCTTGCATGTTGAAACGTTTCAAAATTGTTTCAATATACTTGTTATGGTTCAACCAAATCTTCCTAGTTTCCTAATCTCTTTTGATCTCCATTACTAGAATGAAGTTCGATGCACCGAGATAATTCATGTTGAACTTGGAGGATATCTTCTTCTTCACCTCCTTTATTGCGTTCATGATGTTTCCGATCATAAACATATCATCAACATACAATGCTACATATTTGAAATGCCCACCTTATTGTTGAAATAATGTAACTGCGAAGAGCATTCTTATTATTATTTTATTATTGGATTAAATCCCCATTGTGGATTAATCATGTCATTATTATTATTGATGTCATTGAATTAATCCCCATTGAGGATTAATCATGTCGGTAACTGTATAAGGACCAAATCCCCTTTTGCGGATTGGTCATCGGACAATTACAAAAGACAGAATAAGAAGTCGGACCCAACAGTTATAATGGAAGACCCAGAATTAATTAAAGGTGGGTTTACCCACCGAGAGTGAGAGGTCGACCCTGCCAGTTGTGACCTTTCACACATGCCAGCCTGATATAAATAAGAGGCTAGTGCCTCACTTCAAACACACAATTCACTTGCTCATTCTCTTATGAGGCAAGCTGCAATTAACAGTTGGAGAGAGGGAGAAGAGTGGCACATCTCTTGGGGAGGACTATCTGCATTGGTTTGATTTATCTCTTGAACATTGTATAAGCTATTTATGATAAGGAAGTTTTTTGCTGGGTTTTCTTCCCCTAGAGGGTTTCCCAGGATAAACGTTGTGTCTCTTGTGAATGTGTATTTCTCAGTGATCTTGTTCTTATTATTATCTTATCTATTGAAATGAAAAGAACTACAATAATGGAATAAACATTAACATGGTATCAGAGCCAACCTAAAGGAAGAACAATTTGCAAGAGGCAAAACGTCACTTTTACCGTACCCAAAAATTAAGGTTTTGCAAAAGTGAATATTTTCAGCTCCCTAACCACCTAGAAAGTTGCGCCCTCCCCCAAGGATCATTTTGGCACTTAGAGTGCACCTTTTCAGTGGATATATCTCCCGGAAAGTGAAACCCTAGTTTCACAAAGTACCAAAAAACCAAAAAACCAGAGTACCAGAAGTACCAGAGTACCGTAAGTACCAAAAAACCAGAAGCACCAGTCCAAAAATCCGCAGATCAGATTTGAAGGGGTAAAAGTTGGATTTTCGAAAATCTAATTGCACAAGCTAACTCGCCTCAGCTCAGTGCACCTATCCCCTGGATCAGAATTTCAAAATTTGAAGTTTTAAAAATTAGGGTTTCCTCATAAAACCCTAAGTTGCAGTTGCAGTTGCAGTACCCGTTGCAGTTGCAGTCGTAGAACCAGTTGCAATCACTCTTGAATTTTTTGGTAATGATTATCGTTGCTACCAGATGGAGCCACTACCTACAATTGTTATCCGAGGTATGTACTCACATATGGTTAGTGGTTAAACCCTAAAGAGTATTTGTAGGAGAATGGATCTTTTGCCATAGATCCAGAAGGATCTCAAGATCCAACACATTCAGAGGGATGATGCAACCTAGGTGTGATTATTCTAATATGAATCTATTTGTTATGAAATTATCTTGATCAGTGTTGCATGTTGAAGCTATGATCAAATCATTAGAAGGATTAAAAGTTGATCATAGAGCTTATCCTCTAACCTAACCTTTTGTCAAGATA
>ML778330.1:514588-524973 GCA_009831015.1 Picea engelmannii
TCCATGTGAACTCTAGAAGATTAGCTCACATCAACTACAAGGCACTACCATACATATGCAAAGTTGTCACAGGTTTACCAGAACTCAAAGGTGACCATGAAGGCGTATGCGATGGATGTGCACAAGAGAAGAACGTCAAGAACTCGTTTTCTAAGAGGGACAACAAGGCAGAAGGAGTCCTAGAACTCATTCATTTAGATGTATGTGGCCCAATTCCATCATCCTCCAATAATGGGTATGTATATTATGTATCATCCATTAATTATTATTCTCATAAAAGACCTGGATATATTTGAAGTATTCAACAAGATCAAGGAATTCAAAGCCTTGATAAGAGAACCCTTCTGTAAGGAAGATTAAGATACTCAGGTTAGATAATGGAGGAAAATATACCTCAAAATAATTCGTGAATATCTACAAAGATGTTGGGATCAATATCTCCAACAAAACAGTGTAGATGAACGGAAGAACAAAACCATGCTGGAAGCTGTGAAGATCAAGATCTTCCTATGTGTTTATGGGAAAAAGAAGCAATGACAGTTGTTTATGTGCAGAACTGATTGCCCCATAGTGCACTTGGGCTCAAGACACCAGAAGAGATGTTCACCAGAAAGAAGCTAGAGGTAAGCCATCTCAAAATATTTGTTTGTCCAGTGTTTATTTGTATACTGAAAGAGAAAAGAAACAAGATGGAACCCTTCAGGAAAGAAGGGAATATTTGTGGGGTCTCCAAGGCCTTCAGAATATAAATACCAGTTCACTGCCACATTGAGATCAGCAGGGACGTGACCATTGATGAAGAAGCAACACTTAATAAATCAAGAAGATGCCAACTTGAAGAAGTATATGAAGAGGAACTTGTAAATCCCAGGATTGCAGAATCAATGAGGGAGGTTCCCAGAGCTGCAGAACCAGTGAGGGAAGTCATAACTTCCCCTGATAAGGAACTTCTAGAATACCATGATATAGTAGAAGTTCAAGAACCTCCTTAAATGACCTTCTCCCATAAAAGAAAGCCTGCTTGGGAAATAGAGCTTATTCAAGATGGAGAGAAGTATGGTGTTCCATAAGGAACCTCGAGACAGGTGAAAAGACCAAAGCCATTCTCCAATTACATGTCTTTGATATGTGATCTCCCAGATGAAGAACCTACCTACTCTGAAGAAGCCATTCAGAGAAAAGAATGGGCAGATGCCATGACAGAGGAATACCAATCCATAATGAAGAACAAAGTATGGGAAATATTTCCTAGATTGAAGAATAAAGATGGGGTATCCTACAAATGGCTCTTCAAAATAAAACATGTTGTTGTTGGAAGTATTGAGAAGTATAAAGCAAGATTTGTCGCTCGTGGATTTTTCCCAGAAGGAAGGCATTGACTATGAAGATACATTTTCTCATGTGGCCAGATACACTTCGATCAGAACCATTATAGTTCTTGCTTCTAAGATGAAATGAAAGCTGCATGAGATGGATGTGAAGACAGCTTTCCTGAATGGTGTTATCGAAGAGGAAGTGTATATAGAGAAACCCCAAGGATTTGAGGTTGAAGACAGGAAGTCTCATGTCTGTCAATTGAAGAAAGACTTATACAGATTGAAGCAAGCTCCCAGAGCTTGGTATGGCAATATAGATAGTTCTTGACGATCTTGGGATTTACCAAGAGTAAAGCAGACTCAAATCTCTACTTCAAAATTATGGATAATGAACTAGTAATACTATTACTGTATGTGGATGACTTATTCTTAACTGGAGAAGAAAATATCATCGCTGAATGTAAACAGAGACTTGCTGCAGAATTTGAAATGAAATACCTTGGTCTAATGCATTACTTCTTAGGCCTTGAGGTATGGCAGAGTCCAGAGAGAATCTTCCTTAACCAAGGGAAGTACACGGTTGAAATCTTAAAGAGATTCGACATGCTATAATGCAAGTCCATGAATACTCCCATGGAAGTGAAGCTGAATTTGTTGGTCGATACGTCGTCAGATTTGATAGATGCCACTCTGTACAGACAGATTATTGGATCGTTCATGTACCTGACGAACACCAGACCAGACATTTGTTTTGCAGTGAACACCTTGAGTCAGTTTCTGGTAGAGCCCAGACGTGTTTATTTAGTGGCTGCAAAACATGTGATGAGGTACCTTAAAGGTACAATGGATTATGGTCTCAGCTATGATGGAGATCATCACTTCACACTAAGTGGATATACTGATGCAGATTGGGTAGGAAGCGTTGCTGACAGAAAAAACACTTCCAAATGTTGTTTCAGTTTGGGATTAGCTATGATCTCATGGTAGAGTAGGAAGCAATCCAGTATTTCTCTCAGCACAGCGGAAGCAGAGTACATTGCCGCATGTCCTGCTAGCTGCGAAGCTATATGGCTTCGAAAGTTGTTGACAAGCCTATTTGATTTGGAGATGAGAGCAACCGCGATTCTATGTGACAATCAAAGTTGTATTAAAATGACAGAGAATCCTGTGTTCCACGACAGGTCAAAGCACATAGAGATCCACTATCATTTCATCCGTGACATGGTACAGAGAGGAGCCTTGAAGCTCCAGTACATTAGCACGGATGAACAGGTTGTTGATGTGTTGACTAAGCCTCTATCTCGTGTAAAGTTTGAACACTTTCGAGATAAGATTGGTATTGTCCAAAAGGACCCTCCCTGAAAAGGGGAGTAGATGTATTCCTTGCTTCTGACCTCGTTGTTAGACGTAAATCAAGATGAGTCATGCTTCTGACCTCCCTGTTAGATGTAAAGCATGATGCCGTGTGATCCTTGCTTCTGACCTCGCTGTTAGACGTAAAGCAAGATGAGTCATGCTTCTGACCTCACTGTTAGACGTAAAGCATGACACTGTGTGATCCTTTCTTCTGACCTTGCTGTTAGACGTAAAGAAAGATGAGTCATGCTTCTGAACTCACTGTTAGATGTAAAGCATGACGCCATGTGATCCTTTCTTCTGACCTCGTTGTTAGACATAAAGCAAGATGAATCATGATTTTGACCTCGTTGTTAGACGTAACTCATGATGCTGTGTGATCCTTTCTTCTGACCTCGCTGTTAGACGTAAAGCAAGATGAGTCATGCTTCTGACCTTGCTGTTAGACGTAAAGCATGACACCGTGTGATCCTTGCTTCTAACCTCACTGTTAGACGTAAAGCAAGATGAGTCATGCTTCTGACCTCGCTGTTAGACGTAAAGCATGGCGCTGTGTGATCCTTGCTTCTGACCTCGTTGCTAGACGTAAAGAAAGATGAGTTATGATTCTGACCTCGTTGTTAGACGTAAAGCAATATGAGTTATGCTTCTGACCTAGCTGTTAGACGTAAATCATAACCCCACTGATTCCTTGCTTCTGACCTAGTTGTTAGATGTAAAGAAAGATGATTCCTCACTTCTGACCTCATTGTTAGACGTAAAGTGAGATGTTTATGTGTTCCTTGATTCTGACCTCGTTGTTAGACCTAAAGCAAGATGAGTCATGCTTATGACCTCGTTGTTAGACGTAAAGCAAGATGAGACATGCTTCTGACCTAGTTGTTAGACGTAAAGCGAGATGATGATATTACTTGCTTCTGACTTAGTTGTTAGACATAAAGCAATATGTGACTGACACTGAGCTACCATCTTAACCACTATGACATTGAGCTAGTGTAGTACTGTGATGTGCCAGCCTAGTGTTGTGATGAGGTATCATTTTTACTGATACATATTTGATGCAGATGATGATAGCATTCCTTCGAGAATGATGATGTTGTTGATGAAGAAAAATTTCGATGACTCATAAATGTGCTAGACAATGGTTCAAGATGATATTGACAATACTGTCCTCCAGATTCCACTGATGATGCAAACCTCTCTTGCTTGATGCTGATGAAGAATACCCTTCTTGTTAAGGGGGAGTGTTGAAATAATGTAACTGCGAAGAGCATTCTTATTATTATTTTATTATTGGATTAAATCCCCATTGCGGATTAATCATGTCATTATTATTATTATTGTTATTGGATTAATCCCCATTGAGGATTAATCATGTCGGTAATTGTATAAGGATCAAATCCCCTTTTTCAGATTGGTCATCGGACAATTACAAAAGACAAAATAAGAAGTCGGCCCCAACAGTTATAATGGAAGACCCAGAATTAATTAAAGGTGGGTTTACCCACCGAGAGTGAGAGGTCGGCCCTACCAGTTGTGACCTTTCACACGTGCCAACCTAATATAAATAAGAGGCTAGTGCCTCACTTCAAACACACAGTTCACTTTCTCATTCTCTTATGAGGCAAGCTGCAATTACCAGTTGGAGAGAGGGAGAAGAGTGACGCATCTCTTGGGGAGGACTATCTGTATTGGTTTGAGTTATCTATTGAACATTGTATAAGCTATTTATGATAAGGAAGTTTTTTTGCTGGGTTTTCTTCCCCTAGAGGGTTTCCTAGGATAAACGTTGTGTCTCTTGTGAATGTGTATTTCTCAGTGATCTTGTTCTTATTATGCTCTTATCTATTGAAATGCAAAGAACTACAATAATGGCATAAACATTAACACGTATTCCTTAGAATATAAACATTGATAATCTTTTCTTCTCACAAATATCAAACTAATGATGTATGTGTCGAACTTTTGGTACCGCATCCTTGGTGATTACTTTATACCATAAAGGGATCTTTTCAATTTTCACACCAAAAATTTATTTCCCCTTACTACAAATCCTTCGGGTTGTTTCCTGTAGATTTCCTCTTCCAGGTCCCCATGTAGGAACTTGTCTTTACATCCATATGTTCTATTTATAAATCAAATGATGCAACCAGAGACATTATTACTCTAATGGAAGTTAATTTTTCAATAGGGGAAAAAATCTCACTGAATTCGACTGCTTCAACTTGGGAATATCCTTTTGCTACCAGTCGCGCTTTGAATTTATTGACTTTACCTGTTTTGTTCATATTCTTTTTGAATACCCAATTGCTACCAACATGATTTCTTCCACTAGGTAATTTAAATAATCTCATGTCTCATTCTTGTGCAAGGATTCCATTTCTTTAACCATGGCATCCTTCCAGTGTCTATTCTTTGTTGAGTTGACTTCCTCCCTAACCGACTTGGGCTCCTTGTTAGTGGAAGTTAACATAAATGTGGAATGTAATTCGGGCAGACTATAATTTTCTAATGGTTTTATTACTTGTCCATACCTCCTTACAATCATGGTTGGTTGTTCCACCTATTCATCTGATTCATTCAACTCATATGAATCATCTCCTTCATTCCTCAGTTCAAACAATACCTTCTATGGATTATTCTATTTTTGAACCATCACTTCGGACTCATAATTCCTTTTGATTTATTTGAATACCACATATCAACTGTACATTGTTTTCCTTTATGCATGTTCCCAAAGCTTATATCCTTTCATTCCCTCTTTATATCTAATGAAAATACAAGTCTTGACTACCTTCTTGTCCATCTTGCTCCTTTTTTCCTTAGGAACATGCACAAATGCATCACAACCAAATAATTTGAGATGTGAAATTGAAGGCTTCTTACCAAACCATACCTCATGTGAAGTTGCGTCGACTAGTTCCAATGAAGGAGACATATTCACTAGATATTTTGCATTGTCGATTGCCTCTGCCCAAAATTCTTGTGCGAGCCCGAGACCATTGAGCGTGCTCCTTTCATTGTCCATCAAGATTATGTTCATTATCTCAGAAACTCCATTTTATTGTGGGGTATATGGTGTGGTATTATGGCATTCTATGCCACACTGCTTGTAGAACTGATCAAATTCCTTTCCACAAAATTCACCACCATTGTTAGTTCTCAGCACCTTAATATTCTTGTCTATTTGGTTTTCTACAAGACACTAAAACTCTTTGAATTTATCAAGAACCTATGATTTCTTCCTCAGGAAATATATCCATGTCTTCTTGGAAAAATCATATATGAAGGAGGCATAATACAGGGATACACCACGTGAAGTCACTGAAACAGGGCCAAACACATCACTATAAACTAATTTAGAATCCCCTTTTCCATTGTTGTTGCATATGGTAACCTCATCCAACTTTGGTTTCCATATATAAAATGTTCACAAAATTCAACTTCTAAATTACATTTAGGAAAGTATTTTACAATACTTTTTTTATGCATACCTCAAAGTACTTTTTCTCCAATGTGTCCTATCCTCTCATGCCAAGCATGTAAAGATCGACTTGATGAAGACTTGATGATTCGGTTTGAATCTACTCATCCCACATTGAGTTGAGTTGATTCAAAGTCAAGTTGATTTCAGGAACAACGATGTTGTTTCATCTAGTCAAGTTGAGATTCCCTAACAACTTGTATAGTCTTCCCATCCAGACTCCTTTCATTAAGACCATCACACCTTTGACCATATTGCACATAACCTCTTGAAATAGAGTGTTCACTCCTACATCACTCATCTTGTTAATATATATTAGGTTTCTTTCCAAACCTGGAATATGTAGCACACCTAGAATGGTTCTACTCCTCCCATCCTGCAGTATTAGTCAGAATCTTCCTCGTCCAACAATTTTGGTTCTCGATTCGTCCCAAAGAACAAATATCCTCCTTCATATCATTCATATTCTTAGAAACATTCTCTAGGTGGTTTCATATGATAGGATTCTCTTGATTCAATCAACCAGACATCTTGATTCGACTGTGTACTAGTCAATGCCAGCTACACATCACCTCCCTTATCTGGAGTCGTCTCTCTCTTATTCGATTGTTTCTTTTTGGATCCTATAATAAATTTCTTTTCCTTCAACTTCCAATCCCTTTTGTAATGCCCATATTTACCACATTGCCAACATCTTCTCATTGACTGAATAGAGGAATTAGATATACCCTTCAAATTAGAATTTCTACGAGAGAAGTTTCCTTTATCTCTGTCATCAATCGACCTCTCAACACTAATTCATATTTGGTATATCCTTACATGTTATTCCTTATCATTTATTCTAACATTAGATATGCAACCACATCTTCTAGTGATAATGTGAAATAATTACTCCCTATAGCCACGACTAAGCTATTCTAGGATTCTGGAAAATAACATAATAGGATAATACATTTCTCCTCCTCAGTGATTTTAATATCCACGGAAGATAATTGGATTATTATGGTATTAAATTCATTTAAATGCTCAGTCACCTAATTCTCCTCACTCATATTCAAAAGATACAGTTTCTTTCTAAGGAACACCATATTTACCAAGGATTTTGACTGGTACAAATATTCACATGAGACATTCAACAACATCAAATCTGAAAGACAAATTTGAATCATACACCTTTCCCTTATCTAAATTTTCTCCCATTCTTCCCTCAGCATACATACTGGAATGGTACTTGGATACAATCCTACCCATTTTTATCGATCTACAAGGAGATCTTCAATTTTAATCTTCCAAAGCTCAAAATTCTAGCCATCGAATTTTTTAGACTCTATTCTTGAGCTACTTGCCATTCTTTAAGCATAACTTTAAATATATCTAATTTACAAATATTATTAGACCTAGGGATTAGCTCATATCCAAGGTTGTTAAACCAATATTTGATACCACATGCAAGGGAATAGAACACTTCCACACTAAACCTAACAAAAGAGAGGAAGAAATATTTAAGCTATAAAAGATATGACAAAGAAATCACACAGTACACAAATATTTTACCCTAGAAACCCAAATGAGAAAACCAACATTCCTTGAGCATGTTTCTCTCTTTTTGTCTTGTTCATTTAGAATAAAAGGTTACATTCCTAACCTTGGTCTACACCTAATACACAATTGCACCATACCTTCTTGCTTTACACAAGAACAACCTTGTAGTGAAATTGTCTTACATATACATGACCAACAACCTATAAAAACATTTATCTAAAGATAATATTTTACAACATTACAACATGCCTTATTTATAGGATTTACAATAGGAAAAACCATAAATAAAGGTTCCCAAAAATGGTTACATATGTTTGTAGATCATTGGCTACAAATGTCACAAATCTAGAGATTATGTTACAATCAACTGCCAAGTCAGATTACCAGTCGACCTTCATTTGATATTTGATCGATTTCCACATGACCACCTATCGACATCTTGTCGGTTGACCTCTTTGACTTTCTATCGATTATTTATACTTTGAATTTTCCTAGTTGATCCACATTGACTTTCAACTGTCACTGGAAACACTATAAAAACCCAACAAAAATACTCTTATAATAGATAAATCCACACTTCTACTGGTAAGTCACCTTTTGAAACTTGTTTTCGATATTTTCCACCTTCACCCTTGGATGTTGTATATGGAAAATAAGGAGGAGTGAGGGAAGAACTCATAGGAGATGCGTTGAGAGTAGAAAACATTGTTGAGAATATTAGGAAAATCCATTTGAAGTTACAAGAGACACTAAATAAGTCATAGGTAAACTACAAGGCCAAACATGATCAACACGGAACTGAGAAGTCATTGAAAGTGGGAGACAGAGTTTGGTTACAGTTGAACAAGTAAATACTACATGTTCCTAGTAAGAAGATCAAGGCTTGTGAAATGGACCTTTTGAGATATTGGAGAAGGTGGGAGATAATTCCTACAAAATGGATCTACCCCCATACATTCTCATTTACTCAATAGTGAATGTGGAGAATCTCAAACTCTACAAGCCTTCCATGTTGGATCAACAAGGGGAGATGGTCCTACCTTCCATAGAGGACTCACCACCAAATGCTCAGGTAGAGTTAGTAGAGGACATCATTTTGCAGAATCAATCCATAACTACAAGACATGAGCATCGTGAACTTTTCTATATTGGGTTGAAAGGAAAAATTCTAGGCAAAGCAAAGTGGTACTTCAAGGAGAAGGTAGAGGAAACTTTTCCTCACCTCATTCAATAAAGATTTTGGGTACAAAAATACTCCATAAATGGGGAGGTATGATTTGGATTGGATAAATATATTATTTTTCATCTATCTCAATGCTTTCAAAGTGGAAAAAAATGGAGCAATCATATTGTAGGGTCATTTTAATAGTAGGTCCTAATTTGGAAAATTGGGGTTTGAAACCTTTGAGATCCATTTTGAGGGTCAAAATTTTCTTATCTTTATCTAATACCCCTTGAAGAAATTATGCACACTGAGACTTTTCCAACAATGAAACAATTATGTCAATCAAAGATCATATGCAAATGCTATGCCTCCAACAAGTTGACCTATTGTGTTGAACACCATGGTACGAGTGGATGCCATGTAAACCCCAATTAATCATGCATGTGGTTCTATCCACTTGTGGAATTTAAAGAATATTCTAAAAGGTCCAAAACCTCATTACAATTGAGGGTTAATGAAGTGAAAACCCTACCCCTAGATGGTTATCAGGTGATGTTAAATACCAAGCCTCTAGGATGAGAAGGGGTTCTATACTTTAGCATTGTGTTTGTTCCATAGTTGAGAAGAGCACCTAGGAGTGGTATTTGGAAAGAATAACATAGGAGGAGATATTTTGTAGCATCCATACATGCCATAGTTTCAAAGGAAAATCCACAGAGATTGTCTCTTTCTTTGTACTTGCATTTGAAGAAAAGAGAATAGAGCAATATCACTTTCTAGCTTGGTTTTCTCTCATATTAGGTTTCCTAGGTTATATATTGTGTTTATTTGTGGATAGTGTGTGAGTATTTATTTATGTTCTCTATTGTTTTCATTTCAACTATTTCATTAATTTTAAGCAAAAACCAATAATTAAATAATTTGAGATATAAAGGAAATTAACCTTCACAATTAACATTTTAGTATTTTATTAATTATGTTGTGACAAACTATCTAGTGGAATATCCACGATGGTTTACAAGTCATTTTTAGTTATTTATCGAGATCATATAAACTCCTCTCTGTAAGAACAATATTATTACCATGAAGAACAAAGACGATGTTAATTCCAACCATCATCATCATCATCATTCAACTTTATCACAATATTTCATCTATATTTTGTCAATTTTATATTTTTCCACTCTTATATGTATAATTGTAAAATAATCAATTCAAAAGAGGATGATGATTAAGAGCACTCACAACCTTTAATCAATTCCATGAATGATGATGATTCATTGGATGATGATTTTATTAGTTATGGTCAATGAATTTAAGAGATGATTCTATTAGTTATGGTTAGTGGGATTAAGAGAACTCTCAATCTGTCATTTAAAAATTATATGGACTTTTAAGAAACTTTACAAATATTTAAAACAATATGTAATATGTTTTAACTTTATACAACTATTTCCAAAAATGATATTGAAAACTGATATATTTTCTATGTAAGAGGATTCCAAATATATATATATATATA
>ML778330.1:529595-543457 GCA_009831015.1 Picea engelmannii
ATGATTTCCACAAGAGAGGGGGCTTGAGGGGCTAAGTATTTATTTTATATTTTATCTACCCATAATTGTTTAATGGAGAGGAGTGGTTACATGAGATTCTTTGGGAAGGCCATGTGGTTCTTGATTTGCAAGTAAAGATATAAACCCATCTTTTGGGTTGTTTGGGGGGTTCTTCTCTCATTCACTCACTCAATCATTGTTCATTGTTCATTGTTCACACCTTTCATTATGTTCTCTCTCCATTCATTCTTTCACCCACTCGTCTTTCCTGTTTCGTGTTTTGGATTGGGAAAGGAAAACGAATTGTTGGAAAGGAGACATGGTTTTGTTGGTTGTAAATATTGTTGGTGTATTATAGCCATGAACTAATGCATGTATGTCTAAGATTATTTGGCCTGTGTTCAGTTTTTCTCATAGTTATGAATTGTTGGCAC
Organism: Picea engelmannii; assembly: GCA_009831015.1. NCBI lineage: Eukaryota > Viridiplantae > Streptophyta > Pinopsida > Pinales > Pinaceae > Picea > Picea engelmannii. Next base: position 530,030 of record ML778330.1, read on the forward strand.
TGGGGCAAACCCAGGGTTTAGTGCTTCAATAGCGCACCAACAAAACCCTAACTACTGGCCCTTTCAGCAACACCTACGAAGCAGATAAAGTCTTACCCGAGGTAGAGGCAAGGCTGGTTGCAGGACTCAAGTGTCTACAACCTATATGGGACACATATATATGATTACAGCACTAACAGAGCACTTAGCAGTTAACATTTATCAATATTTAACTCTTATTCACATCGCAGGTAGAAACCCTAGTTACAGAGTAGCGCAGTATTCAACAATATCTAATACATCCAAGCACTTAGCATATATAAATAGATCAGATCTAGCATCCATTCATATTACTAAGCACTAAGATACTATTTCAGATGCATCTAACATATATCATTTCACTAGGAATACATCACATCAATAACATAACAACTATAATGCACAAAGCAACCACAACACAGGATATATGTGGTTCACCCTAGTGTGGGGTTACGTCCACCAAATCTTATCTTATATATTGTGTTCTTTCAATCTTCTACAAGCACAGAGCCACAAGAACCCACTCCGCATAGGACATGAGATCTATGCATACATCGCCAGATCCTCCTTCCCTGAGCTAGGTTTGAGCACAAAGCCTTCTTACAATCTACACACAGGCTTCTTACAATCACTTGCACTTAGCTCTGCAAGTTATTAACACACGATATGCACAAATAATCCACCATTGTTCGCACTTAGCTCATCGACCACATTACACATCTAGGCCTCTCTTACTTACATCACCTAGTTTTCTATTTATACATTACAAAAGGGTCTAAACATGTGTAAATACATCATTGGTTTCTAGACGGACAAGGACAAGAGTTATAGGGGGCTATGATTTCCACAAGAGAGGGGGCTTGAGGGGCTAAGTATTTATTTTATATTTTATCTACCCATAATTGTTTAATGGAGAGGAGTGGTTACATGAGATTCTTTGGGAAGGCCATGTGGTTCTTGATTTGCAAGTAAAGATATAAGCCCATATTTTGGGTTGTTTGGGGGGTTCTTCTCTCATTCAATCACTCAATCATTGTTCATTGTTCATTGTTCACACCTTTCATTATGTTCTCTCTCCATTCATTCTTTCACCCACTCATCTTTCATATTTTGTGTTTTGGATTGGGAAAGGAAAACGAATTGTTGGAAAGGAGACATGGTTTTGTTGGTTGTAAATACTGTTGGTGTATTCTAGCCATGAAATAATGCATGTATGTCTAAGATTATTTGGCCTATGTTCATTTTTTCTCATAGTTATGAATTGTTGGCACTGGGGCAAGCCCAAGGTTCAACGCTTCAACAACGCACCAACAAAACCCTAACTACTGGCCCTTTCGACAACACCTACAAAGTAGATGAAGTCTCACCTGAGGTAGAGGCAGGGGTGGTTGCAGGACTCAGGTGTATACAACCTAGATGGGACACAGATATATGATTACAACACTAATAGAGCACTTAGCAGTTAACATTTATCAATATTTAACTCTTATTCACATCACAGGTAGAAACCCTAGTTACAGAGTAGTGCAGTATTCAACAATATCTAATACATCCAAGAACTTAGCATATAGAAATAGATCAGATCTAGCATCCATTCACATTACTAAGCACTAAGATACTATATCATATGCATCTAACATATATCATTGCACTACGAATACATCACATCAATAACATAACAACTATAATGCACAAAGCAACCACAACACAGGATATATTTGGTTCACCATAGTGTGGGGTTACGTCCACCAAATGTTCTCTTATTTATTGTGTTCTTTCAATCTTCTACAAGCACAAAGCCACAAGAACCCACTCCTTGTAGGACATGAGATCTGTGCACACATCTCCAGATCCTCCTTCCCCGAGCTATGTTTGAGCACAAAGCCTTCTTACAATCTGCACACAGGCTTCTTACAATCACTTACACTTAGCTCTACAAGTTATTAACACACAATATGCACAAAGCATCCACCATTGTTCACACTTAGCTCACCGACCACATTACACATCTAGGCCTCTCTTACTTACATCACCTAGTTTTCTATTTATACATTACAAAAGGGTCTAAACATGGGTAAACCCATGAGCCGACATCCCATACTCGTTACATAAACTCTAAACCCAAAAATTCCCTAAGAAGGGTCTGAGATCCCGCGATCTCCACTTCACCTTGCGCTCCACCTTCGACCAGCCTGTCGAAGTCCCAAAATTGTTCAAACGTGACCAAGGTTCTCCAAAACTTGGTCAAGGGCCAACAGGACCCCAACACTCACCTACGACTCGTCTCGAGTCACTCTAATCTAGGTAACTCTTCCTCAAATGCCTCGAGCTTGGCTCGAGCTACTTTGACCTGTTGCTTTGCTAGAGCCTCTTGCTCGGTGAACTCTTGAATGGTATACTCCTTCATAGGTCCTTTCAAGCGTTGTTCCATTATGGTGACCCCTTGTTCCAGTTCTGCACCTCGTCCTTCAATTTCCTCAAAAAGTATGCAAGTTGCATCCTGCATTGGCTGGTGTCCCTGGGTCACTTCCATGACCTTAATCTGTATGGCATTGACTTGTTTTTGAACCGTGTGTTGTTCCTGGCATCGTTTCATCCTCTCAACCACTAATAGTGGCTTCAACTGTGCTTGCACTATTGTTTCTTGTTGCTTGGCCTCCTGAAGCTGTGAATCTAATGTCCTTAGTTCAGGGTCCTCTCCAAGGCGCTCGTAAGTCTGCACACTTCAACTGCTAATTTGTTTACATTATAAGGCCAATTCCTTGATTCTATGGACTATGCTTCAGGTAGTTTCTTCTCTCTGGTCTCGCACTTCCTGCGAAGTTCTTGACACTGCTTGAAACTCCAGTTCTGCTATCCTCTGTTGGAGCTATTGAATGGCTTTAGCAACCTTACCTTCCTGTCTTTCCACTGGGTCTTCTTCCACCTGTTCTAAGCCTGTCATAGAGAGAAGTGCTCTAGTGACTTCTTATTTAACTCCAATCTTCTTTGCGAGCAGATGTTCCTTATCTTTTTGGATCTGTGCTCTATCTTTTGCAAACTTGGCTTGGATGTCATTTTTTTCTTGTTGTGCAACCTGGTGTTGTTCTCTGGCTTCCTCTTTTGCTTTCTTTAAGGCCTATGTGGCCAGTTATTTTTCTTCCTAAACATGATGAAGGTGAGCTTCGGTCACATCTACTATTCGGCGTAGCTTGGAAGGTTCGTCTCACAACTTAGTTCCTTCTTATGACGGGGGCACAGTAGACACTGTGTGGCTGGAGTGGACATCTTTTTGTACCCCCTTAAGATTGTCTTCAATTATTTCATACATGGTCTCTTGTTTGGCTTCAATGTGATGTAAGGTATCTCTAAGGTATCTGAGACAACGACGATGATGAAATCTATGTCATCCATTATTAGAACGATCTGTATCTGTGGTTTACTAGATTTGGACTTCTTCCGCGATGTAGGATTCATGGGAGAAACCTTTCTTTTCTTGGGGGTTTTAGCTTCATCAATAGGGTCCCTAGGCGGTGTTACCTCGCCTTGTTTCTGCTTGTCTTCTTCTCCTTTTTCCTATTCTTTGTCTACTTCGTCATCACCTCCCCCTCTAGGCGGGTTTGAAGCAGTCTCTTCTGATGCATTGTTTAGGTTCTATACCTCTTCCTTTTTCTTCCTCCTACTACTGTTGGGTGCATCATACTCTTCGCGAGTGACCACTGGACTTTGAATGAGGTCGAGGTTGGACAGTTATGCTTGGTCGACTGGTATAAGGAATTCTGCAGGCCATTCCTTAGTGATTTCTTCCATGTCCTCCTCTGTGATTTTTTAGTAACTCTGCAACTCTTCTTTAAGTTCGTCTCTGCGCGCAGTGATATAAATAAAAAAATTATCTTCCCAGAACTTCACAAATGTTATGAACCAGTGCAGGGTGTTTGACGTCATCCGAGGGAAAGACTCAATAGACCTCTTCAACTATAGGTAGTAGGTGTGGAACACCACATTTGACTGTCATTATTTCTCCATGTCACTCAAATACGAGAGCGTGGTGAACTTCGCAGCTAAGGATTCTGATGGCTCAATCTTAGGGAAAGTTGCACCTTCTATCATTTCCCAAGCAATGAAAGTGATGAGGATTAGCAACCAACTGAAGTGGAACTCATAGCCCTAATCCTTAGCTTCACGACAATATTTCTCTAACTAGTTGAAGAGGTAGCTCTCCCGGTTCATTTGTAGCCCTTCCACGCATTTTCCCACAAGGTCAACAATGAACCCTATGACCTTCATGGGTCTATTCTTCCTTACTAGATTACTAGCGATAAACTTCCAAGCTAGGTGCACTGCGCCATTCTAAATGGAGGCTACCTTGTAGAATCGCTTCCCCTTTTCCACATCTCCATAGGTATCTTTAATTTTTGTGCCAGGGCATGATCTGCAGCCTTCCTTGGATAAAATTCTTGTGGGTCTGGTCCTTGCATGCTTATTTTGGTGATCTGATGCATCAATGACAGATCTACTGTGATGCCTCTATCTAGCCATAGATAACCACCATGAAATAAAGAAAACAGGATTATAATGCACGCGTTAACCTCCTGATGCCTTCCAAAGTGTGGTATCTTCATCACGTTCAGGATAGTGTACCTCATGATGTCCATAGTCCATGACTAGGGGATGATATTCGACTTCTTCCCCTTGGTCCTAGTCAAATACTTGTGTGGGGCGAGCATTCCATGGTTCTTGCGATCTCCCAAGTTGAATTCTTTGATATTCAACGTCATGATTTGTCCTAACGACAGTCCAACTATGTGTATTTCCTTCAGGAGGTATGCAGTAATCAAGGTGTAGTAGAAGTCCCTTGGGACACTGTCACAGCTCACCGTACCAGCCAGAGGCGAGTGTTATAACCCTAAACTTCACTATACATGCACACATGGCATCAGGCCATCTTACTCACTATTTTTTCCAAGCCAACACTGAACAACACTTCTTAAAAACACAATTTTTGAAGATGTACGTGCCCTGCACCATTACTTCCCACATACATATGCTATCTGCACAATTACACCCTGCGTATACCCACAAAAGTTGCAAAAAATAAAAATTTACAAGGGATTCGTTGATATTACGGGCTATTGGATAGTTTCCCAACTAATCCACCGCCTATAGCTCGTGACCCAACCAAATAACCATCCGTTTGTCATATAAAAGGAGGTGTTGGGGTCTCATTCCAAGGAGAAACATAGCTACAGTGAAACTCTACCCATTTCACTTTCCCCCCTTTCCCCAAGAATTTGCAGGCACATTGTGCGTTTTGAGCCAGAATTCCCTATTGTTTCCTTTTTCCTCATTCATAAGCCTATGCCCCTTTCTCCAGAGAGAATTGCGAGAGAAGAAGGATACGTGGAAGCAGTTGGAGCTTGGTGAAGATGAGCCTAGGACCAGGTTTGAGAAGCAGTCAACGATCTCATTTTGTAAGTGACTTTGTGAGATTAATATAAAGAAGTACTTTTTCTGTCTCTCCATATGATGTGTTGAATCTTCATGTTTGATTTACATTTTTGTTATGACATATAACCCACTAATTCATATATAATATGCATGTCCGTAGTTTCTTGTTTGTCTTTTGGTGAATGTAGGTCATCCTTGGGAGGAGACTTACAGTTGAGGAGCGATCGAACGCAAAAGGATCGACACTGGATGCAGAGTTTAAGGTAAGAATACTAGATCCTTATACTTTGTATTTTATGCATGAATGTGGGGTATTGTTGGGATAGTTGTTAAAAGTAGGATACTTTAGAAGGTTAGCTTTGCCTATGTAATTGAACCCTAGTGTAGTCCATAGGGGGGTTTTCCCACTATAGAAGAATTGGTGACCATACTGGGGAGCCTCTAGGGTTTTTAGGGGATGTTTTTGGGTGTTTTAATTCATTTAATTACCTCTTTGAGTTCTTTGTAAATTGTTGATTCTTCAAGGGTTCTCGTCTTCTATACCAGTACTCCTTGTTTGGTCATCTTTGACTATTAGTTTTATTTTTTTTAGAATTTATAGAGGTGTACACAGTCTGCATTGGGTCTGCACACGTACATACACACCCTACCTTTGGACAACCCACGTACGTAGGCTACTTAAGTGTCAGTAGTGTGTCTGTGTAAGGAAGCATTTTTCTTAAGAAGAGACAGTCATATTCTTCCCTAATTGAAGTCTAACTTCTTAGGGGTTTCTTGATTTAGTATTGGTCTCTGTAGTTATAGTATTTAAGTCTAGGTTTGACGTCGGTTCCTTTATCTTTGAAGATTGCTTGTGTTTTTCGTTGAAAGTGTTTTGGATGAGTCTATGAGTCTTTTTTGTTTTAGCATTTTTGGTTCCTTTAGTGACCCCCTACGATCCACACTAGACCAGAAGTTAGTTTCTTTGGTATTGCCTTGTCTACACTTTTCCCTTTTACTTTCTTTAGAATAAAAGAAACGGATTCATTTTCAAGTTTCTTATTTTGAATCATAAAAAATAAAAAATAAAAAACACTTTTTTGTTTGGTTAAGTAGTTAGGTTAGTTGTATTTGTTTATTAGGAAGAAGAGTGCTTTCTCAAGTTATTTACTGAATACTTAGGACTTTAAGTAGCTCGTAGTCAATCAAAATTCAGCTTTAGGTTTTTTCTTTTAAAAGATCTTGGAAAGAAAGTTAGTTAGAAAAGTTGGTTAAAGAGTTTTCAATTTGCAAATCTTTTTGAAAAAGAAGTAATTTTGTTTCCAACATTTGTTCTTCTCTTTCGTCTCTTTACAAACGCCACCAGTTTCATTTCCATTCCTTTGACTTAAGATAAACCACTTAAAATTAACGATTAATTAAAATTAATCAGACTTTATGTTTGTAGGGTCCATTAACTAGACTAGGATAGAGCCTTTATTTAGGTTGGAGAGGAAACTCTTCAGGGCTACAAAACAAACATAGGAGTCTGTGCTAGGGAGTGTAGAAGTCTAGTAATGTGGAAATTATCTAGGACCCCCCTCTAACACAAGGGTTAAACACAAGGTCATGTGCGGAAAGGTAACAGAGATAACCCCTCCAAATATGGACCAAGCATAGTGGGGAACACATATAGAGGACTTATCTTGGGATTTCGTTGATCGCATTTTCCATGGAACTTCATGGGTCTCGAATCCATTCGAGGTCCTCAGTCATCTTCCGAAAATTTTTATTTGGATACCCTCGATAGGTTTCAGGATTGATACCCTCCTCATTGTGGTCCACCTGACTGTCGACTATACCAACTTGGTAATTGTTCATGAGCTAGAAACCTAGTTGCCTTTTTTTAGGGACTTACACAGGTGATTGTGAGGGTATACCGTGGTACCTAGGACAAAAATCGGGCCAAGATTTGCAGAGTATACCCATAGGGTGCTTCCATGTTCAAGTTGCACATGCATCGGTAAGTTTCTCTAGTGTTGGTTGGTGTAACTATTCTTCTAATTAGTTATAGTGGTTTTCTTGTTATATCTAATAGGAACTTTTTCTAGTGTGTGTTTTGATCTTCAGCGTTAGAAAACCCTTATTGTGTCATTGATTTTATCACAGTGGAAGATCAAGAGCTCCGTTGATCACGAAGGCTTTTGGTCTTCTCACCGGCTAACTTGGAGCCACCACCACCACCATGAAGGTGAATACTTCACCAGGAAGGCTCATTTGAGGCGATCGGGCCACAGGAAATTGTACCTGAGCCAACTCTGAGAGGAGAATGCTCGTATCTGAAGGAACCAACTATTTACGACATTAGAGCGGAGCCTCTCGGTCCATACAGCCACCCGATCACTGACTTGTTAGTGCCACTTTTGATACATCTTTCTCCTCCAAGGGTAACGCATCACGAGCATCAGATAGTCCTGCAAGAAGAGATGGAAGGAAATGTTTCTACTTTGTCAAGGAGTCCTCATACTCCCTCTACGGCTTCCACTACTGTGGGCGTTCCACTTCCTAACTCAACCTCGGAGGTCTGGACCACTATGGTCTTGACCACCTCTACCTCGGGGAGTAGTCTGATTCCTTCTATGGAAGTGATCACTGCACCTTTCATGTAGAGTGCAAAAGGCCCTCTGTTTTCATACAGGATGCCTAGTTTTGATACGAACTCGATCCTCACCTACTCCACCCTACAGAACATGGGTATGTGGGAAGGGAGATCAAACGCTCCTCTGGAGGGGTCCATTGGGGGCACCTTGGCCCCCTATAATTCTATCACTTATGGCGGGGGTCATATATCTCCTTCATCCCCCTCGCTCGACAATGCTTCTCAGCAACCTGCCTGGCCAAACATGAAATACAACTCATTTGGAGCAGGTAGTCAAGGCCCTTCTTCTAGTACCACATCAATGGGTTATTTATCATCCTCTTTGTTCGGCGTGTTTGGTAACAACGAATTCTTTTCATATTTCGTCTCAACTAGGGCTAACCCTAGTTTTGGATCACAAAATCCTGCGTAGGGTACTATTCCTGCACAGGGGGAACACACTTCTCAAGGACCTTGGAATCTGTGGCAGGGATCAGTTCCCTCGTCGGGGATTTCGACCGAGGGAAACCCCTTCCATGGTCAATGGAACCCTGAGCAAGGATCATTACCTATGCCCTTCGGATCGGTAGGGGGAAACCCTTTCGAGAAACTTTGGAACACAACGTGGGGAGCAATTCCATCCCAACCATCAACTTCCTATTATGGGCGTCAGTCGATGACGTCTCAAAAAGAGCAGTATTCGAATGTTATCCTAGGCCATGGTTCTTACCAAAACCTAGGTCCCTATCCTCCTATACATATTCAACAACCTAAGCAACCATTTCTGGCAACTTTGCATTTTCCAGACTTGTCAAGATTATTAAATGACCCAATCTGTCACGATCCATGTTGGCCTCCTATGTTGACCAAGTTACCCTCGAACATTCCAAAGTTTGAAGGAAAACCTAATGAAGATGCAAGTGATCATTTGACTACCTTTCACCTATGGTGCTCATCCAACTCATTGAAAGATGACTTCGTACAATTGTGTTCGTTTCAATGCAGTCTCATTGGGAGTGCCACGAAATGGTACATCGATCTTGACCGATCAATATACTCTAATTTTGGTGAATTGGAAATGGTTTTCTTAAACCATTTTCAATTACCTGTGAGATACAATGTTGACACCGAATTGCTGGCCAACTTTGAGAAGAGAAAGGCGGACCATATCTCTGATCACATCCAAGAATAGAGATGCCAGAAGAGTTTGATAAAGGTACCAATCCCACTGGCTTTCCTACTGGAGTGGTTCATCAAGTCTTTGGTCCCTCAGTTATCCAGAGACGTAGCAATGTCGATGGTCTTTTTAGAAGAAGAAGATATTATGAGAGCTCAATAGTTAGAGTTTATTTACTCTCAGTCTAGTTTACTTTACGAAATTTTGCTAGATTCATCTAGGTCTATACTTGAAAAGACCAGAGAAAAGTCTGGACCACATGTCGATGGCATTGTTGGTTCAGCACAAGCGAAGCTCGATGATCAGTTGTCAAATCAATTGCAGCAATTGTCGATATATCAGACAACATCCAACCAAACCTCTAGTTGAGCTTATCCCCCTACTCAGACGTTGGATGTACACAATGTGCAATTGACGAACCCGAAGGCTAATCAGTAGGTCGACAGGAAGAAGAAATAGTGAAAGAAACCCACCAATAATGTTGGTGGGGGAAACACAGAGAGAAAGAAGTCGAAGTATCTATGTAACCTTTGCATGGACGACCACCTGACTCACCTGTGCCCTTGTCTCACGGAGGCCCAAAATTTATTGGCACAACAACAACCTGCTCTGTTAACAAACCCATTTGCACATGGGAAAAATTTAATTCAAGCCTCTATGAACACAGATGGGGGTAGTCAGGGACCCCCTTAGTCGTCTAGTAGTCCCTTGACCTTGGATGTCTATATGTTGAAAGGTGAAGCTCAAATAACTACTAGGGCACACAATTATGGAATGCCAAGTAATGTTGAAAAGGGTAAAGAAGAAGAAAACCCATATGTTCCTTTCAAGATCGAGAGAACAATGGAAGAAACAATGACATGCATCTCGAAAGGGGCATTCAAGAAGGCTTTGCATAATCCAAATGCGAGGGCCTCTCAGAACTACTGTGTGGTGGAATATTTGTCACATACCCCTTGCGCGATGTCTTCTTTGGAGGTCCTCCAGAGCTGCCCTTCACAGAGAAAGGCTCTACTAGCTGCCTTAGGATCTGTTGAGACATGTAATCTGGGAAATATCATGCATGATACAACCGACTTGAACCCTCATCTCCCATATCACGTCGTGTTTCAGATAGTAGTGGCTTACACCACTAAAACTTTTAGCTGGAATATTTTCTGTACAGTGGTTGACGAGGGCGACTTGACATGTGTGATGTCTTTGGCATGTTGGAAGGCCATTGGCCAACCCATTATGAGGTCTTCTATTTCATGGATGGGTTTTTGAGATACATTCAGATACATATTAAGCCCGACGACCAACATAAAACAACTTTTATCTGTCCATGGGGTACATTTTCTTATCGGAAGATGCCTTTTGGACTTAAAAATGTTGGAGCCACCTTTCAGTGACCCATGTATTTCTCTTTCCATGATCTCAAACACATAGTCGAGGCTTATCTCTATGATTTAGAATCATGATATTGGAAGAGAGATGATCATCCCATGCACATTTGACTTATCTTTGAGTGATGTCGCTACTATCGAATTCGCTTGAATCCAAACAAATGTAGTTTTTGCATGACGTCGGGTCGTCTTTTAGGTTTTATAGTTTTGACAATAGGGATCATGGTTGATCCTCTAAAGGTTGAGTAAATAGTTCAATTTCCTCCCCCATGCATAGTCCCTCATCTTTAGAGTTTACATAGTCCCTCATCTTCAAAGTTTACACAAAAAAACCAATTTTCTTTGGCGTTTTATCGCAAACTATGCCGAGATCACTAAAGGGTTTATGCATTTATTGAAGAAGGGTGTCCCTTTCCTTTGGGATGAATCTTCTTAGTGATCATTCTAAGCATTGAAACGTGCCCTCACATCTGCCCCTCTAATTCGGCCACCCAATTATAATAAATATTTATTATTGTACTTGGTCGCGACAGAGTCGACCATCAGTATGGTATTGGTTCAAGAGGATGATATACACTAAGAACATGTGATTTATTACCTGATCTGAGGCCTGGTTGGGTCATAGCTCAACTACTCCAATGTTGAGAAACTTGTGTTGGTAGCAATACATGTTGTCTAGTGGTTCCATCATTATATCTTGTTTCACAAGACCATCGTCATTGTCATTGTGAATCCATTCCAATATGTGTTGACATGACATGTAATCGACATAAAGATCAATAGATGGATTGTTATACTCTAGGAATTTGATTTAGATTTTGTTTCCATGAAATCTAAAAATTCGATGGTTTTTGCGGAACTTATCTCCGAACTTTCAATCGAGTCAAGTGATGTTACACCTGAAGAATCATCGATTAAATGAGATCTTTTTCTGATTTCATCTTCTGATCCATGGTATGGAGATATACTAGTCTATCTCCGGACTTTGAAGTGCCCCTCCTCTGCTTCTCATGATGAGCATCGACGTATACACCATCAGGAAAAAAACTATCTCATACTTGAGGACACTTTGTATCAGCGAGGTGTAGATTGCATCCTTCATCGGTGCCTCACTCATGAAGAATCATAACTCGTGCTTAACGACTGCCATGCTGGAGCATGTGGTGGTAATTTGTCCAGGTGGGCAACAACCCAAAAGATTCTACGAGTCGGTTACTATTGGCTGATGTTAATCAAATATTGTGTTGAATTGGTCAAGAAGTTCCACCCGTGTCATATCTTCTCTCAGAAGATGAGGGCACACCACAATCCTATGTTTCCCATCATTACAATTGGCTCCTTCACTAAGTGGGGAATTGATTATACCACATGCCAACCCCCTTCATCCAGGGGGCACCGTAATATCATTGTAGCAGTAGACTACATTACAAAATGGGTCAAAGCTATGCTAATGTTCAAAGATGATGGCGAGACAACAACTCTCTTCTTGTTTAATTAGATAGTATCAAGGTTCGACGTCTTGAAGGAGATTGTCATTGACCATGGAAGTCACTTTAAGAACAAAATGATGTCCGAGTTAAATTCAAATATAGGGTTGATGCAAGAACACTCATCACCTTATTATCCACAAGTGAATGGTCAGGTAGAAGTTGTGAATAAGTCTCTCAAGACCATTCTACAATGAACGATCAATTCAGCCAAGTTAAATTGGAATTTGATGTTGCACTTGGCATTGTGGGCCTACTGAACATCTGTAAATATTTCCACCAATTTCTCACCTTTTCAACTCGTTTACGGGTTGGAAGCAGTCCGGCTATAGAATGCTAGATCCCATCTCTTAAGTTGGTAGTATAGTTATTTCCAAACACTTCACCGCTTGAGGAACACTTATTATATCTCGAGTAGCTTGATGAGAAATGATGTGATGCAACCTTGGCTAATTCGGCTCAAAGAAAAGAGTGAAGTGTCAGTATGATCCGTTCATTCATCCTCGAATTTTCTCTGAAGGCAACCTTGTCCTGGTCTATGACCAACATAAGGATCCCCTTGGGGCAGACAAGTTCAAACCCATGTGGTTTGGACCATTCATCGTGAAGGAGGTATTAAAGAAGGGCACTTATCGTCTGGTTTAATTTGAAGGGAATGCTTTAGAGGAGCCTAGAAATGGGATCTATCTCAAGAGGTATTACTCATAGGTGGGTCACCTTGGGTGATTTCTTGTATATATGTATAGTTCTTATACAACTTTGTTTTGTCCTTTTTGTTTTATGGATGTGTCATTTTGATATCATCTTTTTCACTGTGGTAGATGTCAAGTGAATCAGAGGTGTTTTTTGGGTTCATCGATGATGCTAGCCAACACACTCAGAGGCTTTCTTCCACAGCTTGGGTGATCTTCACACCACAAGGCTAGTTGCTATCTTCTGAAGGTACCTATTTAGGTGACACCACAAACAATGTCGCTTAATACAATCCAGTAATAAAGTTACTTCGTGATGCCTTGTTGCATGGTATCTCTTACCTCTGGGTCTACTTAGATGCACAATTGGTTGTTTCCTAGTTAAACGAGGTTTATCGTGTTTATGATCCTACTCTACATCGACGATTCCTTAGTGTACATCTCTTAGAATGTTGTTTTTATTACATTATGTATATTGATGTTCCTAAGATTGAATCAAATGATAGATACTCTATCTAATCAAGTATTATATTGGCATATTGCACACATGTAATAAAAATCACACACATACACATGTAAATACATTTGTAAATAAATGTAATAAGACATAAAATATGTAAATACGCATATATATATATATATATAT
>ML778330.1:547251-579362 GCA_009831015.1 Picea engelmannii
ACTCCTAGCTTATCCACTCAAGGGAGAGATGGATAGCTCTTGTGAAATGATGCCTATGTGTTCTTGTCAAAGAATGAGTCCTTAACAATCTTGGCAGCATAACAATGCATGGAATTCCTTGAGAAAGTGATGGTTATTCATGGTTTTTTATAGCCTAGCATTGGGTGATTATGTAACCTCTTTGGAGTGTGAAAAGGGGCTCTTTAGGGTTTAATTAGGTCTTTCACCAGCCCACCATGCGGATTGAGCTCGGATTTGGTGTCAAATCGACTTGGGAGATGATCCATTAGTGGTTGGGAGGCCGACCAATTTCAATAAATGCGCCATTTAGCAGGTGCGCGGGTTTTTCGCCCAACAGCTGTGCATCGTGCGCGCATGCGCACATTGTACGTTGTTGTTCCGTGCATATGCGCGTGCACCCAGATTCTGTAAAGAGCCCTTCAATTTTTTGGTTACTTGGTATAGTTTTTGACCCTTTTGCAATGCTGTGGAATTAATCCTGTGCCATGAATGACTTCAGTCCTGTTTTGATGATGCAGAGTTCTTGTCGCCATGTGTGGACGAAATTTCAGTGATAACAGATGCCCCCTGATGGATGAGGTTAGGAGCATACGTATAGCTGAAATCCATCAATGTTTCTTTTACTGAGAATGGTGGTGTAAGGGAGAGCAAGAGGGGGACCGTGTAGAGCGATCCGTTGGAGAAGAAAGGAACCTATAGAAGCCGATTTTCCACAGGGTGTGCAACAATATACAACTGTGTACAAATGAGGCGGGCATGCCCCATGCTCGTATGATGTAACTCTGAAAAAAGATGACGGAAATATTGGTGTAGACAAATGCAGCGCCCTCGGGGGTGGAATGATAAAGGCAGAAGACAATTCTGTAAAGGAACATACTCTGAACCATAGGTAAAGGTCGTGGAAATAAACAACGACGGTGATGTGGGCATTGATGGCCCTACCAAGTTCAGAGGTCTTCGGCAACTGATAAAAAACTGCAATAGTCGCAAAGTAAGACCCACCGCAACATGAGAAAGTGTTGGCGTTGAATGTTATGGGGGTCAACGACATCAGGGAGCAATGGTGTTTCCCCCTGTGCCATCCGAGATCTCTCATGAAAAAATGAGAATCAAGATATTGTCGCCCTTCTGGAAAATTGTGCTGATGTCGACAAAAGGGGGACACGACTCCCATAATCAAAGGGCTCCGTGGAATCTACTGAGGTGAGAAAGTGGCAGAGGTACATGGATGAAGTCAAGAAGTGGGAAGACTCAAGACCGCCCTTGGCTGGAGAATGTATAAGTTAAACAGTGGCCGCAACCGTGTGACAAGGTCGAGTGTCAGGGGCACGTTAGGACCGAGGATAAGTTTTTCCAGAGGCGGGACAAAGTGAACAAATTCAGAGGGTAGAGGTAAGTGACCTGTGGAGTATTATGAAGATATGGATGATGCCGGCAAGGGTAACATGAGAAGTAATGCTCCAACCAAGGGTGACATGGGTTGTGTGTGGCCAAAAAAAGGAAAGTAGGTCACCAACAGTGACGATGAAAGCAAAGAACCGGAAATAAAGGCGTTTGTACAATAAATAAGGAATAATGTGGGAAAAATGTACAAATACAGAAATGGGTGCCCCAGTGTGAGATGAGTTCCCCAGGGAGGGCAGAAATTTCTTGGAAAACTGATGAAGGGTGGGGGCCCCATTGGTGAGTTTCTGTATGAGGTAGGTGAAACGAAGATAGGTTCGCAGATGGGCAAACTGATGGTGGATGAAATGGTGGGTTCATGATCCTGCGGAGGTGCATGTAAAAAAGAACATAACCATAAAGCGA
Organism: Picea engelmannii; assembly: GCA_009831015.1. Classification (NCBI taxonomy): domain Eukaryota; kingdom Viridiplantae; phylum Streptophyta; class Pinopsida; order Pinales; family Pinaceae; genus Picea; species Picea engelmannii. The sequence goes on from ML778330.1 coordinate 549,082, forward strand.
TGATCCGAGAGTCCATATGGGAAGCTAGCAAAATGAGGAGAAGAAGTATGCGGTTGATCTGCAACATGATGAAAGACTATCGGGACTCCCATCCCTAAAGGGTAATGAATAACAACATGAGTGTCAAAAAGTGCCAAAAGGTGCTATGAATGGGACAACTCATGTGGGTGAGAATGCTACCGGGTTACAGTACCGATGATGCAAATGGAGGTGTGAGTACTGCAGAGCCGGGAATGGGTATCTTGAAGGCCAATATCAGAGGGTGTGACTGGAAATGTAAATGCAATACAGCAGGAGAGACTACATGCTAGTGATGAGTATATACCTGAAGGAATGGTGTGAAGAGATGATGATCAAGTACCTGCACAGAGAACAACCAAATACCCAAAGTGAACAATATCTGAAGAGAATCAAAAACATGAACATGTATTAGATAAATGTGACAATGCGCGTGCATACCTGGCCATGATATGAAAAAAGGGCGCCCCGGGGGCTCAGGATGAAAAGTGGCCCAGATACGGCGGTGATTTAGGTGGCAGGACGCTGATCCCATGGCTGAAGACAGTTCGAAAAATGGACACCTTGGGCTCCCGGAATGTTGAGTGGAAGTTTGGAAAAAGCCCTATATATAGCTGTAGGGCCCACATTGCCACCTCATTTGTACCTGCTGCGACAATGACTGGACGAGCAGATTGCAGAGGAGATTTGGAGTTTCAGGGAGCACGAGGTATCTGATCGACGGTGTGCGAGTTTCAGGTTAGTGGTCTGATCGTCCTGCATAGAAATAGGTTTCTAATTTTTGGGCAGGGTAGGTACGGGGGGCGTATAAGGGGTTTAAGGGGAATTTTCCTAGGAGGTGGGCCCGCGTGTGTGGGTGAGTCAGTGAAAGGCGCGCATACGTGCGCACCTGTCCACATAATAAATGCGCATGGGTGCGCGTGGGTGAAAATTTAAGGCACACCCTAGGGGCGTGCCTGTGAGGTGAACAGGTGCACATTAGTGCGCGCCTGTGGGGTGAACAGGTGCGCTCCCGAGCGCGCCTGTGGGTTTGACAGGCGCGCCCTAGAGCGCGCCTGTATTGTGAACATGCATGCTCATGAGCGCGCCTGTGGGAAAAACAGGCGTGCATATGTGCGCGCCTGTATAGTGAATAGGTGCGCATGTGTGTGCACCTGTGGGTGGTAAAACCGTGCCTTTGAGGCAAGTTTTTAAGGGTAAAAAAAAGGGAGTCTCTTTTATGCATTTGGTGTTTGCATACATTGATTGATATAGGACTCTGTGTTGTGTGCAGGTGGCTAGCAGTGACCATGGATGTGCGATGGTGCGAGCGAGACTGGTCGCAGCTGCGAGATGTTGTGGCCAATGCGAGGCCTGCAGTTCGAGCGTCTTTAGCAACCAGTGGGTTGCTAAAGTTTGTTGAGTGCCCTTTGATATGGGCACATGAGTACTTACTCCAGTTTCTGCTCGAGATGTGGAGCCCATATCTGCACTGCTTCCTCGTACGAGGAGAGCAGATCCCCTTCACTGCGGTGGAGGACATATATTTTTTGACTGGGCTCCCCTTCCGGGGAACACCGCTGCCGGCAGAACCTGTGCTGCCGAGGGATACTCGCTTGGCTGATGTCACCGGACGATATTGCTCAGGTGAGAACTACATGTCTGGGACTGTAGTGAGTATCAGTGGTTTGGATTCCCTGTTGCATCCTTGCATAGCGACGATGATTGTTCGGGTGTATGGGTCACGAGTGACCCACCGGATCAGTCGGGGTGAGCTGCTAGTGATGGAGAGGGTGGTGGTGGGCCATGAGCGGTTCGCTTGGGGTTTGACACTACACGCGTGGATGATCGCGCAGCTGGATCGTTGTCGGTCCATAGGCACCGGGGAGTTTGCGTTCGACTCTATCCTGGTAGCCTGGTTTCTGGAGAGGGTGCCGATGCTGCGCCCGTGGGTTCTTCTAGAGGCACCTGGGGTGCGAGAGCCTTGACTGAGGCGGTGGTCTCAGATTTTGGTTCGCCACGGTGGTGGCGAAGGCGGGCATTACATTACGGTGCAGGTGACACAGATCTGACGGCAAGTGCTACAGGTCATACTTCGATACCCCTATGCTGGGGTGGACTTCCAGGGGGACCCAGACATGGTATTGCCTCCTGGGGAGGTTTTTGATCACCGAGGTATGTTGAGTTGTGTATATGTTTTTGATTTCTGTGATATTTTGATATATCAGTTCATATATATGTGATAGAGATACTGATATGATCGGCTATTGCTTGTTTTGTGCATGTGCAGATTTGGCACCTTGCGGCCGTGAGGTGGATTTGTATAGAGCGTCGGTCCAGCGAGACCTGGAGAGACCTCCACATGGAGAGAGGCAGCGGTGGCATGAGGCCGCTGGGCGACCTGCAGAGCCCGAGAGGGCAGCGAGGAGACGTCAATTCGACGATCCAGGCGCGGGACCATCACATGCTCCTCTAGCGGCAGCCGGAGTAGACTTTGATGATATACATCGTCGTCTGGAGACGGTGTTACAGGACATGCTTGAGGGCATGTGGATCCGCATCCAGGACGAGGGGTTCTTGGAGTAGTGCATTGGATTACCGCCACCATGGCGGGGGATAGTGCGACGAGAAACTGTGCTCGCTGCGATGACGAGTGGACGCCTGCCGCCGGGGTAGGAGGGTCCTGCAGGTGTTCCACCACCACCACCTGGGGCAGGTGGGGGTGGGCCACCACCTCCTCCCGAGGGAGGAGAAGTTGGGGGTGCGATAGAGGAACCCTGATGTATGTATGTACTATGTATACCTTTTTGATAGGCTGGTGAGCCAATTTTTGTACCGAGATGTGGCACTGGCCTGTGGGCCGATGTACTGTTTTTTGTATGTAAACATTTGGATGGCCTGAGGGGCCCATATATATATATATATATATGAGTATACATGTTTGTGATCCAAATGTTGTTTACATGTGTTTTTGTGTTGATGATGATGATGTCGATTCTAACTATATGCTGTGACAGGATGTATGAGATGTTTATGTATGTGTAGCTTGATGTGATATATGCCAATCTAACACCATGTTAGCTATTTCATCTTGTTGTTTGATTCAATTCTCTTGGAATATGTGTAAATGTAATGGAATCAAAATGTCGAGATAATAATCTAACCTGTAGGTATTTGCGAAAGAGGCATGGATCGCGTACATGGTAAACATTGTTGAGTTGGAGAACGACTAGTTGAGAGTCGAGGAAAACGCTAAGGCGACGAATATGATGTTGTTGGGCGTCGGTCAGGAGGCCAATGACAGCAGTATATTCGGCTTGGTTGTTGGTTGCTAGTCCTAAACATATGTCGCTGGAATGTAGCAGTTCATGTGAAGGGGTGTAGAGAGCCCAAGCAGCTGAAGCGAGATTTTTCATCCAATGGCTGGCGTCGTCGGCACAACCGATGTGGTAAGCTGGTGGAGGAGTCATCTGTCAATAGCACAAAGGATAGTTTAGGTGAGGGAGAAAAAAGATTAAAAATGATAGAAAAAAAAGAAAAAATAACCTAAAGTAGATTGACTACGTTTAAGCATAAAATTTCTTGAGGTACAACCCATTGACGGGTTCCTTGAGTGAGAGGCCTTCGAGGGAGGCCAGGATGTATGCACCTTTGGTGAGGCAATGTTGGATGATGTAAGGGCCATGCCACAGTGATTCGAATTTGCCGTGGCCAAAGGTATCATGGGCGATATCATAGGCTAGGACAAGGTCCCCTTCGCGAAATGATCGAAGGTTGACATGGCGATCAAAGGTAGCCTTGGATCATTTTTTAGCTCCCTCGTTGTTCTGTAATGAGGATCGACGATCCTCATCCAGAGACTCCAAGTTCAACAAGCATTGCTCCATTGGAGCAGTGTCAGGTAAAAGCTCAATTGCGGTGCGAAGGGTGGGAATTTCACACTCGATGGGAAGAGTTGCCTCGACCCCATGGACTAAATGAAAAGGCGTGAACCTGGTAGCAGTCTTTACTGCCGTTCGATAAGCCCATAGCGCGGAAAATAAAATATGATGCCAATTGGTTTTATGTTTATTCACCGTGCGCTGTAACATGGTCTTGAGGAATTTGTTTACTGCCTTGACCTATCCGTTGGACTGAGGATAGTATGGTGAGGCAAACTCGTGAGAGAAGCCTAATCGAGAGGAGAGTTCGAAGAAGATCTCATTATTGAAGTGTTTCCCGTGGTCCGAAATGAGTTGGAGTGGTACTCCGAACCTGGATATGACATGATTGAAGAAAAAACGCGCTGTAGTGTCAGCGGTGTTGTTTAAGATGGGCATAGCTTCAGCCCATTTGGTGAAGTAATCGACAGCGACAACAATGTATTTGTGACCATTGCTGGAGGGGGGATTACAAGTCATAAATTCAATGCCCCATTTACAAAAGGGACTTGCAGTGATGGCCGGGTGAAGAAGAGCAGGGGGAGCACGGGATTTGTTGGCATAGAGCTGACATTGCTCACATCGTTTCACGGCATGAATGCAATCATGAAACAGGGTAGGCCAAAAGTAACCGGCCTGGATGATCTTTTGAGCCATGGCGATGCCCGAAAGATGGCCCCCACATGTGCCGCTGTGGCAGTCGTTTAAGACTCTGTCTTCCTCATCAATAGTCGGGCAGCGACGCAGAATGGTGTCGACGCCCCGCTGATATAGGATGTCACCAATGAGGAGATAGCGGGGGGCCTGATGGCAAATGCGCCGATGATCATCTCGTGATAGGTGATTACGCAAATTTTGAGTTCGTAGGTAGACGTGAAGGTCGCCGTACCATGGATCATCAGAAGCGATGTAAAAGAGATGTTCGTCAGGAAAGTCAGTATTAACGGGGGCACTGGGTGTGTCAGAGGGAAGGGCCATGACAAGTTCGACGAGAACGAGGGCCTTTTTACTCTTAGGTGTTGAGAACTCGAGGTCGTACTCCTGAAGGATAATGATCCATCGAGCTAATTTTCCGTTAACTTGGTGACGGCTGAGCAAATATTGCATAGGGTTGGAATCGGCGATGACCTTGGTGGTGCGAAGCAGAATGTAGTGACGCAGTTTCTGGACTGCAAGGACAACTGCAAGAGCTAGTTTCTCTTCATGTTTTTACTTCAAGGGTGGTCCTGAGAGGTTCTTACTGATGTAGTAAATGATGTGTTCACAATTGTCATCTCTGAGATGGACGAGGACGCTGGCTACTGATACAGCTGATGCTAATACGTAGAGGATGTAGTCGCGGTTGTAGTCAGGTGCACTAATCAAAGGTGCATTGGAAAGAGCTACCTTAAGATCGTCAAATGACTGTTGGGCATAGCCGTCCTAATGAAAAGGGATGTCGTGACGTAGTAAGTGAAGGAAACCATGTGCGCGTATAGCGTAATAAGGAACAAAGCGTCTAAGAAAGTTAGCTTTTCCCTGTAGACTCTGAAGTTGTCGTAAATTCCGAGGAGGTGGAATTTCGGTGATGGCTTGGACTTTGAGGGGGTCCACGGTGATACCGCTTTGTGAAACAATGAAACCGAGGAGGCGCCCCATGATGACACATAACACACACTTGAGAGGATTCAAGCGGATGTTGTACTGACATCACCATTGAAAGATGATTCGTAAATCATCTAGGTGTTGAGTGCATTTCTTATATTGAGTGGTGAGGTCGTCTAAGTAGGCGAGGATGATGGCAGCCAGATCATGAAAGATGTATGTCATGGCCCGTTGGAAAGTTGCGCCGGCGTTTTTGAGGCCAAAAGGCATGACACGATATGCAAATGTACCCCACAGGGTAATGAATGTGGTTTTATACTGATCGGCTAGGTGGATTTGAATTTGGTTGTAGCCAGAGAATCCGTCCATAAAGGAGAGAGCCTCGTGGTCGGCGCAGTCATCGATAATCTGATCGATGAAAGGCGTTGGGAAGTTGTCTTTGGGACATGCGTTATTGAGATCGTGAAATTCAGTGTAGACGTGGATAGAGCCCTGTTTTTTGTCGATGGGTACAGGATTGGAAACCCATGAAGTATAAGCGATGGGGTAAATAAATCCGGCCATACGTAATTTGTCAATTTCGACTTTGATAGCCGCGGCCTTAGATGGGTGTAGCGGTCGTTGTTTTTGGCGAGATGGTGTGATGTCTGGCCAGGTGTCGATACGATGTTCGACAATAGATGGGTTGAGGCCAGGCATCTCTGTGTATGACCAGGCGAAGATATCCCTGTATTCTTGGAAGAGGGCTTTGTAGGCAGCGATTTCCTGTGGAGTACAAGCGGCTCCAATGATGATTTCTTCGACTATGCCTTCTTTAATGGAAATGTTGATTTTGATGGTGGGGGAAATGTTAGCTAGATTGCCTTCTTCAAAAGCATCGGGTGCAGGAATAGGATTGTTGAACCAATCGATAGGCCCTGATGGGATAAAGTCTTTGGTTTCGACAGCGTAAATGGAGTTGTGGCTAGGAGGCATGTGGGCTTCCTGCAGAAGGAAGAGAGCACGGTGATGTAGTGTGTACCAGGGAGAGTCTGGGCGTTGTAGCTCTTCCAATATGTCTTCGTCACATTGAAAACGATGAGAATATAATGGGTCATGAGGAGTGATTGCAGCTCTAGTGTGATTTCCCCCTACTGGTGAAGCAAGGGGAGAGGTGCGAGCAGATGGTGAGGGTTCGCTCGTCATGAACCATATGTTGAAGTACTGAGGGGTACCCGTGGTGGTTGGATGGGTAATCTCCACAGGGGAATGAGCAGGAGAGTTGGGAGGGTTACGAGGTAAATCCTCAGATGTGCCATCTAAGAACCAAGGAGGTATTGGGAGTGCCTCGGGTTCTGGAGAAATGGCATGAAGAACCTCGAGTGATGAAGTAAGGTCAATTACCGCCGCTGCGGGTTGGTGATGCAGGGCCAATCGACGTTGCCTATATGCGAGGATTATAGGACACTGGAATGTAAAATGTGCTAATGAATCACAAAGAGAGCAGGGGCACCTCATGCGTTCATTGACTGAAGTGGTTACATAGCAAATGTCGGTGATATTTGTTGTGGAGGACGTGGCAGGGCGTGGGTTGTTCTGAAAGTCCTGGAATATGATAGCTAATGCCTGCCGGAAACATGGCAGTGCTGGACAATGATGGGTGTAGTGGCCATACTTAGAACAGATGGCACACGCAAATTTGGTCCTCAACCCTTTACTACTGGAAGGTTGAGTGGTAGCAGTAGTAATGGGTGGTGTGGGGGTTGGATTGGGGGGAATCAAATTCTGTAATTCTGGTAGTGATGGGCAGTTGTTGGTTTGGTGACCCTCTTTGTCACACAATGTGCAAGGTGGTGGGATGCGCGGAGGAAGTGGAGCTGTGGGCTCCTTCTTCTGTCGCCTACCCCCGGCTGTAGCAGGGGGGGTAGGGAGTATGGGGGTAGTAGTGGTGAGGACAAGAATCATCATGGGGAGTCCTTCCTGTGGGCAAGGGACCATCTCAGGTGGATGTAAGTACCACACTGGGATTGCTAGCACCATATTGGGTAGTGTGAGCATTGCGGCTACCTGGAAAGCTTCTACACCGGGTGGTGGGTAAAAGAAGGGAATTTGAGTGAGGGGTCAGGGAACTGTCTCCCAAATGGGACTAGGTCCCGGAGGGGGTGTGGATTCGTGGACTGTGGGGATTGGCGAGTTCGTAGGAGGCTCCTGTGAGAGTGATGTTGCGACTGTTGAGATGGCAGGAATGACTGAAGCCTCATGAGGAGGATAAGCATCCTCCGTGTGAGTTTCGTTAGAGGATACGATGCATACTTGATTAGGGGGAAGGACTGGTGGTGCTCCATGGTACGTCCCTAACAAGGATGGATCTTTGAAAATCCCAGGACCCATCTCGATGAGTGGATATACGTCTTTGTTGGTGTGAATGAGAGGAAGAATGTTATCGAGATTGGCAAATGGATTAGGCTCGTAATGATAGACTTGGTCAATGGTCACAATATTTCCGTTGTGGGGGAACATGATTGTCCTAAAGACTGATGATGCCACTGCCTTCATAGCATACATGTAGCTACATCCGAACAAGATATTGTAATCGAGCTGAGCGTCGATAACTTCGATGTCAATGAGAATAGTTTTGCCTCCGAGTTCCACGGGGACATTTTGGAAGAGCCCTTCAGGAGATGATGGTCGTACGTCATAAGCGCGTAATGTGATGGCGGAAGGTATCAGTTCCGGGGAACCAACTTTCTGCCATACTGTTTTGGACATGATGCATGTAGATGCCCCTTCATCGATGATACACCGATGGATGATGATGTTCTGTATTTTTACTGGTATTTGAATAGCAACTGCAGTGGGAAGACGCAGTTCACAGCTATCAAGGTCAAAGGTGATGAGTCGAGTATCGGCCGGGTCGACTGTGCCTAGGGCGGAAAGTAGTGATTTCCACTGAGTAGGACAAGTCTGGAGTACTTCTAAAAATGACATGGCAGCCGGGGATTGTGCTAAGTCATCGACCAAGATGTAGTTATGTGCTTCCCTAGCCTGTGGGTTGTGAAAATTCCTACGCAAGGGGATGCGAGGGATGTGTAATGGTGGTTCGGCGGAAGGGCGAGGGATCACCAACGGAGGTCCCGTCAGTGTAGGGTTTGCTTCTAAATATGTAGGAGTAGACTCAGCTGTGGTAGGATACTGACGATTGCATGTTTGCAGAAGGATTTCTTCCTCACTGGTGAGGAGAATTGTTCGCTCTGCTGGATTGTTGGGATTATGGTATTGGCCCACCTGAGGTGGGGGATGTTGCGTGTCCTGTTGGGTGTTTATGACACCTTGATGTGGGATAGTATTTTGCAGTACGGCGGGAGGGGGTTGTTGCGCATATTGTTGTTGTGCCTGCTGCGGTGCAGGTTGCGCTGGGGAGTGGGGAAGGTTCCCAGAGTCTTTCAACCTCTTGAAATCATCAATCCAGGGACAATGGTGAGTGTAATGGCCGTACATGCCACAAAGAGCACAAGGGTGGATGGTTTTAACATTATTCCGCCCTTGGCATTTGTTGTTATTGCCCCCCTGGGGGTTTTGGTTCCCTTGGTTCGGGTTGCCCCCAGTGGGTGGGTGCTGTGGGGGTTGATTCCCGCTTTGACCAGGGTTGTTATTCCTGTTCCTTCCTTTCTTCTTGGCATTGTTCGAAGGGTGAGTTGGGTTGGCTGTGTTCAACTGTTCAAAATTTTGATATTGTTGAGCAGCTGAGGGTTGAACAAAATTTACCCCCGCATGAGGATGTGGGGGAGCCATGGATTGTGGAGGTCCAGGAAAAGGAAAATATGGATTTTGTGGTGGTACCGATCCATAGGGTACATAGGAAGGCATATTGCTTTCACTAGTACTATAAGCTGATGTTGAGGGAGTTCCATTATTTGTGGGAATAGGTGGATGTATGGGAGGTGCCGGTGGTGGTCCACTAACGGGTGGAGGTATAACAACAGGGTATGGTTGTTGATAAGGGGGTGGGGGGTAGTAAGAAGTGCCCCCATATGCCGGCGGGTATTGAGGTGTTCCATACATCGGTGGTGGTTGGGGTTGTGGACTATGGTGTGTGGTGGCACCTATTAGTCCATCTGCTGAGTGAGACATCCCAAGTTTGTCTTGACCAAATGGCACAGGTTTCGGAAGATCACGAAGTACCGTGTATAAGTATCCTGACTGTGCATAAATGAGGTCATATTGTTGAGCCTTACTGATGGCTTCCTCTTCTGATTGTGGAAAGGTGGAAGCTACATCCTTACCAAGGAGAGCGACAAGAGATCTAAGAAACCAATCAAGACATTGTTGTTTGGTGGTTTCTTCTTTACACAAATTACGTCGCCTACGCCACTCATGAATGTGGTCAGCGATATGGGTGGATGAGGTCTATTTGAAGTTAGAAAGTAGTTCTAGACCTTTTTCATGGTGGATGGGTAATTGGAAGAAAGTTAAGAATGCTTTGGCCAAGGACTCAAAGGTTGTATGGGACCCAGATTTTTCTTCGACATACCATTTGGCTGATGGGTCGGTAAGTGCGCGTTGAAATAATCACAGTCTCACGGAATCATCCATAATGCTATTGGAAGAACACCATAGATGAAAGGTCATGACATGGTTGGCGGGGTCATCCCCTGCCTTCCCTTCAAACTTTGGTATGTCTGAAGGAAGTTTGGTTGGCATTGCAGGCCATGCGACATCATGCAATATAGGATCATTGGTAAGTTTGGTGAGATCCGATATGTTGAGAGAGGCCAAGTATGACATCTGTAGTGGGGTAGGAATATTAGTTCCAGCCATGGTTTGTTGTGAACCTGATCCTTGATGGGGATTAGGTGGGTTGGTGCTCCCTCCTTGAGAGGAAGTGGGTCCCCTGCTTCTGTGCAAAGGAGAGCGAGTGACTGTGTGACCTTGGGAATTGGACCCAAGTAAGGTAGAACCAAGCAAAGATGATCCTAAGATGGTAGCACTCATAGAAGTGTGTGAAGGAGGTACCGTTGAGCGGGTATGACCAGATACTCCCCCTAAAATAGGAGGAAGGTTGAGCAAGCATCGAGAACGACGGGGGTTCTGTGGTTCCCCTATGATGTCAGACTAATTGTGTGAAATGTGTGCAACAAGTGGTGAGAGAAATATAGAACCAAGAGTCTTTGATGTGACTATTTTTACACAATATACATATCAAAGTCAAACTGTAATCAGATGTGCATCATACATAAATGAAAAAGAAGCATATATGTGGGTAAGAGGGTTTTGTCTACGTGGGGGAATCAAAAAGAAAGCAAATGCTCGTGTCCTAGAAGACGTAACATCCTTCCTCTCAAAAAGCACTGGACCTTCCAATAACTCTCAACAGTGGGGTCTAAAGTCACCGGAAGAGACACTAGTGAAGGATGAAATAACTGGTTATAATGAGGGGTAGAGGGGGAAATATCCCTAAAGAGCTGGCAATACTTCCCAATAGCCACACAAAATCCAATCAAGGTGCGATTGCATCCCACAACTGCCACCTGGGTAGATGTCCTAAAATTGGTCACTAGGTACCTCGGTCCAAGTGCGGCAGTTAGATTTTTGGCCTAAGAAATGGGTCACGTGCTGGATCCCGTCCAAGAGGTGGGTGCCTCAAGGGGGGACGCACAGAACAACCTGACCTCGGCCTTCGACCCTTCACGGGTATCTCCCTGCCTTATGGTGATTGGAAGACTGGACTTGGAGGATTTGAAAGTTCCCTATTCGTCAACTTCTATGTTTGAAAATGTGAGAACCAGATAACGGGGGGTTATTTGGATGCCTACCCCCTAAATCCTACCTAGACTAAAATTTTCTTTTGGCACCTCCTGTGGAGGACAACTTAGTGAGTTGTTTAGAAAGATTTTAGATGAAGTTGTTTTGTGAGGCTAGGGGTGAAAACCAACCTCGTTTGATTAAAAGTGGGAGTGGATAGTCTTATCAAGAAAAGGTGGGGTGTTTTCAGAATCCCTTTGGAGGAAACCTACTTAGACCACCACGTTTCGAGACTAGGCTATGTGAGTGAAAAAGTGGCTTTTGTGTGTGAGTGAAAGTGTACCAAATTTTAGTTATTTAGATGTCACCTTGCAGCATGTGGACATCGCTTGGTCCTTTAAAAGATTTTGATTACCTAAATTAGCTAGATGTCATTGGTACAACCTTGTGGAATTTTAAAAGCCCTAGGAAACTAGCATGTGGACATTGCGGTCCGTTACTATCCTTTAACTCCTTATGTGTGAGTTAATCTAGAAAAAGAATGAAACTATCCTAGATTGAACATGTGGGCATGTGTGGGCTCGTTACAAATTTTAAAACTCTCCTAGTTTTTTGATCTAAGAAAGAAAAATTGCAACAACTATCCTACTTTTGTGACATGTGGGCATGTATGGGCCCATTACAAACTTAGGATATGTTTGAAAAATGAAACTAAGAGGGGTCCCAAAAGGGCCTTTGTCCTCTCCTAAAAGTTTTGAAATTTTTGTTAAGGGAGATGAGATCGTTTTCGCAATCCTTTTCTAGTTCTCAAGATCACTGGATGGCGCAAGAGAAGAGCATACTCAAGATTGTTACTTTCGACTTCTAGTCCCAAATGTGAGTTTAGATGTGATTAGAATTGATGTTCAACTTAGATTTATGAACCAAAGCAAGCCATCCATGTGGCAAAAAGAAAATAAGGGAAACTGATTTGTTATCCACCTAAGTGCCTATGTTTGTTTGATTATCCCCTTTATAAGTTGAGGGGTCTAAGTGGTGCAGTATTTAGAGCATGCATATCATCATTCTTAAGAAGGAAAATGATTTTCCCCCACATCTAAGAGCTTACAATGTCAAATTTATATCAAATGCGCGCCACACAGTGCATACACAGGCGCACAGAGTGCACGAGCGTTGTCGGAATTGAGAGAGAAAGCGCATGCGCACAGAGAGAAAATGTTGCACAGGCACATGCACGCATGATGCGCGCCTATGGGGTGGAATAACCGCGCACCTATGACAAAAAACCGAGAAGAAAAATACGAATGGATTTCTCCCAATCTTCTGGTGAATTGACTGGTTAGCAGGTCGGCAGAGGCCGGTTTGTGAACCTGCAAGTTAATGAAATCAAAAGGAAATAAAAATGAACCCAAATGAGGGAGGAATTGATACCTTATCCCCAGTGGAGTCGCCAATCTGTTTGCACCCAATTCGTCACTTGGTGAGAAAATAAAGGGTGCTTACATGCCCAGTTGGGCTCTGCTAGGCATAACAGTTGTAGAGAAAATATTAGAAAGAGAAACAACAGAACTATAAACAAGAAATAGATTAAAACAAACTAAAACTATGAGCATATCAAAAAATATGAAAAATAAATACAAATGGACCAATATCACCAATGTATAAACTGATCTATTGATGAAATCCAAAGGCACAATGAAGAAAGGGGGACTTGTGTCCCTTCTTTCGCCAATGGAAGGCTCTTGAGGCCCTCAAAAGCTTGCTCTCCTTACAATGAAAAGATGAAAATGTGGGTGAAATAACTCCTAGCTTATCCACTCAAGGGAGAGATGGATAGCTCTTGTGAAATGATGCCTATGTGTTCTTGTCAAAGAATGAGTCCTTAACAATCTTGACAGCATAACAATGCATGGAATTCCTTGAGAAAGTGATGGTTATTCATGGATTTTTATAGCCTAGCATTGGGTGATTATGTAACCTCTTTGGAGTGTGAAAAGGGGCTCTTTAGGGTTCAATTAGGTCTTTGACCAGCCCACCAAGCGGATTGAGCTCGGATTTGGTGTCAAATCGACTTGGGAGCTGATCCATTAGTGGTTGGGAGGCCGACCAATTTCAATAAATGCGTCGTTTAGCAGGTGTGAGGGTTTTTCGCCCAACAGCTGCGCAACGTGCGTGCATGCGCGCATTGTATGTTGTTGTTCCATGCATATGCGCATGCACATAGATTCTGTAAAGCGCCCTTCAATTTTTTGGTTACTTGGTATAGTTTTTGACCCTTTTGCAATGCTGTGGAATTAATCTTGTGCCATGAATGACTTCAGTCCTATTTTGATGATGCGGAGTTCTTGTCGCCATGTGCGGACGAAATTTCAGTGATAACACTTAGTTCATTTCTCTGTCGCAGCTCGATATGGTCTAGATCCACAAGCAGTCGACAGGGATGCTTGCACTCCTCTCGTTGACGAGGCTTGGACTCCTATAGACATGACCTTCTCAGCCATGAGTTCTATGAGGATATCTTCGACAGATTTCTCTACTTTGCTAAAGTCACCCAACATGCACGCTCAAAATCAGGTATCTTAGGTCGGTGATCAAATACTCGATGTAACAGAATGGGTGGCAAGCTCTCAATGGGCACTGCGTGAAAGAAACTAGTTTTCTATGGGCTCGAATAATCAGAATTGGCAAAAGTGTTCTAGTGAAAAAATTGACGGGATAAATAGACAACGTTGTAATGGACTCCTCCAATGGGCAGGAATGCTTCAATCAATGCAATTCCATCCGTTATGGTGCGGTACCAATAGTTTAAGGGCGATCTTTCTTGCCATAACTGCGGTTCGAGCCATTCTGGAGCATCAGGGTAATGGTTGTGACACCTCCAATGGTCATATTGCTTCACCATGGTGAAGTTACAATATTCATTGTTCTAATATCCCAATGAAGTTCCATTTCTGCAAACCTTCCTTCTATGAAGTCCTCCCTGGAACTTCCTGTAAATTTTCTAACTTTGCTTTCTTCTTGCTGAGATTTTTGTCTTTCTTTCCTGAAATCCGAGTCACTAGTTTCCTCTTTCCATTATCGTTCTTATATCCTCTTGGCATAGTAACTTTGCATTGTGGAGGGTCTTTCATAGGGTTTGAGGCTAATACTTCTTCTCTTTATAGGGTAGGTTCTCTACTCTCTTGTATAGACAGGTGTTTCCAGTCTTCCTGTGTTATTTCAACTTCGATGCCCATATCTCTAGTCCTTAGTAGCTTCGGCTGGTCGTCTTTTTATTCCAGTAACTGCTCTATTCTCCTAGCCATCAAATCTCTTAGTTCTTGATTTTTTTGTTCTATATCCTCCTCTTCATGTTTCCTTCGCATCTGATCTTTCTTAATCCAGGTTTTTCCTAGAAAAATAGCAAATGGGGTGATGTTCTCAACAAATTTAACAATATCAAATTCTTCTTCTATCGAAGTTCCATGAGCACTCATAGTTGTCTGGGTAAGTATTCCACATAGGGTTATCATCTTTCCTCTAAACAATCCTATTCCTCCCAATGAAGGAACCATAGCAGGCTTTCCCAAAATTTCCCAAATTCTTTCTGTCATAATATTCACCTATGTTTCCTCATCCATAACACAGTCTATGTTGAAGTCTTCTATTCTTGTTTTGATGCATTCCTTCGCGTTTAAGATATCTGATAAGTTGATATCTCTGTGATCATTCAGGGTTTCTTTCATTTGTAATAATACAGTCTCTGATTCTTTCTGGGGTTCTATCATAGCCTTAGTTTCTTCTTCTATCTCATGGTTTTATTGTCTCATATTCATCTTGTCAACTTTAGCAATCATTCTAGGGAAATCCAAAACTTCATGGTCCATAGCTTTACAAAAAATACAACTAGGACCTCTACCAGGGCATTCCTTAGCAATATGTCACGGTCTTCTTATAATATAGAAAAGATTTAATCCTCTCTTTATTTTAAATGACCCCTAACCTTTCTTGTACTACACAATGGGATCAGAGTAACTAACCTGCAAAAAATTATTTCTAGGATCCTGCATCCATTTGTTAGTCCAAACATTCTTTATATGCATAAGAATAACATATCTTTCATTATCATTATCAGATCTATTCATATACAATCTTCTTTGTTCTAGTTGTTCCCTAGTTTTTAGACTAGGATAAAATATATCAAACATACCTAGATCCATTCTTTTGAAACAAAAAATTTCACTTATCTTACCATTCTCAGAGCACAAATCTTTAAGATCTTACCTCTTTTCTTCAGATCGGGCTTCTTTTCTTAGCATAGAGCTTTGCAAGTCAAGTAGAGTACTGCGGACTAAAGCAATAGATCTACGCACATAGATTTTTCTTTTCTTCAGTTTCCAGCAATCATAGTTTCAGTTCATGGGAAAAAAACCATTTGTTGGCATGGGGGAAGACCCAGGGTTCAACGCTTCAACAATGCACCAACAAAACCCTAACTATTGGCCCTTTCGAAAACAACTACGAAGAATATGAAGTCTCACTTGAGGTAGAGGTAGGGGTGGTTGCAGGACTCAGGTGTCTAAACCCTAGCCGGGACACAAATCTATGACTACAACACTAACAAAGAACTTAACAGTTAACATTTATCATTATTTAACTCTTAGTCACATCGCAGGTCAAAACCCTAGTTATAGAGAAACACAGTATTCAACAAGATCTAATACATCCAAGCACTTAGCATATAGAAATAGATAAGATCTAGCATTCATTCACATTAGCAAGCACTAAGATACTATATCAGATGCATCTAACATATATCATTGCACTAAGAATACATCACATCAATAACATAACAACTATAATGCACAAAGAAACCACAAGAAAGGATATACGTGGTTCAACCCAGTGTGGGGATATGTCCACCAACTCTTCTCTTCTTTATCGTATTTTTTCAATATTCTACAAGCACAGAGCCATAAGAAGCCACTCCGCATAGGACAGGATATCTGCATGCACCTCTCCAGATCCTCCTTCCTCGAGCTAGGTTTGAGAAAAAAACTTTCTTACAATCTACACACAGGATTTTTACAATCACTTGCACTTAGCTCTGCAATTTCTTGACACACAGTATGCATGAAGCATCCACAATTGTTCGCACTTACCTCACCGACCACATTACACATCTAGGTCTCTCTTACTTACAACACCTAGTTTTCTATTTATACATTACAAAAGGGTATAAACATGGGTAAACCCATGGGTCAACATCCCATACCCGTTACATAAACCCTAAACCCAAAAATTTCCTAAGAAGGGGCCAATATCTCGCGATCTCCACTTTGCCTTAGACCATCCTATTGAAGTCCCAAAATTGGTCAAACATGACCAAGGTTCTCCAAAACTTGGTCAAGGGCCAACATGAATCCAAAGAGTCCCAAAATGGAGATTATTGACCAGATGCATTGGAGCCCTTGAAGGAGATGGTCAGTCTAAAGGACTGTGTGGCAGAGAAGGGGGTCCATTCTCTTGGGTTGTGCATGCTAGGTAGAAGAAAGTTGGTGTACTTTGGATTGTTGTGGGTGCTAAAAATCTTGTGAGATCTTGAGTGCTGATTGGTTTGGGAAGTTGAGTGATAGTCTAGAACCATCCTTGTGGGTTCATAGCCCTGGCTCGGGGGTAAGATTGTTGTTGAGAATTGGAACAATAGTGTATACAGTTGGGTGTAAATTCCTTGGTATGTAGCCAGTTGGTGATTTGTTTCATGAAAGATAATTACTCTATGTCATGGTTTTATTTACCTATGTATTTATTTTGTTGTGTATTTATTTATCTATGAAATTTGTATCTATAATACGCATGCTTGTTTTTTATTGTTGTGCATGACATATGTCTCATGTATTTATGTTGTATCATGAATGTTTAACTCTGCATGTGAATATTTCATGACTCTTCATTAATTATAAATTTATCCAAATTCGAGATAAGTTCAGAAGTGAGTTTTCTGGTAGCGTGCCCATCCTATGGGTAGTTGGGTATATTCCCATTGCAGTAGCATAGCCCAACCTAGGGGTGGATCGGTACATTACAGATTGATATCAGAGCTTCAATTTGAAACACCAGATTGGTATGGGATGGAAATATTGGACAAGGTATTATGGTTAAGAATGAATATTTCCTTGAAATATTAAATCTCAGGAGAGATAGCGTTGCATAGATTGCATAGAAGCCAAAGCATCGTGCAAACAAAGATCCTTTGTAAAGGATCCTAGAATCGTGATCATTCCATTTTTAATTCGGGAGTGATCAACACCATGGAATCAACTATTTCTAGATTGTTAGATCAGAAGGTAGGTGAACAAGGATCGTCAGATAAAGGTGAAACCAGAGGTTGGGAGAGATTAAATCACAGCTGTCAGATCAAAATTGTCGATCGTCATCTGTTGATAGAAGACGAGCAGGAGATGAAAATATATGAAACTTCATCGCTTTGGTGATTATGGAAGACATGAAGAAGCATGGAAAATTTTGAAGTCACAAAGTCTCACCGGTCGTCCGATCTGATAGGAGGCTTGGGTGAAATCTCAGCTTCTAATCAGGGTCATCCATCATTGACCACTTTGGGAAGTTTAACTCCAAGAGAATTGAACCCTTTTAGAACTACTATAACCCAGAGTCTTGGAGTGACGAATTCTCGAACTCCCATCGACTGTTAGATCGAGGGAAGGACTTCGAAAGTAATGTTGATTTTCAGATCTAGCAATGGGGGAAGAATAGTGAGGTTTTAGAACTTCATAACTTCTCCACTCTGGCGATTACTAGAGAATGGGAAAATCCATGAAGTGTTGAAACCATAAAGAATAAATCCGTCATCATGAAATCAAACAATCCATCATATTTGGAACAGAGAATGTGGATCGTCCATTTGATGGATGACGCATCATATGCCATGTGGCAAGGATTCCATGTGGGGACACGTGTCACCCAAATTCAGTACCTTTTGCGCCCCAACCTGTTTATTTTTTAGTGACACGTGGCATGCATGGCATGGGTACACATCACCATAGGTGACATCAACATGCCATGTCATATCCGAGTGTGTGACCTCCGGGGGTTTCCAATGTCTCTACCAATGAAAGTGTTGAAGTCCCAGAGTAACGAAGTCACGTAGACCATCGATATAAGACCCCTTTGGGACCTTTCTCAACCATTAGATTGAGCAGTGGAAGGATAGGATAAGTACTTCGGTGGGTATTATTGGATTACTAAGAGGGGGGGGGGTGAATCAATAATAGAGAAATTTAATCCCTTTTCACCATAAAATGCAAGTTTTATATCAATGTAGCATTATCATCCAATATTTGCAAAGAAACTAAAAAATGAACAAATGAGCAATCACACACATACATAGTACACCATTGTTTTACATGGAAACCCAGAGTGAGAGAAAACCACATAATTCTTTTTCTTATATGTCTTTAAGAATTACATTCATTGGGAGCACCAACTTCCTTTGTTTTCCATCTGCAACTCGAAGGAGGCTCCAAACCCCTAGTTTCTCGGGCTACAACCCTAGGGAAGCTCCGACCCCCCAATTATTTGGCTACAACCAGAAGGAGGCTACAACCCCCTATGTTCTCCGGCTACAACCTGAAGGTGGATACAACCACTTGTCCTTGCCCTGTCCAACCGCCCTAATGTAGAAGTAGAATGATGGAACTACTATCACACTATCATTGTGATATATACCACTATAACAATCTATACCACTCACATGTATCTAACCAAACGGTAACAGTAACCTGAACCATGCATCAACCATGCATCAACCTATACCTCAACCTGTAATCAACCTTTACCATAAACAAGTGCATAAACCATGCACCAACCTATACCAAACAACCTGTAATCAACTTGTACCATAAACAAGTGCATCAACCATACACCAACATGTACCTCAACCTGTACCATCAACGAGTGCAGCAACCATGCACCAAATATGTACCAATCATGCATCAAATACACATAAACTATGAGTCATGACTCATCAAGATGTACCAACATCATCAAATATACACCTCATTTATGTGCCAACTCATTAACTACTTGTCTCAACCATGTACCCAACATGTACCTCAACCATATACCAAATACATATACCAATATAACCATCAAAATCTCTCTAGAAATACATCACACTATCCATAACCAAATACCATAAACCACTACATCAAACCATGTGCCACAACCTCATTGTTATACAACCTCTATCTGTAACATACCTCAACCAAAATCCCTCATCAATTTCATCATCCAAATCTGATTTCTAATTCTATAATAGACTTGGTGTATATGATCACAACCCTGAAAACCTTCCTTAAATTTAACAACAAGATACTAGCATTTTATCAAACTTTACATTAGTCTCACATGACTAATTTTGGATTAGTCAAAAACCCTAACATGCAATAATCATAACTATGTAAATGTAATGAATAAATATCTGAAAATGGTACACAATGTTCTTCAGTGTATTTTATGCAATTCCTCTAGATTTCACTACTTGAAACCTCTCAGAAAAGGAGTTATAGAAAAAGTGGAATACCTTGTTGAATTATGGATTATTCTAGAAAAAGAAATTTTTGAGCGTGCCCTGCATGAAATCTTTGTTGTATGGATCTAAAAATTGTACACAGAATACTACATAATGTAGTCTAACCAATACATTTGGTCTTACTGAATTTGTATATGTTATAAAGAAGTTATGACAATTTTACCTGAAACAACTATTTTAGACTAGTTTCAGGACTAGCCATAAACCCTACAAGATGCTCGAAGGATGACTATTTGGTCTGTCACAACTATCACATAGACTCCCCCTATTTAATATTTATATTATCTGGGAGTCTCTAAGCCGGATGACTCAGAACAATTCATGCCTTGATGTGTATTTATCATCATCTTCATTGGTAGATTCATCATCTCTCTGAGCTCTGACTTCTTTCTTTCTATCAATGGATTCATCTTTCACTACAATGCCTGAAATTACAATCTCTTGAACATGTTCCTTATTTACCTGTCCTTCGTTTCTTTCATTTTTTTTTCCAAACCTTTATGTATCTGACATCTTTCTTTTTCTTTGTAGAATTTTCTTCATCTCGTTTTATTTCCAATCTTGCGATCTCTAGGACATAGTCTTTGTTCACCTGTTCTTCATGTTTTCTTATCCATACTTTCTTACATCTGATATCAATATTCTCTTTCATGGAAGTATCGATCATGCTTCTACAATCACTAGCTATGTGTCCATAGTTATGAAATTTGCAACATTTAATGTTATGTGGGTCCACATAAGCATTTCTTGCTTGAACATTTCTTTTATAATCCCTGCAATCTGCAACCTTATGTCCAAAGTTAGTACAATAAAAAAAATGACCATAAAATAAATTTGCATACCTAGGAGTGAATGATATTCTTTGTTGCATAGTCCTTCTGAATTTTTTCCTTTAATGATCATGATCATGATTGAAGCTTCTTTGTGGCTTGAACATGTATGGTCTTCTTGAAGATGTATCTTCAATAGTTTTCTTAGATTCTGGTTGACCATGATTCCTTCCTTTGAGTACTTCTACACAACTCTTTCTATTTTCTTCATTATTCTTTTCTGACAACCTAGATTGCTTCTCTTAATTCTCTATAACTGATGTGGATGTTTATGTCTCTTTAACATTCTTGTTGAGCTTGACTAGTTTACTTCTCAATGTGACAACTTCTTCTTCAAGCTTCTCAACCTCTTCTTCTTTCTTCATTATCTGACACTTCATGATTTCTTTTGTTCTTTTCGCTTCTTCAAGCTGATTTTTTAATGTGATTATTTATTCTTCAAGTACTTTATATTCTTGACCAAACTTTGCCTCAAGATGGTTTATATTGTTAGTTCTTTCCTTAATATGATCTTTCAATATCTTATCTCTCGTTTAAACTTCATCCTTTTATGCTTCTATGTTGGCTTCCAAATACTGCTTTTGGTATTCAAGATTTTCTTCGATATTTTTGGATTCTTCTAGCTAAGTTCTTAAGTTCTAGATGACCTGTTGGGCTTCTTCAAAAATGTGAACACCTTCCTTTTGTTTCATCAATTCTTTCTTGAGTGACTTTTTTTCTTATCTTACTTCATCTAAAGTAGTAATCAATTCTGCTTCATAATTGTCTTCCTTTTCAATTAGTTTTTCTGTCTCATTTCCTTCATGGCATTATATTTCAAGATGTCCATGTTTTTCACAATTAGAGAAAAACAACATACCTTTGGTGATTAAGTACTCTTCATCTTCTGAATATCTATGACATGGTGAACATAATTCTTCTTGATGTGTATCTGCATCTTCTTTGTCATTTTCTGAATCTGCGATGGGTGAAGAATATATTTCATGTAACTTATCCCAAAGTTCTTTGACTAATGAACATTTACCAACCTTTTCTCTTACAGTATTAGGTAATCCTTTCCAAATGAAATCCATTGCTATTTTATTATTCTTCTTCAATTCCTTCTTGGTTGCAGTCATTACCCTTTTTGAACTATCATATCATGTAACAACTGATAGACAAAATATAATGTCCTTGTGCATTTAAAAATACTTTCTTCCATTTGCTCCACATATCATACTTACATCCATTCTAACCATTAAACACTGGTACTCCATTCTCAGAATAATCCATGATCTCCTTCTGGTGGTTAAACTGTTTCCTAAAGGAACCATCTCTGATACTAATTTTTGGATTACTGAGAGGGGGCATGAATCAATAATAGAGAAATTTAATCATTTTTCACCATAAAATGCAAGTGTTATATCAATGTAACCTTATAATCCAATAGTTGCAGAGAAAATAAACAATGAACAAATGATAAATCACACACATACACAGTACACCAGTGTTTTACGTGGAAACCCAAAGTGGGAGAAAACCACGTAATGTTTTTTCTTATATGTCTTTAAGAATTACATTCATTGGAAGCACCAACTTCCTTTGTTTTCCAGCTGCAACTAGAAGGAGGCTCCAACCCCCTAGTTTCTTAGGCTACAACCTGAGGGAAGCTCCAACTCCCCAATTCTTTGGCTACAACCAGAAGGAGGATACAACCCTCTATGTTCTCTGGCTACAACCGGAAGGTGGCTACAACCACTTGTCCTTGTCTCATCCAACCGCAATGACATAGAAGTAGAATGATGGAACCATTGTCACACTATCATTGTGAGATATACCACTGTAAAAACCTATACCATTGACATGTATCCAACCAACCTGTAACAATAACCTGAACCATGCATCAACCATGCATCAACCTGTACCTCAACCTTTAATCAGCCTTTACCATAAACAAGTGCATCAACCATGCACCAACTTGTACCAAACAACCTGTAATCAACCTGTACCATAAACAAGTGCATCAACCATGCAACAACCTGCACCATCAACAAGTGCATAAACCATGCACCAAATATGTACCAATCATGCATCAAATACACATAAACTATGAGTCATGACTCATCAAGATGTACCAACATCATCAACTATACACCTCATGTATGTGCCAACTCATTAACTACTTGTCTCAACCATGTACCCAACATGTACCTCAACCATATACCAAATACATATACCAATATAACCATCAAAATTTCTCTAGACATACATCACAATATACATAACCAAATACCATAAACCATTACATCAAACTATGTTCCACAACCTCATTGTTATACAACCTCTATCTGTAACATACCTCAACTAAAATCCCTCATCAATTTCATCATCCAAATCTAATTTGTAAATCTGTAATAGATTGGGTGTATATGTTCATATACCTAAAAATCTTCCTTAAATTTAACAACAAGATACTAACATTTTATCAAACTTTACATTAGTCTCACATGACTAATTTTGGATTAGTCAAAAACTCTAACTTGCAATAATCATAACTATGTACCTGTAATGAATAAAGATTTGAAAATGGTACACACTGTTCTTCAATGTATTTTATGCAATTCTTCCATATTTCACTACTTGGATTCTCTTAGAAAAGGAGTTATAGAAATAATGGAATACCTTGTTGAATTCTGGATTATTCTAGAGAGTGAAATTGTAGAGCGTGCACCGCACAAAATATTTGTTATATGGATCTGAAAATTGTACACAGAATAATACAGACTTTACTCTAACCAATACATTTTTTCCTACTGAATTTGGATCTGTTATAAATAAGTTATGACATTTTTACCTGAAACACCTGTTTTAGACTAGTTTCAGGACTAGCCACAAACCCTATTTTCTACGGACTGTAACACCAAAAATACAACGACCCACAAGCTGAAATTTGTATCACAACTACTTGGATATGTTTCCTCAATGGCCTCCCAATTTCACAGTATGAATCATTCTATAAAAAAAATAATTTTTAAAATGGTGAGATGACATGTAAATAACATACCTTAGAAAGCATCATCAAAAGAATTTATCCTCTCTTGAATTTTGGCTTTCTTTACTTCACCTTCCCTATGAAATTCGTCTTAGATATCCTTTGGTTACCTCAGTCATTTTTATATATTCAATATGCTCAAGTTTGATTAAAATGAGAGATCCTTGCCTCTTATTTATATTTTCATGTAGCTTCCCCAAGGGGTTACCTTTTAACCATCTTAACCCACTTTCTTTATTTTAGGGTTAACTCACTTCTAACCACTTGTCCATTTAGTAATTTCTCCATTAAATTTATTATTTAAATAATTTATTTTGTATCCAATTTGATTTATAGTACACTCATCACTTCACTTTACCTCAAGGGGTTACCTTCTAACCATCTTAAACCACTTTCCTTATTTTAGGGCTAACCCACTTGTCCACTTAGTAATTTTTCCATTAACTTTATTATTTAAAAAAATTATTTTGTATTCACTTTGAATTATAGTACACTCATCACTTCACTTTATTATTTACCTTCTAAAATATCTTAAACCACTTTGACTACTTTGACCTTTTCGGGCTTCTAAATGACTCATGAGAGTTCTCCAACTTCACATGGCCATAACTCTCTAACCGTGAAGAGTTATGTGATGTTCCACATACCAATGAAAATTGCATGACATGTACTGTCCATATAAAATATTCTTACCTGAAAATATATAAAAAATCATACCATTATCCATCAAACAAATTTTGGTCCATTACCCAAACCTTTCTCCGACTTCACATGGCCATAACTCTCTAACTATGAGGAGTTATGTGACGTTCCACATACCACCGAAAATGGAATGACATGTGTTATCCATATGGAATAGTATTACCTAAAAATATATCAAAACTCATACCATTATCCATTAAAAAAACTTGGGTCCATTACACAAACCTTTGTGCTACCAGAATTTTCTATCGTACTTTTTCAAGGGTTGACATCAATGACAACCAACCCAAATAATCAACATGTATCACTATGGGGGAGTTGAACGACGCGGTATTTGAAATGTACTGGAGTCCCGGAGTGTCAAAGTGTAAATCTAGTTAAGGGTCATCCATCTCAGCACCTGATTAAGTCACGATCGTTGATCTCGTTGAAGCCTCCAGATGGGGCAGGACTATCCATTCAACGGGAGATTAAATATCGATCGTATGATATGCTAGTAGATTTATTGGAAGGGATTCTATGAAGTTTAACTCTGGGAGAAATCAGAATATTGAGAAGGGAGAATAGTCTAAGGCCAAACTCTAAAGGACTTGGTCCCATCGTCGATCTCATGATAAGGTAAAGGGGGTCATTTAGAGGTGAAAAATGATTTGGATGTAACCAATCCCTTAGACATTGTGTTTGAGAAAGCTCCTTTGTAGAAGAATAATCCCATTGTTTCAAACCATGGTCACATGGAAATTGGTTTGAAGAAAGCATATGTGCATAATTTTAGTTCTATATCAGCTAAAGGAGATGTGGAATTATCGACAAGATCATGTTGGAAAAAAAAAAAGAGGGGTTGAAAGTGATTTTTTTTCAGGAAGTCGTAACTTTGATCTCAAATATCGAATTGAAGAAAGATTATAGTCATTGGAAAGATGATTTAGAGGAGGATAAAATGGAATTATTGTAATATGGATAATTATAATATATTCTTCATGAATTGAGAATAAAAAGGACTTGTAGCATTGTTGGGAATTTGTTTTTTATAATATGCACGATTCTAACAAAATGGTTGCTTGCACATTTTGCAGAATTAAGGGGTGTAAACATATCAGTTCAGTATAAGAATGCATATTCAAGAAATGGAAGAAGGACATAGAGCTTCCAGGAAAGATAAATAGGCCAAAGGTAAAAATATCAATGTTGGTAATGGAGAGATAGAATCCAATGGACTCAAGGGAAGAGGGGAGAAAGAAACATTGATAGAGACTGTGAGAAGCCTAAAAATAGAAGTGCAAAGTTAGAAAGAATACAATGAGAGACCGAAAAGAGAAAAAAATTGGATAAATTATCAAGTGATGCAAAGATTAAATCAGTTGCAAAGGAAAACGAAGAATGGATCAAACTCAAGACACAAGTAAGAGGGAAGATGTCATTAAAGAAGAGATTACCGCAAAAGAGATCGTTATTCAAGAAGTGATAGAAGAACTCATATGCATCACTCACCACCCTACTTAGTAAGGAAATGTTATGCATTTGAAGATTCCATAAGTAGTCCAGAGGTGTCTCCTGTTAGGCACCAAAGAAAAAGACATGAATTGGAGAGCTTGGAAGGAGATTTGAGGAAGCTTAAGCCACCATAATTTGATGGTGAAAGAGAAAGGGAAGATGATGTTGAAGCATGGTTTCTTGAAATCAGGAGGTATTTTCAATTGCATAACTACGCATCAAACCTAGAGGCCAAAATTTCCACATACCATTTACATGAGAAAGTTGTTATGTGGTGGGATCAGTTGAAGAAAGTTGAGAACATTAATGAGAGTAGGATCAATTGGAAGCAGTTCAAGAAATATTTTTAGAAGGAGTACCTTTCAGAACACTTCTATGACAGGAAAATGCAGAATTTATTTGAAATTAGGCTGGGAAACATGACCATGGAAGAGTATGAAAATAATTTATTTGGGATGCTAAATTATGTGGGATTTATAAAATATGAGAAGGCAAAAATACATAGTTTTTTAAGTGGATTGACATTATTTTCTAAAGAGAATATTCAATATGATGAACCTAATACTTTGAATGATACCATCAGGAAGGATAAGTACATGTATGAGCAAAGAAAGGGAAGAGAATTCATGGAAAAATCTTGGAAGGATAAGAAGAAGGAGAAATATGATCATAGAAAGAAAGGATTCAAACCTCCTTTCAATATAAATATCCCTATTAAAAATCATCAAGATCATTATGCTAGGGATGAATCCAAGAGAGAAGACTCCTTGGGAAAAAGGGGAAGACCACCAATCAAATTTTGGGGATGAAAAGAAGATCACTTGTACAAGGATTTCCCTCATAGAAAGGACAAAGTGAAGATCGTGCACAACATTCAAGAGGCTACAATAGTAGAATACATGGGAATAATTTATGCACTCTTAAATGATAAAAAATAAGAGTACCAATCCAATATGATCGAGGTGGAAGGTAAGATCATTAATAAACTTGTTGTGATTTTAATTGATTTTGGAGAAATTCATTGTTACATTGATCCTAAAATAGTGGATAGATTACATTTGGATAAAAGTGAGCTTGAAAGATCAAGTTTGGTTTAGCTAGCCACTGGAACCAAAAGGAGAATCCCTGATATGGTTAGAGGTTGTTCCATAAGTCTTAATGGTTTGAATACTAATGCTAATTTAAATATTATACCATTGAGATATTATGATATTCTAATTGGAATGGATTGGTTGGAGAAGCATAATGTTGTCCTAGATTTTCATAAAAAGACATTTACATGTCTTGATGAAGAAGGAAAACAAAGCACTGTGAAAGGAGTTCCAAGACACATCTATATAAGGTATATTTCATCCTTACAGCTGAAGAGATGTTTCAGAAAAGGATGTCAATTGTATGCAACCCATGTGGAGGAACCAGAAAATAGAAAGAGGACAAGCCTTGAAGAATTTTCGGTACTACAAGAATTTAAAGATGTATTCCAAGAAATAACAAGGTTGCCACCAAAGAGGGAGATAAATTTTTGTATTGATTTAGTGCCAGGAGTTGCCTTGATATCAAAAACAACTTACAGAATGAGAAAAACATAATTAAAGGAACTACAAATGCAGTTGAAATAATTGTTGAAGAAAGGGTACATACATCCAAGTGTTTTACCTTGGGGAGCACTAATAGTCTTTGTCAAAAATAAGGATGGAACTTTGAGGCTATGTATTGACTTTCGATAGCTAAATAAATCCATTTTAAAGAACAAGTACCCTCAACACAAAATTGATGACCTCTTTGATCATCTAAGAGGGGAAAATATATTTTCAAAGATATACTTGAGATCAAGGTACCATCAAGTAAGAATTGAGGAAGAAGACATCAATAATACAAACTTTAGAACTAGGTATAGGCATTATGAATTTGTAGTGGTGCCATTTGGACCGTCCAATGCACCAACTGCCTTTATGCTCTTAATGAATGGAATATTCAGAAATTATTTGGATAAGTTTTTCATAGTATTCCTAGACAACATACTTGTCTATTCTAAGTGAGAGGAAGAGGATGAACATCACCTAAGATTGGTATTGCAAGTTCCAAGGGAACACCATTTGTATGCAAATATTAGTAAGTGTTATTTTTACCAAGAACAGATCCATTACTTGGGACACATTATTTTAGAACAAGGTATAGCAGTAGATCCAAAGAAGATTGAATCCATTAGAGGATGGACAACACCTAGGAATGTTTTAAAAGTTAGATCTTCTATGGGATTAGTTGGTTACTATAGAAGATTTATAGTAGGGTTCTCTAAGATTGTTCATCCCATCACTTCTTTGCAAAATAAGGGAATTAAATTTGAATGGGAATCTGAGTGTAGATAGAACTTTAATTTGTTGAAAGAATTACTTACTAGTGCACCTGTTTTAAATATTGTTGACCCAAATCAAAGTTTTAAGGTATGTACACATGCATGCAAGGAAGGAATTGGTGGAGTCTTCACTCAAGATGGACATGTCATTGGTTATGAGTCCAAAAATCTTAAAGAGCATGAGAGGAACTGTGCCACACATGACTTGGAACTGTATTCCATTGTTCATGCTTTGAAGATGTGGAGGAATTATCTCATGTGGAAGAGGTTTGAATTAAGAATATACCATAGTGGTTTGAAATATCTTTTTGAACAACCAACTTTAAATGACAGGCAGCCGAGATGTCTGGAATTTTTAAGTGAAAATGATTTTGACATCAAGCATATCAAAGGAAAATAAAATAAAGTTGTCGATGCACTTAGTAGAATAATACATCTCATGCATGCTACAACTATTAGTATGCATCAGTCATATTTAAAGAGAATAATTTTAGATGTTGTTGTTATGGATCAACATTAGCTACAGGTAAAAGAAATATTATAGAAGGAAAATGTACAACAAAAAATTAAAGAATATGAGATGGAGGAAGATGGATTACTTATACATAAAAATAGAATTTGTGTTCTTAGTTCTGAAGATCTTAGGAATTTGATATTAAAATAAATGCACAATGTTCCATATGTTGGACATCTTGGTTACCAGAAAACAATTGCAACAATAAGAAGACAATTATTTTGGCCAGTAATGAAAAGAGATGTTGTTGATTACATTTAAATATGTATGGAATTTTAGAGAGTGAAGGTTGAGCATAGGCACCCAATGGGTTCGCTACAACCATTACCAATTCTAGAGAAGGAATGGGAAGTGGTAACCATTGATTTTATAACTAAATTGCCCAGGACAACAAGAAAGCATGATGCAATCATGGTAGTGGTTGATAAATTGACAAATACAACTCATTTTGTTCCTGTAAAAATTACTCATACTGCACTAATATTGCATAAATTTACATGAGGGAGATTCCTAGGTTGCATGGGATACGTAAGGAAATTGTCTCAGACAGAGACACAATGTTTACTTCAAATTTCTGGAGGGGATTATTTAAAGGATTTGGTACAAATATGAACTTTAGCACAACATACCATCCACATTCAGATGGGTAGATAGAGAGAGCCAACCAAGTAATTGAATACATGTTGAGAATGTATGTGATGGATAATCCATCTAAGTGGGAAGATTATTTGCACTTGGTTGAGTTTTCCTATAATAATGGGTATAAAGCTTCATTGAAAATGAGCCCATTTGAAGCTTTGTATGGTAGAAAATGAAATACTCCAGTGATTTGGGACAACCCAGCAGATAGAGTGGTACTTGAGCCATAATTTCTCAAGGATATGGAAGGCCAAATGGTCAAAATTAAGTATAATTTAAAGGCAACTCAGGATAGATAGAAAATGTATGCAGATAAGAATAGGGTGGCTAGAGAATTTAAAGTGGGGGAGCATGTGATTTTAAAAGTGAAGCCCAAGAATATTATCTTTGAATTTGGGTAGTTGTACAAAGCTAGTGGCCAGATTATGTGGTCTATTTGAGATATTAGACAAAATAGGGTTAGTTGCATACATGCTTGCATTGCCTTCTTCCATGAATGTGCGCTTCCATGAATGTGCGTAATATATTTCATGTTTATTTGCTAAAAAAATATCTACATGATCCTAACCATGTTATTGATTGGAATCTAATTCAGGTAGATATAGAGGAAGGCTTTTAGGTCTAGCCAATGCGAATATTGGATAGAAAAGTCAAAATGCTATGGAATCGAGTCATAGAGTTGGTAAAAGTCTAATGGGCCTGCTATGGTCCTGAGGATGATACTTGGTAGCATGAATATGCCATGCGGGAAGAGTGCTTGCAATGTTTTGAATAAATTTTGAAATTTTGATTTCTTTTTTGTATATGCACTAAGGACAGTGCCAAAATAAGGGGGAGGGAAATGTAATACCCCGATTTTGAGACCCATATTGAATAATGTATTTTGTTAACGAAAGGACAGAG
>ML778331.1:26563-42478 GCA_009831015.1 Picea engelmannii
CTAACTATGATCCATGCAGACTTATTACATTATTGACCCACGCAGGGGTGCGGAAATTTCGTTTACAAAATTTTGTGCTGGAGCATCAAATGCCCAAGTAGAACCAATACTGTCTTCAACATACTTGCATCTGGTGATGCATATCATCATGGCACATGAGTTGACCCCCTAGCTGAATAGGCGGTCAACACACTCCAATCCCCGTTTGTCAAACAAGGGTCATAAAGTGCATTAATGGCTTCTCCAAATGCAGCATAGCCCTATAAACAACCTGTCTCCCTTCTTATTCAATCTGCTGAAATTAAGTGTGCACTAAATGTAGATGACCCCTCATTGAATGCAAAATAAGAAAATAAGTAAAAATCCCCACTGTAATAGAGAGTAAGATGGTGACATTGATGATGGATAGCAAATGGGGTGCCTTGGGGTACTAAGTTTTCCTTTAATCATACTTCATCTCTTGGTCAAGGTGTCTCCCCCTAACTCTTATCTGTGTTCTTATTCTCAATAAGGTCACTCTTACCACAACTTAAGATTTAAATGTGGTTTCTATGGTATACTATATATCTGTATCTTGTGGGGTGTCTCATCAGCCAATCTAGCACTATTTTGCTAGTTTATTCAGTATTCTTCTTCCTGATTTTTTTAGAAGCATGATTTGCCTGGGATATAACATGAACGAAAGCTTATTTTGCAGCCAATGTAGTTGGCTTCAACCTCAGTGCTAGGATGGACACTATTATTTGAGGATTGAGCGGGCATTAAACAGTTCCAAGTGGGGCTGGAGTTAAATGCCCTCACTGATCTGGCTGCAAATAATGCTTATGGTGGATGACATTACCTAACACGTTTTGCAAGATTGTAGTCATGGTTTTGATTTTGAACTGGTGAATGTCATGGCTCAGATGTATCTCAGTGCTTATTAGGCACCCATGTTCTCATCATGTATTGGGAGGTCTGCACTAGATGCTGCTGAATTTTAAAATTTTGCAGTCTATCAGCATATAATTTCACTCATAGGACACATGATTTTGGTGGATAGCTATTTCGTGACAATTATAGTTACACGACCCAGCCTAGTATTAGTAGTTGATCTGTGCCTTGTATATCTCATACATTATCAGATGACCACCCTTTGTATTCCTGATACAATAGTTAAACTTAAGATGCAGGTGCCTTATGTTTTCAGTTGTTCATTTTCAATGTGTATAAGAAATCAGTTCATGGGAGAATTTGGTCAGGAATTGGTAAACTTTGTTCATTATTTTATTTGGATTCGACAATAGAACTGTATATTTTTGACAAGGGATAGGCTATTTTTGTCCTTGTGGATCCAAAGAAAGCTATTCCTTGCTAACATTGCATATGATGGTCTTTGTTGTGTTCGTCATAGATATGCTATTAGATGCCCAAGGGGTTGTATTGAAGGATTTGTACAATGGCTTATCATGATAGCCATCTGTTGTTTATAACAAGCTCCTCATAGTTGAAAGATAAGATAAGACTGCCTCAACATCCTGTGGTTTGATCGTGACTGTAAATTTTCATACCCCACCCAGTTTCAAGTCTCGCTGATTTTTCTCAATGTTTAATGCCCAAAACCCTGTTTTATGACAACCATAAATACTCAGCATATAAACAATATTTCAGAACTGAAACATAAGGATTCTGAACAACATTTAATGCAGAAATAAATTTATATCAGCAGCACCATATTCAGAAAATGAAATGCACAGAGATTTTTGGTCTAACAGTGACCCTGGAGAAACGCACAAGGGGAAAATCAGTGAGAGAGGGATTTTTATTATTTCAGAGCTCAGAGAAAATGTCTTTTACAGCAGTCATTAATTTCAGAAATTAAATAGACTTATATCGAAAACCGTGCCAAATTTCCACTTCAAAATCTGAGCCAAACTCCTCGAAATTCGTGCCCGAATTTCCTGTACATGTGCACAGGTCAGCTCCTTGATTTCTGTGCCCTTCTTGCTGTATGAATACCCTCGAAATTCGTGCCAAAAGCAGCAGCCCGAATTCTGTGCAATAAATGACTGTACAGCTGCCTAGAAAAGCGTGCCAACTTTCCAGAAAACTGCACAGCAGGCACCCGATTTCTGTGCAAGAAAGCAGCAGTACAACCTTCATAAATCCGTACAGTGCGGCCCAATAAATGTACTGTACCTTCACCTCAAAATCTGTGCCAATATTCATCTGTATGGTCTGCTCAAAATCCATACAGTACGGCCTCCCTGAACTGCTGTACTTCTCTCCCCGATTTGCATGCCCAAGCTTGCCTCGGTATGCGTTCCCTTAGTAGCAAATGCGCCTGTCTTTGTCTGCTCGACTTCTCTCTTTCCAGCTCTCTCAAAAAGTGCAACAACCCTCAAAGGGTGCGTCCTCCTTACCCTAATCGACTCAATGAGGAGAAGGTGAAAGGTCATCTCATCTAATGGCTGAGATTAGATGAGATGAGTGGTGGAGATTAAATCACTTAACTCACCCACTTTCCCTAAGTTCAAAAAGTCACCTTTTAATTTACATTTCATAAATTAAATGACTAAGGTCCACATTAGGCATTTTCCCACCCCTTAGGTGCCTAGGTGATGAGAAACACTTGCCTAGGTACTTTTTAATTATTTTAACACTCCTTACCGAGGAAGGTGTTACTCACCACTCCAAGCTTGTCCCTGAAGAATACAAACTTGCCTTTGCCCAAAGCTTTAGTGAGTATGTCCGCAACCTGCTCATTTGTAGATATGTATTGTAGCTCAACTGCTCTTCTCTGAACATAATCCCGGATGAAGTGATATTGAATCTCAATGTGCTTAGACCTGTCGTGAAAAATTTGATTCTCATAGAGTTTGATACAACTCTGATTGTCATAGTAAATCATAGTGGGTCTCAACTGCACACCAAATAATCCCACCAACAACTTGCGAAGCCAAAGGGCCTCACAACTGTCCTGACTGGCAGCCATATACTCAGCCTCTGCAAAACTCAAATCCACTGACTTTTGCTTTTGACTGAACCAATACACCACTGCTAAGCCCAATCCGAAACAACATCCAGAAGTACTCTTCCTGTCACTGACACATCCTGCCCAATCTGAATCAGTATAGCCAACCAATCGAACTCCATCCCCTCTTAGATAGTCCAGACCATAATCCACTGTACCACAAAGATACCTGAGCACATGTTTTGTTGCCACCCAATGCACTCTCCTAGGCTCCACCATAAACTGACTAAGAGTGTTGACAACAAAACAAATATCTGGTCTGGTGTCGACCAAATACATCGATGAACCGATCAACTGACGATATAAAGTGGGATCAACCAACTGTGACTCAGAAGCATGAAGCTTCTTCCAGTTAGTAATCATGGGTGTGGTCATGGGCCTACAATCCTCCATCTGGAATCTCCTCAGAATGTCAAAAACATACTTTCCCTATCCCAGAAAGATGTGTCCAGGCTCCTGCCAAACCTCCAAACCCTAAAAATAATGCATCAGTCCAATATCTGTCATCTTGAACTTTGAAGAAAGGCTCTCCTTGCAGCTAGTAATGAGTCTCTCAACTCCTTTAATGAAAAAATCATCAACATATAGCAAGAGTATGAGAGGATCCTCTCCAACCACAATGAAGTACAGGTTGGGATCCGCCTCACTCTTTTTGAAGCCCAACTACTGCAAGTAGGCATCAATCCTAGAATACCAAGCTCTGGGAGCTTGTTTCAGCCCATACAATGCCTTCTTTAGTCTGCATACATGAGCCTCTCTCTCATGCACCTCAAAGCCCAATGGCTGCTCAATGTACACCTCCTCCTGTATGAGACCATTCAGAAATGCGGTCTTCACATCCATCCGATGGATCTTCCAACCCATCTCTGTTGTAATGGAGATCACTACCCTGATCGAGGTATATCTAGCAACCAGAGCGAAGGTCTCATCATAGTCAACTTCCTCAACCTATGAGAACCCCCGAGCCACAAAACGAGCTTTGTACTTCTCAATGCTGCCTTCTGCAACATACTTGAGTTTGTAGAGCCACTTAGAAGTCACCACTGACTTCCCCTTAGGTCTAGGAACAATCTCCCAAACATCATTCTTTATGATGGAACTGTACTCTTCCATTATGGCATCTCCCCAAACCTGTCTGCCAGCAGCCTCCTCAAAAGTGGAAGGCTCAGACTCCCTAATGTTGCTCACCATCGCAATGTAGCTGCAAAATCTCTCAAGAGGTTTACTCTCCCTCACAGCCTGCCTGGGATTCCCCACATATCCTTGTGCCTCCCTCAAAGTGTCCTGAAGCCACTTGGGCTTCCTCCTCTCTGAAGTAGTGTCCTATGGAGGGGACTCCCCCTGCTCAACCCCATCACCTAAAGACTGTGAACTTGAAGTAGAATCAGGAGCACTCGATCCTGAAACTTGTGGACCAGTAACTTGTGATCCTAACATCTGTGGCCCTGTAATCCGTGGACCAGTCATCACCGAAGCTGGTGGACCTAAACTCTGTGTCACTGAAGTCTGTTGTGGACTCACCTGAATTTGAGGTGCTAACTGCTCACCCTTCTCAGTCCCTCGTGACTTCCTAAAGGCTTTATCCTCCTCAAATCTCACATCCCTTCTCAAAACTGTCTTCCTCAAGCAAGGGATGTATATGCGGAAAGCCTTTGAAGTCTCTCTATACCCAACAAAAATCTTCTTTTCTGCCGTGGGTTCTAGCGTTGTCCTCTTCTCAGAAGGGACATGTGAATATGTAAGGCACCCAAAAATCCTAAAGTGCCCAACCTCACGCTTCTTCCCATAGAAAGCCTCCTCTTGAGTCTTATCCCCCAATTCTCTATGTGGACTCCTGTTCTGCAGATAAACTGCAGTGTAACATGCCTCAGCCCAAAGAAAGAGTGCCAACCCTTGATCATGCAACATGGCTTTCACAGCCCCAACTATGGCCCTGTTCTTCCTCTCAACAACCCCATTCTGCTGTGCGTTGTAAGGAACAATCAACTCCCTCTTGATGCTCTCTCCTGCACAAAATTCATTAAACTCCTTGGAGGTATACTCATCCCCATTATCTGTCCTCAGTACTCTGATTTTCCTTCCAGTCTGGTTCTCCACAAGAGCTTTGAGCTCTTGGAACCAATTGAAGACCTGTCCTTTGGTCTTCATGAAGAAAATCCAAGACTTTCGAGAGAAGTCATCAATGAATATGACATAGTACAAACAACCACTCAAAGATGCAGAAGACATAGGACCACAAACATCAGAATGAATCAGATCAAGTATACCTGTTGCTCTGCTATCACTGCTTGGAAAAACAGTCTTGGTGTACTTTCCTAAAGCACACCCCTTGCACAACTCCTGGTGCTCTGTACTGAACTCTAGCACTCCAGTCACAATCTCCCTCAGTATCCTCAGAGCCCCATGATGCAAATGGGCCATCCTCCGATGCCATAGCTCATAAAGATCACTGCTACTGGTAGTATGATACAATCCACTAGCTGGCTAAAACATGAGCTTGTACAACTTCTCATGTCGAGTTCCAATCACTTTGGCCGAAGTGATACTGGACCCCTTGGGAAATATGAGCACTTGTCCATCACGAAACAACACCTCATATCCCCTCTCCTCAATAGTAGAAACTGAAATCAAGTTCTTCTTCAAGCCAGGAACATATAGGACATCTCTCAACAACATGGGAGGTAGAGACTCCCTCTGAAATGATACTGTCCCACTACCAACTGCCTTGACCACCTGGTCATCTCCAAGCACTACCTCAAGATCACCAATCTGTGTAAGATCTGTCAAATGCTCACGAACACCTGTCATATGGCGGGAGGCACCACTATCAATATATCAAACACTAGAATGAGTGGCTTGTTATCCCCCACTTTCAGGGATAACTAGGAGATCATGTCTCGAGGCCCACAGGTCCTAGACATGGAGTACCGAGAGCAGGATTGACTTTAGCATGGCCCTGGAGGGCCCACCTTTTCTTTCTTCCAGCATCTTTATCTTGTCAGCAGCAGCAACATCCACCACCATCGACTTGGTCCTGTGTCAGAGAAGGCTCTTGCTCCATGAGGTAATTAGTATAGGTATCATGGTATGTGTCACTTTGATCATCAAAACCATTGAATGTATGCATCTGATTCCTTTTATTTCTAACAACTGCTTGGATCTTACACTTGCCCTAGCAAGCCTGTGTCTGTAGGTTTTGGTTTGCCACTGGGGGGAATTTTTCAAAAAGATATCATCCGCTCCCATCATAGTACCACTTTTCCATCTTGTTTCCCGCTCACCTATCCCCTCACCTATCCCATTCCACTTGTGCAGACATTGGGTTGACCTTTTTCAGGATTGCACCTTATCTCGTGGGAAGAAGGGGCTAAAGTCCCATAAGGTAAAAACAAGCTGGTAAAGGATAAAAGTCTAAAATTAAAACCTCGAGATGCTTCGCCCAGGGATCCCCGAGAAAGCAATAAAAAGATTCTCAGCAAGAAACAAGAGGGACCAACAAGGCCTAACCAGAGGATAGGGGGTCTCATCACGAGCCAGCCTATTAGGTCCATGGGTATCTAACAGTATGACATTGCCATTAGCTGGTCACCACGCCAGGGCAGTGACTCTTGGTTGCATGGCCAAGGGAAAGGGGGTCNAATTACCGACTTGATTAATCCTCAATGGGGATTAATCTAATAATAAAAATAATAATAATGACATGATTAATCCACAATGGGGATTTAATCCAATAACAAAATAATAAGAATGCTCTTCGCAGTTACATTATTTCAACATTTCTAACAAGCTCCTCATAGTTGAAAGATAAGATAAGACTGCCTCAACATCTTGTGGTTTGACCGTGACACAACGTGACTGTAAATTTTCATACCCCACCCAGTTTCAAGTCTCGCTGATTTTTCTCAATGTTTAATGCCCAAAACCCAGTTTTATGACAGCCATAAATACTCAGCATATAAACAATATTTCAGAACTGAAACATGAGGATTCTGAACAGCATTTAATGCAGAAATAAATTTATATCAGCAGCACCATATTCAGAAAATGAAATGCACAGAGATTTTTGGTCTAACAATGACCCTGGAGAAACGCACAAGGGGAAAACCAGTGAGAGAGGGATTTTTATTATTTCAGAGCTCAGATAAAATGTCTTTTACAGAAGTCATTAATTTCAGAAATTAAATACAGACTTATCTTGAAAACCGTGCCAAATTTTCACTTCAAAATCCGAGCCAAACTCCTCGAAATTCATGCCCGAATTTCCGGTACATGTGCACAGATCAGCTCCTTGATTTATGTGCCCTTCTTGCTGTATGAATATCCTCGAAATTCGTGCCAAAAACAACAGCCCGAATTCTGTGCAATAAATGACTGTATGGCTGCCTAGAAAAGCATGCCAACTTTCCAAAAAACTGCACAGCAGTCACTCCTCGATTTCTGTGCAAGAAAACAACAGTACGACCTTCATAAATCTGTACAGTGCGGCCCAATAAATGCACTGTACCTTCACCTCAAAATCTGTGCCAATATTCAGCTGTACGGTCTGCTCAAAATCCATACAGTACAACCTCCCTGAACTGCTGTACTTCTCTCCCCAATTTGCATGCCCAATCTTGCCTCAGTATGCGTGCCCTTAGCAGAAAATGTGCCTCTCTTTGTCTGCTCGACTTGTCTCTTTCCAACTCTCCCAAAAAGTGCAACAACCCTCAAAGGGTGCGCCCTCCTTACCCTAATCGACTCAATGAGGAGAAGGTGAAAGGCCATCTCATCCAATGGCTGAGATTAGACGAGATGAGTGGTGGAGATTAAATCACTTAACTCACCCACTTTCCCTAAGTTCAAAAAATCACCTTTTAATTTACATTTCATAAATTAAATGACTAGGGTCCACATTAGGCATTTTCCCACCCCATAGGTGCCTAGGTGATGAGAAACACTTGCCTAGGTACTTTTTTATTATTTTAACACTCCCTCTTACCGAGGAAGGTGTTACTCACCACTCCAAGCTTGTCCCTGAAGAATACAAACTTGCCTTTGCCCAAAGCTTTAGTGAGTATGTCCGCAACCTGCTCATTTGTAGATATGTACTGTAGCTCAACTGCTCCTCTCTGAACATAATCCTGGATGAAGTGATATCGAATCTCAATGTGCTTAGACCTGTTGTGAAAAACTTGATTCTCATAGAGTTTGATACAACTCTGATTTTCACAGTAAATCATAGTGGGTCTCAACTGCACACCAAATAATCCCACCAACAACTTGCAAAGCCAAAGGGCCTCACAACTGTCCTGACTGGAAGCCATATACTCAGCCTCTGTAGAACCCAAACCACTGACTTTTGCTTCCAACTGAACCAATACACCACTGCTAAGCCCAATCCGAAACAACATCCAGAAGTACTCTTCTCGTCACTCTCACATCCTGCCCAATCTGAATCAGTATAGCCCACCAATCAAACTCCATCCCCTCTTAGATAGTCCAGACCATAATCCACTGTACCACAAAGATACCTGAGCACATGTTTTGCTGCCACCCAATGCACTCTCCTAGGCTCCACCATAAACTGACTAAGAGTGTTGACAACAAAACAAATATCTGGTCTGGTGCCAACCAAATACATCAATGAACCGATCAACTGACGATATAAAGTGGGATCAACCAACTGTGACTCAGAAGCGTGAAGCTTCTTCTAGTTAGTAATCATGGGTGTGGTCATGGGCCTACAATCCTCCATCTGGAATCTCCTCAGAATGTCACAAGCATACTTTCCATATCCCAAAAAGATGTGTCCAGGCTCCTGCCAAACCTTCAAACCCAAAAAATAATGCATCAGTCCAATATCTGTCATCTCGAACTTTGAAGCAAGGCTTTCCTTGTAGCTAGTAATGAGTCTCTCAACCCTTGTAATGAAAAGATCATCAACATATAGCAAGAGTATGAGAGGATCCTCTCCAACCACAATGAAGTACAGGTTGGGATACGCCTCACTCTTCTCGAAGCCCAATTGCTGCAAGTAGGCATCAATCCTAGAATACCAAGCTCTGGGAGCTTGTTTCAGCCCATACAATGCCTTCTTCAGTCTGCACACATGAGACTCTCTCTCATGCACCTCAAAGCCCAATGGCTGCTCAATGTACACCTCCTCCTGTATGAGACCATTCAAAAATGCGGTCTTCACATCCATCCGGTGGATCTTCCAACCCATCTCTGCTGCAATGGAGATCACTGCCCTGATCGAGGTATATGTAGCAACCAGCACGAAGGTCTCATCATAGTCAACTCCCTCAACCTATGAGAACCCCCGAGCCACAAAACGAGCTTTGTACTTCTCAATGTTGCCATCTGCAGCATACTTGAGTTTGTAGAGCCACTTAGAAGTCACCACCGACTTCCCCTCAGGTCTAGGAACAATCTCCCAAACATCATTCTTTATGATGGAACTGTACTCTTCCATCATGGCATCTCTCCAAACCTGTTTGCCAGCAACCTCCTCAAAAGTGGAAGGCTCAGACTCCTTGAGGTTTCTCATCGTCGCAATGTAGCTGCAAAATCTCTTAGGAGGTTTACTCTCCCTCACAGCTTGCTTGGGATTCCCCACATATCATTGTGCCTCCCTCAAAGTGTCCTGAAGCCACTTAGGCTTCCTCCTCTCTGAAGTAGTGTCTTGTGGAGGGGACTCCCCCTGCTCAACCCCATCACCTAAAGATTGTGAACCTGAAATAGAATATGGAGCACTCGATCTTGAAACTTGTAAACCAGTAACTTGTGATCCTAACATCTGTGGCCCTGTAACCTGTGGACCAGTTTTCACCGAAGCTGGTTGACCTAAACTCTGTGTCACTAAAGTTTGTTGTGAACTCACCTGAATCTGAGGTGCTGACTGCTCATCCTTCTTAGTCCCTCGTGACTTCCTAAAGGCTTTATCCTCCTCAAATCTCACATCCCTTCTCAAAACTATCTTCCTCAAGGAAGGGATGTATATGCAGAAAGCCTTTGAAGTCTCGCTATACCCAACAAAAATCCCCTTTTTTTCCGTGGGTTCTAGCTTTGTCCTCTTCTTAGAAGGGACATGTGAATATGTAAGGCACCCAAAAATCCTAAAGTGCCCAACCTCACGCTTCTTCCCATAGAAAGCCTCCTCGGAAGTCTTATCCCCCAATGATCTGTGTGAACTCATGTTCTGCAGATAAACTATAGTGTAACATGCCTCAGCCCAAAGAAAGAGTGGCAACCCCTGATCATGCAACATGGCTCTCACAGCCCCAACTATGGCCCTGTTCTTCCTCTCAACAACCCCATTCCGCTGTGCGTTGTAAGGAACAATCAACTCCCTCTTGATGCTCTCTCCTGCACAAAATTCATTAAACTCCTTGAAGGTATACTCACCCC
This sequence comes from Picea engelmannii, assembly GCA_009831015.1. Lineage (NCBI taxonomy): Eukaryota > Viridiplantae > Streptophyta > Pinopsida > Pinales > Pinaceae > Picea > Picea engelmannii. The sequence continues at coordinate 36,966 of ML778331.1, forward strand.
CATTATCTGTCCTTAGTACTCTGATTTTCCTCCCAGTCTGGTTCTCCACAGGAGCTTTGAACTCTTGGAACCGATTGAAGACCTGTCCTTTGGTCTTCATGAAGAAAATCCAAGACTTCCGAGAGAAGTCATCAATGAATATGACATAGTACAAACAACCACTCAAAGATGCAGAAGACATAGGACCACAAACATCAGAATGAATCAAATCAAGTATACCTGTTGCTCTGCTGTCACTGCTTGGAAAAACAGTCTTGGTGTACTTTCCCAAAGCACACCCCTTGCACAACTCCTGGTGCTCTGTACTGAACTCTGGTACTCCAGTCACAATCTCCCTCAATATCCTCAGAGCCCCATGATGCAAATGGGCCATCCTCCGATGCCATAGCTCACAAAGATCACTGTTGCTAGTAGTATGATACAATGCACTAGTTGGTTGAAACATGAATTTGTATAACTTCTCATGTCGAGTCCCAATCACTTTGGCCGAAGTGATACTGGACCCCTTGGGAAATAGGAGCACCTGTCCATCACGAAACAACACTTCATATCCCCTCTCCTCAATAGTAGAAATTGAAATCAAGTTCTTCTTCAAGCCAGGAACATATAGGACATCTCTCAACAACATGGGAGATAGAAACTTCCTCTGAAATGATACTGTCCCACTACCAACTGCCTTGACGACCTGGTCATCTCCAAGCACTACCTCAATATCACCATTCTGTGTAAGATCTGTCAAATGCTCACGAACACCTATCATATGGCGGGAGGCACCACTATCAATATATCAAACACTAGAATGAGTGGCTCTAGTGGAAAGACACACCATTGATGAAAACTCCTTATCGAACCTGGTGGAAAACTCCTCCATCTCTGTTGAAGCTGTTGTCTGCTTCTTCTTATTAGGACACTGTCCTGCATAGTGCCCAAACTTGTGACATGCATAGCACTTGACTTTGCTCATGTCCTTCTTGCCTCCACTCTTCGTTTTGTTTCCTCCCTTAGGACCCTTTTTGAATTTCTTCTTGTTGTTAGCAGCAAAAGCCACATTCTCCTCGTCATTACCAGTAGATGAACTGCCATGCACATAACCTCTCCGGGTTTCCTCTTGAACAAAGTCATCCCAAAGACGTTCCCACTTGGGAAGATTCTCCCTAGCCACAATGCCCTCAACAAAAACAACCCATTGTTTGGTCACTCCATTCAATGCTGTCCTCACAAGTTCATTGTCAGCAATGGCCTCCCCAGCAGCTCCAAGTTCATCTCTCACCCGTGTCAACCTAGTAAGATATGTGACCACATTTTCAGCCTTGGTCATTTTAATGCTTTTCAGTTTCTCTTTCAAAACCATCTTCCGGTTCTCATTTGTATTTTGATATAACTTCATCAAGGACTCCCACATCTCATAGGCATTTGTCTTCCTTGTCACATGAGGAATCAAATGGTCCTTGATGGCATGAAGGATGATTCTTTTAGCCTTGATACTCTTCTTGGTGTAGGCTGCTAGAAGAGTAGCATCTGTAGGTATATTTACTTGGTTTGTTGTGGAGTTCTCAACAATGTCCCATAATTCATTCTCCTGCAGAATCAAAATCATTCTCTCTTTCCAAGCACCAAAATTTACTACCCCATCAAGTTTGTCCTCAACCCTTAAACTAGTAGCCATTGACTCTTCTCAGCTAAAAATAAAAATTTCAAAATCTGTCCAGTGAAGTAGCTTCTGTCCTCTTCTTTGTTTTGCTGATTTAAATCTGCACTTCTCTTCAACTTAGCTCTAATACCATGTAAATTTTCAGACCCCACCCAGTTTCAAGTTTCGCTGATTTTTCTCAATGTTTAATGCCCAAAACCCAGTTTTATGACAGCCATAAATACTCAACATATAAACAATATTTCAGAACGGAAACATGAGGATTTTGAACATCATTTAATGCATAAATAAATTTATATCAGCAACACCATATTCAGAAAATGAAATGCACAGAGATTTTTGGTCTAATAGTGACCCTGGAAAAACCCACAAGGGGAAAACCAGTGAGAGGGATTTTTATTATTTCAGAGCTCAGAGAAAATGTCTTTTACAGCAGTCATTAATTTCAGAAATTAAATAGACTTATCTCGAAAACCGTGCCAAATTTCCACTTCAAAATTTGAGCCAAACTCCTCGAAATTCATGCCTGAATTTGCTGTACATGTGCACAGGTCAGATCCTTGATTTCTGTGTACTTCTTGCTGTACGGATACCCTCGAAATTTGTGCCAAAAACAACAGCCTGAATTCTGTGCAATAAATGACTATACGGTCGCCTAGGAAAGCATGCCAACTTTCCAGAAAACTGCACAGCAGTCACTCGATTTTTGTGCAAGAAAACAGTAGTATGGCCTTCATAAATCCATACAGTACGGCCCAATAAATGCACTGTACCTTCACCTCAAAATCTGTGCCAATATTCAGCTGTACGGTCTGCTCAAAATCCGTTCAGTACGGCCTCCCTGAACTGTTGTACATATCTCCTTGATTTGTGTGCCCAAGCTTGCCTCGGTATGCATGCCCTTAGCAGCAAATGCATCTCTCTTTGTCTTCTCGACTTCTCTCTTTCCAGCGCTCTCAAAAAGTGCAACAACAACCCTCAAAGGGTGCGTTGCCCTTACCCTAATCGACTCAATGAGAAGGTGAAAGGTCATCTCATCCAATGGCTGAGATTAGACGAGATGAGTGGTGGAGATTAAATCACTTAACTTGCCCACTTTCCCTAAGTTCAAAAAGTCACCTTTTAATTTACATCTCATAAATTAAATGACTAGGGTCCACATTAGGCATTTTCCCACCCCTTAGGTGCCTAGGTGGTGAGAAACACTTGCCTAGGTACTTTTTAATTATTTTAACAGTGACCAATTTACCTTTGCCTTTTCTGATTGCATTGACAGAATTCTGTGGCCAGGAAGTTGCCTAGTAGTATTTTTGACCAGGTAAACCAGATGGTTACTTCTGTTTTAGTGTCCTTACCATACATCTGATTGTATATGCTTGTATTCAAAACCTTCACACCTATTTAATCAATGGAAGTGTTCTAACTTTTAAGAGTTTGCATGGTCATAAAATGCCAGCATTGTCAAAGATCAAAACAGGGCATCTATTAGTTTAGCATGTAACAGAGTTTTCAGTCACATGCCTTGGAACTAGAAATTTCTTGTTCTGGACATCTTATGAGTAACAATTCTTGATTTTTAACAAAATAAACTTACTGGTTGAGAAGCGATTCTTGATTTCTAATTTCATCTGATTATACCGCCGCTCATCTATCCAATATATGCAATAGTTGAAATCATGCTCTTTTGTTTGGCTTTAACATTGCAGTACTCGAGGCCTTGGGAAAGCACTTGCCAGAGAATTCCTTTTTGCTGGGGATCATGTAGTTATTGCCTCTCGCAGGTGAATGCTCTGAGCATCTATATTTGCTATTCATCGAATATTTTTTCTAGCCAGTTCTAAGCTGTTCAAATTTAAAATGCATTGACACATTTAAAATACCCAAACTTTGGCTTGTCTGAATCTTATGCATCCCAATTTTAATATGTTTATATATTCTCTGAAGGCAGCCCCGATTCAGTAAGGACAACTGCAGCACAACTTCAGCAAGAGCTAACTGAAGGAATAGTCATGTCAAAATCCAGCACTTCTGTATCTTGTAAGAGAAAAGGCAAAGTGATCGGAATACCATGTGATGTTTCCAAGGTCGAGGATGTAAAAATGCTAGCTGACTTTGCAGTCCGTGAACTTGGTTCTATAGATATCTGGGTGAGAGTTGGATCCTTACCATAATCATACTCTACTTTCACCTCAATTGTTAGTATTTCCATCAGTAAAGTTTCTTGATGGAGTGCCGAAGCGAACTTACCCTAACCAACCATGCACTATAGCTACTGATAATATTGGTTTCTATTAGGAATGTTTAAATTTATGTTTCCTTTTTGGTTCTCTGAATCCATTGTTTGTTCTTCGCAGATAAACAATGCTGGCATGAACAAGGGGTTTAGACCATTATTGCAATTCACAGATGAAGACATCAATCAGGCATGGCTTTATCACAGTTCTATTTTTTTCTCAGTATCTTTGTTTTTATTTGCAAATCAAATGTGATCATTTTTAACTAGTGAACTATGCCATGTTACTAGCATATAAGTTAACCTTGTCAGTTGCAGCCTCTAATAACACTATTAGATCAACCCCGTTGACAAGTAAATGAAGTTAAATCTATCTTGGACCCACGTCCATTATTCTGCATGTAAAACCTATATGCCAAAGGGAATGCTGAGGTAACTGATACTCTATCCCTGGTATCTCTATTTTGATAGAATTCTCGTGGAACTGTAGCATTTGCAGAACTGTCATGTTACTACTGTGTAAGTTAGCCTTGACTATTGCAGCCTAAAATACATACTGTTAGATCCACCCCCTGTTGGAAAAGTAAATTAAGTTAAACCTATCTCTGACCCACCTCAATTGTTCTTGTAAAACATATATGCCAAAGGGAATGCACAGGTACCTGATTTCTGTAAAAAAATTGTTTCCTTTACAATTAATGCAAATTCAGAAATTTCACCTCAATCTTGAGGTTTCCTGAACTACTTCCTTGAACTTTCAGCCCCAGGACTGCGTTACCACACAAACCAGCACCTTGGCTCAAAGTCCCAAAGATGGGTGCTAGCCTTGTGGAACTTGAGAGGTTGGCTACTGTCACCTCACCAACTCTCCCCTGCACTTTAGACTCGGGAAAAGTTTCCTAGTCAAGGGGGGCTTCCCTATCAGTCAACTAGGCACACTCTGTGTAGTAGGAATGGGAGTAAAGAGAACCTAGCCACAATTGTGATGGAAAAATAAATGTAAAAGATGGGTTTGGGGTGATGAATGAATGAGAGACTAGTGCCTATCTTGCTTGGGCTATGGGGTCTAAGCTACCCTTGAGTATTTGTCCTCTTGTTTTTGATGTTGAAGTCCCCAAACATCTTGAATGGTTGTTTGGTGAGCATCAAGCTAGAAAATCTGAACTATGCAAGATTCATAGAGAGGCTAAACTACCAAAGAATCAGCCAAGTATCACGATCTTAAAATTTTAAACATGAATCCAAAGTAAGGTGGTAAAACCCCTAGATATTCACTGAGAATACAAAGAATCTAGCCTAAAACTTTACAAAGAAATGAAATAGACAACATCATACTTCACTTGCATTGCTTGCTTTGTGATAGCTCCTTCCTCAATGAAGACTTGCAATATCAAACCCTCTTCCACTATACCCTTGAACAAGCATTTAAAGAATAGACAAGATTACACAATAGCTTTGCAAAGGTGAGGCAAGCTTCTTCCCATTATTGTCCACTAATCCAATCCATGTACAAAATGGAGAGAGCAAACCTTTATATAGGTTTTAGCTCAACTCTCTTCTCCAATAAAATAATATTTTCCTAAGAAAATATAACTAACTAGGGGGGTGAATTTGATCAAAAACCCATTG
>ML778331.1:45106-58024 GCA_009831015.1 Picea engelmannii
ATCCACTGCAAGCATATATTCTAGTTGTCTTTGTTTTGTCTCGCAAACAGGTGCTTCAGCAGTGTTTCTATCTTTGTGACTATCTCATCTTGGGCATCAATCTGTGGAAGGGTTTCTCCTTGACTTAGCCTTTATCCTTTAGCCTTCCTTTATCCAGATTGACTTAGGGACGTCTCCCTTGGACTTGCCCTCCTAAATAGAAAGAGCTCCCCATTGAGGTGACAGTGGGTGGGGAAGCTCCAGTTACGCCGGTTTCTACCTTTGACTCAAGCTATTTAACCTTTCCTACAAACCGTGCGATAACAAGAACAATACACCCATCTCATGGGCACCTTCACCCCTCTCAGGGGCACACATTGTTTCATCTCAAACGACACACTCATCTCATGGGCATCCTCCCCACATAGGAGCACACATTGTTCCATCTTAGTGTGAGAGAGGAATGACACACCCATCTCATGGGCACACCCAACCCATGGGCTCTCTCACATGCCGATTCACTCAGTCTGTGTCCTGGAGGATGTCTCACGCAACTGTAATCATCAACACTCCCTCTCAGCTAGGGAGTCATTCTCCACCAGGCCAAGTCTCTCACAGAAGTACTCAAACTTTGTCTTGGCAAGCGGTTTGGTGAAGATATATGCAATCTGCTCATGTGTATGAAGGTATTGCATGTGTACTGCTTTCCTCTACACCATTTCTTTGATATAATGATATTTTATCTCAATGTGTTTTGATCTATCGTGAAACACAGGGTTCCCAGAGAGCTTCACACAACTTTGGTTATCACAATGAATAATGGTAGGATCCATCTCATGATCAAATAAATCCGTCATGAGCTTGTAAAGCCACACTGCTTCGCGGACTACCACACTCAATGTTATATACTCTGCTTCTGTGGTACTCAAGGTCACAGAGCTCTGTTTCCTACTGCACCAGGAAACCATGGTAGACCCCAAGGTAAAACAACAACCGAATGTGCTCTTCCAGTCCATTGCACTCCCTACCCAATCTGCATCGGCATATCCCTGCAAAATCAAGTCTACACTGGAGGCATATCTCAGGCCATATCCAACTGTGCGTCGTAGATATCTCAATACATGCTTCACTGCTATCCAGTGAGTCTGTCTCGACTGACTCATGAACTGACTAAGTACATTCACTGCATAACATATATCAGGTCTGGTGTTAACCAGATACATCAGTGATCCAATCAGTTGTCAGTACAAATGTGGATCAATCTCGTCTAAATAAGTAGAAGCATCATTCATTTTCTTCAAATCCGTCACCATTGGTGTAGGCATGGATTTGCACTCTGTCATACCGAACTTCCTCAATATCTCCACTGTATATTTTCCTTGACTCAGGAAAATCTCATTAGTCCTCTGCCATACTTCTAGTCCCAAGAAGTAGTGCATAATACCTAGATCCTTCATCTCGAATTTAACAGTCAATGCTTGCTTGCATTCAACAATAAGTCTTTCTGAACTGGTGAGGAATAGGTCATACACAGATAGGACCAAGATTAAGCACTCGTTACCAATAATATGATAATATAGATTTGGATCAACAACACTCTTGCGGAAGCCCAAACTCATCAAGAATCCATCCATTTTCTCATACCAAGCACGAGGTGCTTGCTTTATTCCATACAAGGCTTTCTTCAACCCACACACATGAGATTTCTCGTTGTGTATCATGAATCCTTCTGGCTGCTTGATATAAACTTCTTCCTCAATCTCACCATTGAGAAAGGCTTTCTTTATATCCATCTGATGTAGTTTCCAACCCATGGATGCAGCTAGTGCAATGATAGTATAGATGGAAGTGTATCAGGCTACTGGAGCAAATGTCTCATCATAGTCAACTCCCTCTACTTGTGAGAATCCTCTGGCTACAAATCTCGCTTTGTATTTCTCGATACTTCCATCAGTTGCATGCTTGATCTTATAGATCCACTTGGAAGTCACTACATATTTCCCTTCTGGTCTCAGAACAATATCCCATACATCATTCTTCAAGATAGACCGATATTCTTCTGTCATGGCATCTTTCCATACCTACTCACATGTCGCTTCTCCATGACAAGAAGGCTCATAAACAATGATGTGGCTCATGGCTGAAGTGTAGCTCAAAAGTCTCTTTGGTCTCTTGCTCTCTCGGGATGTGCCTTGAGGGGTTGCATGTCCCTTTGCCTCCTGTAGAGTTTGTCGAGCCCAGGCATGCCTTTTATTCCCTACTGCAATATCTCTGGGTATATCAACTGGAGCAATTGGATTAGCTGGAACAACTGGATCAACTGGAATAATGTATGTCTCCCTCTGAACTGCTTAAGGGGGAGAAGGTACTATCTCATCGTCGATCTCCATCTGAGATTCTCTAGATCTTTGAAAGACTATCTCTTCTTCAAAGATAACATCTTTGCTTATCTCAATCTGCCTCTGACCAGGGATGTAGATCCGATATGCCTTCGAAGATTCATTGTATCCCACAAATGTACCCTTTCTTTTTGAAGGGTCTAGCTTGGATCTCTTCTCTTTGGGTACATGAAAATATACTGGGCACCCAAATATCCTGAAGTGTTCAATCTCTGGTTTCACTCTGGTGAAGGTTTCTTCGAGGGTTATGTTCTTCAAAATTTGGTGAGGACTCATGTTCTAAACATATATTGTTGTCATGCATGCTTCTGCCCACAGAGTCATAGGTAGACTCTGATCATGTATCATCGCTTTGGTTGCCTCGATGATGGTTTTGTTATTCCTCTCTGCAACCCCATTTTGCTGAGGGTTGTAAGAAACTGTGTACTCCCTCTTGATCCCTACTTCAATACAGAAATTGTTGAAATCCTTGGAGGTGTATTCTCCTCCATTATCTATTCTTAGTACCTTGATCTTTCTTCCGGTCAGGTTCTCAACTTGAGCTTTGAATTCTTTAAATTTTGTAAGGACTCCATCCTTGTTCTTCAGAAAGCAAATCCAAGGTTTCCAAGATTGATCATCTATGAAGAGTACATAGTACAAATATCCATTCAGGGAGGCAACAGTCATTGAACCACACACATCTGAATGTATCAAGTCCAAGATTTCCTTGGATCTATTGTTACTGCTCAAGAAGGACCCTTTAACATTCTTGCCAAGGGCACAACCTCTGCAAACACCTTTACGCTGAATCTGTATCTCTGGAAGGCCTGTTACTGTTTTCCCTAGAGCTGGAAGAGCTCTATAATGAATGTGAGTAAGTCTCCTATGCCATAGCTCACTCAAGGTGATAGTATCATGTAACAGGGCCTAGACTGGTCTAATGGTCAATCTGTATAAGCTTCTTTCTCGAACACCAATTACTTTAGCAAAATTTATATGTGAGTCCTTGTGCCATGCAAGAACTTTTCCTTCAGAAAAGGTAACCTTGTAGCCTTTGTCTTCTAAGGCAGAAATGGATACAATGTTCCTCTTCATCCCAGGTACATATAGTACTTCACTTAGCTGAAGTTGGAAGGTAGAAGTTCCAACTCCTTTCACATTATATTTGGCATCGTCTCCAAGGAAAACATGTAGATTGGTCTCTTTCTCAACAAGATTAGTCAAGTGATCTCTAAAACCAGTCATGTGCCTGGAGGCACCATTGTTAATTAACCAAGTATCATCATTAGTAGGAACCATACCTGCGAGTGCTGAAATGAATAAGAATGCTTCTTCTTTGATGTCTTCATCTCTTTGAAGTCTTGGCTTACAGGAATTGTATTTGCTTGATCCATCAAGCTTATCTTCCATCATAGTTTTGTTCATCATATTTTAGATTCTTCACAAACCCTTGCCAATTGGGCTAGAAAACCTAACGGCTAGGCTAGGCTAGCAACCTTAGGTTTTGTTGGGTTTATGAATGCCAACAATAAGCCTTGAAAGTCAGAAGAACACTGGTGAGCTGAGAAGCTCCTTCAATGAGTTGCAGAAACCCTAATTCTGAAATTTTTGCAGAAAATTGTGAAACCCTAGGGCCAAAAATCCAAAATGCTCGGAAATGCAATCTAAAACTTATTGGAGGTGCGCCGAGGGAGGTCGTACACTCCCATACAATTTTTAGCCCCAACGTCCAAGTTTAAGGTACTGAAATTTCTCAGAAAAGGAGGGTCGTACGAATTTTCTGGAAACCCTAGGAGGGTCGTATGGTTCTGCAGAAGTGAGAGGATGACTGGTAGATGCTTATGCAATGGGTTCTTCAAGACCTAAGCTCTGATACCATGTTGAATTTTCACTATGCTAGGCTCAAGCATGAAGTTTAATTCATTTTTAGCATTTACTTGAACCATAGACAAATGCAACTACACCATTAACAATTGTTACAATAACCAAGATCATAAGAAGAAATACCATGCACAAGAACACAAGAAATATCCTGGGAAACCCTTCTCAACAAGGGAAGAAAATCCAACAATCATTTGCTATATTCTCAAGAGAAAGACCTCCCACACCATAGACTTGACACACAAAAGGGTGCTCTCAAAAACGAAGAAGGCTAGCACCCAAGAGAGGTGCGCACTTCAGCACTAGAATATGTACTTGCTGAAATTTCCAAAATCACATGTATGTTATGTTTCCTCAATGGGGAAATCACCTTTCTTTATACTAGATTGGACACATCAAAAGTGGTGTCTATTGGCACAACATGGCCAACCTCAATAACTCAGAATATAATTAATAATTACCATATTAATTATCTTTTACATTAATTATCTTTCACTTTATGGTGGGGCTGACCTGTATTCTTTACATCACATTTAGGGTTACAGGTAAATCTAACTCTTAGACAATATAGCAAGCGATCTCATGCACCCACTAGTGCTCAACCACTAGGGGCACGTCCACCTGTGCTTAGCCATAGGGACTTCTAACTCAACAGATCTCTATCTCACTGAGTCTCACATGAGAATCATCTAGACACACACTCACTAGTGCTCAGCCACTAGGGTCATGTCCACCTGTGCTCAGCCACAGGGACATCCTACTCAACAAATATCTATCTCACTGAGTCTCACAGGAGAATCATCTGGAGTACCACATCGTCTCAACTCTCTACACAAAGGAGAACAATACACCCATCTCATGGGCACCTTCACCCCTCTCAGGGGCACACATCGTTTCATCTCAAATGACACACCCATCTCATGGGCATCCTCCCCACACATGGGCACACAACGTTCCATCTCAGTCTGAGAGAGGAACTACACACCCATCTCATGGGCACACCCAACTCATGGGCTCTCTCACAGGCCGACTCACCTAGTCTGTGTCCTGGAGGATGTCTCACACAACTGTAATCATCAACATAACATACCTTATTTTACCTTGCATGGACCCTCTCTTTCTTATGTATGTACCACACTTTGGACATGGGCCCTTGAGATGATTCTGCACATGATTATCTAGTTTCACATTTATCAAGGTAGTCTCACAGGTTTCGAGGCATATCACGTATTTTGAGGCATTTGTCACACTCTCCTAGGCACATGCATGCTATTTACCTCCACATGGATCCCCTCTACAATTTCCATATATCAAATGCTAGAACGCCCCCCCTCCTTTGGCACTTTTTAAAAGTATTTTTCTCACTAAAGGAGGGCTGACCTCATTTGGGGCACTTTATGACTATCGTGGGGTTTTATTTGAGCCACTTGGATGATGTGGAGGTCACTAAAGTGACTTTTACTTGGAGGAGATGACATGCAACTCATCCCTTGTGATGTGGATGGGATTTTGATCACCTCTTGATGACTTGTAGAACAAATTGAAGAAGTCGTCCACTTAGAGGGTTTTATTTGACTTGGGGTGAGTCCATCTCCTTTCTTAGAGGTGGACGTTGGAGCTAGGGTGGCCAAGGAATATTCCTTGCCACGCTTTTGAGGCCCCCCAAATCCTTTTCAGGAGGAACGTTAGACCTTCGAGCCAAATCAACCCGCCTATAAGCTTGATGTCACCCCTTTGTGAGGGTTTTAAGCATGTAAAAAATCATTTAATTGTATTTTTTGACTTAGTCTCCAAGCTGTGTGGATGTATGTACCACACTTTAGACATGGGCCCTTGAGATGATTTTGCACATGATTATCTAGTTTCACATTTATCGAGGTAGTCTCATGGGTTTCGAGGCATATCACGGATTTTGAGGCATTTGTCACACTCTCCTAGGCATGTGCAGACTATTTTCCTCCTCATGGATCCCCTCTACACTTTCCATGTGTCAAATGCTAGAACGCCCCCCTCCTTTGGCACTTTTTAAAAGTATTTTTCTCACTAAAGGAGGGCTGACCTCACTTGGGGCACTTTATGACAGTCGTGGGGTTTTATTTGAGCCACTTGGATGATGTGGAGGTCACTAAAGTGCCTTTTACTTGGAGGAGATGACATGCAACTCCTCCCTTGTGACGTGGATGGGATTTTGATCACCTCTTGATGACTTGTTGAACAAATTGAAGAAGTCGTCCACTTAGAGGGTTTTTATTTGACTTGGGGTGAGGCCATCCCCTTTATTAGAGGTGGACGTTGGAGCTAGGGTGGCCAAGGAATATTCCTTGCCATGTTTTTGAAGCCCCCCTAATCCTTTTCAAGAGGAACATTAGACCTTGGAGCCAAATTGGCCCGCCTAGAAGCTTGACATCACCCCTTTGTGAGGGTTTTAAACATGTAAAAAATCATTTAATTGTATTTTTTGACTTAGTCTCCAAGTTGTGTGGATGACAGGTCACTTTTGCTTTATTCCTTAACCTAATTTTGGGGAATAAAGAATGGGAAGGAGTTGTGAACTTCATCTATAAATAAAGGCACTCCTTTCATTCCAAACTGTTGTGAATTGTTGGAGATCATTTGAAGCCATTAATAAAAGATCTTTTACTTGGTGTTTCTTGGTGTCAATTCTTGGAGCTCTTTATTTCTTCAAGGTATTTTTAAAATCTTGTTGTGAATGTTCAAGATTCCACTGAAACTAGGAAGATCGATCCATTTGAGGAGTTATCAACTACTTAGAGGGAGGACGTCTAGGGCTTGTATCTCTTCCATCTTCCCTAAAATGATTTGGTAAGTGCTTATCTCTTGTCTTGTTTAGTTTTATACTCATTGGCAAGGGTTTTGAGTATTCTTTCAAGTCTTTTGTTGATCTTGATGGTGAAGGCTTTTCCCTTGAGGAAACTCTTCTCGTAGGGCCTTGGTTTTCATGGTTTGTTTTGATTAGATAAGGGACTACTAGTTTTGAAGCTCCAATCTCTCATTTTAATCCATAAACATTGGATAACCAATTCTTAGAGGGGCATACTTCTTGACCCCATAAGCCCTTAAGTGGAGACAAGACACTAAACTTAACTCCCAACAACCAACCACAGAACCTTAAACATTTAACTCTTAATTTTTATGTCATATAAAATACAAAAATATAAAAGATATACTGTCAAAATATTTATTTATTTGTCTAGTGCAAAGCTAATGGTTTAGTTTCATTTTCTAGACATTTTCATCCAAGGGTTTATGCTTCATTGTTGATATCTAACCCTAAGGAGGCAAATCGACCCTATTGGTACTATGCTCTAAGGTTTTATCTAACATTTTGTGGTTGATCTAAAAGGTTTACTAATTCTGGAAATTAAATTACAACAATAAAAACCAGAATTGGTGAAACCCTAAGCTAGGGTTTTACCCTAAAATGTGCATTCTAACCCCATTTCACTTGTGGATTGTTTATAAAATATATCTAACACATTCTAATAGGGAAATTCATCTCCTAAGTGCTTTATGGTTGTTATATTTCATTTTGGAGGTTTCTGGTGAAATCTTAGGTGGATTCACCACCTCTCTTTGCAAGTTTGAGCCAATTGCATGATTATTATTCATTTCTACTTACAATTAATCATTGTTGGATTGTTTTTGTATAGTTTATTCATTGCCCTAGTTAAAGTACCCAAGGTTCATCATTCTAAGTTCTTTTAGGCACTCTTGGGGTGCTTTTCCTCACTCAAAATATGCATTTTTTGCATTTTTTTATTATTATCATATTTCAGATTCTAGAATTGTTGGACAGCAGCAAGTTGGTCCAATTTGCAACATATAATTAAGGGGTAACTCAGGTATATCATTTGTTCTTGATTTATGCAATTAGATCTCACTTTTGTGCAGTAAAAGGTACATGTTTCCTCATTCGAAGAGTGAAATCATAGTGCTGATTTGTATTTTTGTTGTAGCATATTTATTTCATATCTCAACATTCTCATAATTAGCTCCTAACCCTCTTTATATTGTAGTAGTTTTTTCCCTAACACTTTGTTGAATATTCTTAAGTCATTTGGCTACTTTGACATTGGTCTATCTAACGTATACTGAGGTGTGTAGTTTGAAGTGAACTGTATCAAAGGGTACTATATAGGTTTGTTTCCAAGGATTGGGATATCTGTCGTGGCTTAAAGGAGCTGACCTAAAGTGAAGGGGAGATTATGCTAAGGTGATAGTGGTGCATTTCCCGTGTTGTGCTTATCCCCAAAAGCATTCCTAGAAAGGTTGCTAGTTTGGGCGATAACAAATGCCAAGTGTAAAACTCCATGATGAGGGCGCTTTCCTAGAAATAACCACCTCCAAATAATAATATTACTTGATGGGGCGGATTTCCAAGAAAATGAGTGGTTTTCCATGTGTAAAGCCTCCTTTATGAGGGCGCTCTTCTAGAAATGTATGCCAATGCCAAGTGTAATGCTTGAGTGTTGTTTCTAGAAGCCCTTTGATTAAGAAAATTCTAAAATAATCCTTTAGCAAGTGTGACCTTGGTACTTGTGCCTTGTGGACCACTTTGACCAAAATAAACACATAGAATTGTGCTTTGTGTTCACATTTTAACCTTCACCATGCATGAATTCTAGAAGAGAGAGAATGAGTGTCCCTTGAAGAATGTGCATTCGTGTCTACTTTTACCAAATCAACCTTCAAATTCTCAAACTAGAAGGGGTTCCCTTGACACTTGTGCAAATGGGTCTTAATCAAATCCATGAGATCTCTTCAAAATGTGTGCCCTTTGACCAAGTCAAACCATCACTAGTCACTTACATGTGTGGAAGGTGTGAACAAAGTTATACGAGAAGTGGATAAGTCTTCATAGTGGAGTGCACCTCATAGGGATGTGTGCATAAGTGGATAGGGTGGATGAGGTGGAGGGCTAAAACCCTATGATGCATGGATAAGAAGCTCTGAGTCAAACATGAAGACCAAATAAATCTTCAAAACTTGGGTCAAAGGATAAAGATTTATCATGAAAAGGTTATCACATGTGAACAAGGATATTAGGAGGCTAGGGCGAATTAACTTTTTTTCATGTGTTTTTGCCTCAACATATAGGCCAAAGGGGGAAGTACCAACTTAAGTTGTGTACCTTGTTATCTCTCGGATCCTCCCTAGAGGAAAAGTCCAAACCTCTCCAAGGGGAAAACCTAAGGACACAAACAGGTAGGCCACCCACTGTCACCTCAACGATGTTGCCCCTGCACTTCTACGCTAGGGTCACTAACCTAAGGGGGGAATCCCATATTTCAAATTAAGTCCTATCATTGTAAATACGGAAGGGTGAGGACAAGGACTAGTGCTGACTCGATCTTAACTTCTCTAAGGGTTTGATTTCACTTAAATAAGAGAAGATAATACCAAAAGACGATCATTCACAGTCTATCATTCATCAACAACCAATATGCCAAACAATGAAGTGTATTTATTGCATCAAATGTTCATTCATTAAGTGTTATTCTTCCATGGCCATTCAAGTGCTTATCATGCATTTAAGATTTCTTCAGTGATCAATTAGAGTCGTGTGCTTGTGAAACAACCATATTCTAGGCAAGACCCAAAAAATAGAAAAAAAAGGCTTTAGTCAAGGGTGTGCCATATACTACATCCCTCAGATATACTAGGTTTGGACACCCATAGTATGAGAGAGTAATCTTCCCGAATGTTGTTTTCGGTGCACTGTAGTAGTTCGACGACCGAAAGGTTGGTTTCATGATACCTAGTGGGACTTCCGATATACACAAAGGTAAGTGGAAATGAAACTCCGGGTTCATGTGTTGTCTAATGCAATACTACTTGAGTGGGTACCAACAAGGGTTACACAAACTTCCAACATGGGGAGATCAAATCTCGAGAGGGCCCTCTAAAGTCACAATGTATCCCTGCGTGTATTGATCCCAACCCGCCATTTTAAATGCTAAGCGACAACTCCTTGTCATTATTTATAGACGTTGGGTGCACGTCTTCTAGCCTAGATCACTAAGGGTCTTGCCAAGAATTGTGATAACATCATCATTGCTTGCATTTAATAAATGAAATAAAGTGCTCAAAATGACGTTCACACCAATGTATTCTCAATGTTCATGTATCAACAAAATTTCTAGAATTTGATATTCAAACTATGTTAAAAAAACATTCTCAAAATAAGCCAACACACTACTCGCAATTTATCAATAACATAAAATATCAAATCTTCAAAATAATGCTTGGTTTACCATGACATATGTTAAAACCAAATTGCACCAAGCTCAAAACATTATATCAATATGGGTCCCACCAAACATCAAAATTACCTTTCAAACACATCATTTATTCATTCCATCATCAAATGCTCCATGTTTTTAGCAAGAGAAATATTCCACTTTTCATTATAATCAATAATCCAAATTTGTTAATCACCAAGGCATCAAAACACGTGAATGGTTTCTTTTAAAAGTTCCCATATGTCATATCATTAAAGCGAGTTTATAAAAATGAAATTTTAATGATAACCCACAATATGCCAAATTAAATCACCAAGGCATCAAAACGTATAAATCAAATTTAAACTAAAGACATCATGGTTAATTCCATTTAAAATCCGATATGCCATGTCTAGTTCCATTTTAAAATTCCAATAAGCCGTGTCAGTAATGTGAATTTTATTTAAAAAAAATTATGAACCCTTTTTAAGAAACCCACAAATGCCAAACCTCACACATATGCTTAAAACATTTTAAATTTATTTCGATGGACCATATATAAAAACATGAAGTATGAGATAAATTAGCGCAAGGAGTTAAAAATAAAAATAAAACAACTCAATGACTTACGAAGTAAAGTAATGAAATAAACCACCATGTTCAAATCGTAACCATAAATATATTTGTCAAGCAAAGCAAGCTATTGCAGCAGCAAGGGAAAGTTTGGGTCTGAGTACTCGAATCGATGGCTAGGTATATAGGCCCGATTTTGTAAGTGAGGACGTGAGGACTAGGGATTTGCACAGGTCGCGGTTTGAGCTTGACGATTTGATGTAGGTCGTAACTTTTCTAGGCGAGGACATCAGATCGGAGACAAACACAGATCACGATTTCATGGACTGGACGGAGGGTAGGTCGAGCAGATCGCGATTTCGTGCTTGGGCGAAAATATCAAGTCAAAGGGAGGTCGATCACAATTTACCTCAGGAATCAGATTGAGGGTGGTTAAAGGTAACATACAGGTCGCGGTTCTTTGGACGTAGACACCAAATGAGGGGTTGGTCGCTGGTGTAAAGAAGAAGCAATGACTTCTATTGCACAGAAAAGGTAAACCATCCAATCGCAAGGGATCTGTTTCAGATCGAGAGGAACAGAGGTCGCGATTTCCTTTATTTCGGGTTCCAAATCGAGGGGTTCTACACTTGCTTCGAAGACCCAAAAGAAAAAATGGAAGTCGACATTCACAACACTGCGACCCTTTGACAGATAGCAAGAAGAAAATCCGAACAGTAATACATCGATGCAAATATCTCTTATGCACTGTGCTAAAGATAGGGAAAAATCAGTGTAAAGGATCCGTTGTGGAGTGTTATCGCTCGGGTTGTAGTCTAGGTCAGGTAGCTTGAAAGGTAAGGATCAAACTGGCGTAACAAGAGCTGCCCCACCCACTGTCACCTCGATGGGGGCTCTTTCTGTTCAAGGTGGCTAATCCCAAGGGAGACGTCCCTAGTAATCTGGGGTTTTGAAGGACAAAGGTTCTTCAGGATCAAGATAAGTTTTCCCTTCAAAGATTACTGCCAAGAAGATAATCAAGAATGAAGAAATACGGCAGAAGCACCTGTTTGCGAGACAAAGCCACAATAAAAACTCAAAGCCACAATAAAAACTAATACGTGCATTAGTGGTTAGTATTTCATAAATTAATGACTATCAATATTATATATGAGCACATGCATAAGTAATTATTGACGAAGTCAATGATTGCAAAAAAAAAGAAAGACTATGGCTTATAATATTACTTCTCAATAATACTGGAAATGATATAGCATTCAATGTATACAATCAATCTTGGAATTAACACAACGCATTAAATATCATTAAAAGCTCACATGCAAAGGTCGCTGCATCACTATATTAAAGGTGACGTCCGCCTTGTTCTAGGGTTAGTTTGGTGGACAAAGAGGTGAACGTTTTGCAAGTAGGCTAATGGAAATTATAAACACTTCAATGTCTATCACTTAGATGACTAAGCCACAACGTTTTACATCAACCAAGAGTTAAAAAGAGGCATGACGTCATCATAAGTCTAGGGTTAGTGAGACGTTAGGGTTAGTTAGGGTTTGAAATTTAAGAGCTTTGAAAGTGTTGTTTTGACACAAGAAGCTCAACGTTTGAGGTCTAGACTAGTGCCTTAGGGTATTATGGAGTCAAGAGGTAAGGGCTAGGTCTCGGAAGAATCTAAATCTAAGGACATGAGAGTTAGGCTCTAGGGTGCTACAATGGCAGGGCCCTAAAGTCAAAACCCTAAGGGGAGGAGGCTCATTCCGGTGTTGCTTAAGCAAGGCCTCATGCTCCTCCCTCTTTCCTTAAAAATCCTTGGCAAAAACGGCTAGCTTCAAAACATAAATCTAGGGATGAAAAGTGTTGCAAAGGCA
>ML778331.1:58716-73841 GCA_009831015.1 Picea engelmannii
CATCTAAGAGCTCAAAGACATTACACAGATCTACTATACAAAGCTGAAGAAACCGACAGAATAACCTATTGGGCTAATACCCACAAGATAAGGAAAGTTTCCTCAGAAGATCATTCAAGCCATGTTTTGTGAGGTGATATGGTCTAGGGATGTCCAATCACAGTAAGACCAAGGGCAAGTGTTGTCTGTGGGTGCCTTTGTAGAAGGCGAGCTGTACCCGTCATGGATGCATTTTTTCCAAGCCCTTTATTGCCTTTATCTTTTTATTTATTGCTTTTCTTTCTTTTTTACTTCAAGGTCTGACCAGAGGACACTGCCTTGGTGTGGTGACGAGAGCTGACAGTGTTACCCACTGGTATCTTTGCAGAGATGATAAGGCTGGCTCGTGATGAGACCCCCTTTCCCTTGGCCATGCAACCAAAGGTCACTGCCCTGGCGTGGTGACCAGATGATGGCAATGTCATACTGCTGGATACCTATGAACATAATGGGTCGGCTCGTGATGAGACCTCCCATCCTCTTGGTTAGGTCTTGTTTTATTATTTTTCTTAGGGTCCCTTTAGTTTCTTATCGAGAGACTTTTTATTGCCTTCTCGGGGATCCCTTGGGCGAAGCATCTCTAGGTTTTATTTCCTATGGCTTTTATCTTTTACTAGTTGCTTTTGCCCCCTGGGCCTTTAGCCCCTTCTTCCCACAAGACAAAGTGTAACCCTCAAAAGGTCATTCTAATGGCCGGACTAGGGGAATGGAATGGATGTGCGGGAGATAAGATGTAAGATGATAAAATGGTGGGAGTGGGCGATGGCTCTGCAAATCCCCCTTGGTGGCTAACCAAAACCCATGAATATCAGCTTGCTAAGTCACCCCATCAATCACCCCAACAACGGTCAAGTGGATTAGTGTAAGATCCAAGCAGTCATCAGAAATGAAAGGAACCTAATGCATATATAAGAAGGTTGTAATGATCAAACACGACACAAACCATGATACCTTGGACCAATTACCTCATGGAGCAAGAGTCCTTTCCGATGCAAGTCCAAGTCGGTGGTGATGGAAGCTGTTGCTGCTAACAGGACAAGTCTGGCGAAGAAGAAGAAAGATGGGCCCTCTAGGGCCATGCTCAGGTCAATCCTGCTCTCGGTACTTCATGTCTAAGACCTGTGGGCCTCGAGACATGATCTCCCAGTTATCCCTAGATATCGGGGATAACATGGAGCTTTGAAACTTATGCTAAGTAATTTGGAAGGTTGTTGTAGTTGAAGCATAAACATAACAATATTTTAATGGCAAAGAAAATAAAACCAAGAACAAACTAGACATAACCGCAATCACACAATTAACACGGTGATTTACATGGAAACCCAATACGGGAAAAACCAAGGGGCAATGAAAATCAATATTCTTATTATTCAAGGGAGAATTACAATAGCCAATCACAGACGTACAACCATATTAATTGACACTTTTTTAACAATATCCACCTTGCAACAATTTCCCTGATATATCATGCGCACATTTATTCATCACCTTTCCTGCAAGCCAAGAGAAGCCAAACACTATCACAACTCCACAACTTCTCTAACAGTAATGTTATGTGAACATGTCTGCATGATTCGCTCCATTATGGACCATTATGTCTCCATCAATAACTTGTCTTATAAACAGATGCACTTGTCCCATTTTGATACACTGGATTGTTAGTCAAATGCACAACTTTGACCACCACAAAACACCTCATTCTTGTACTTGTCCAAACTTACCCAATTGATCATTGCATTCTTGCAAGACATAACTTGAGGTAGGTCTCCTCTTGTCCAAATCTCATGAATCATAACCACAGACTAAATCACTGCAACCATTGTAGGTGATACTTGTGTTGTGTCTGGTTTGTTCTTGGTTTTATTTTCTTTGCCATTAAAATCTTGTTATTAACAAGATTTTAATGGCAAAGAAAATAAAACCAAGAACAAACCAGACACAACAACAATCAGACAATTAACACAATGATTTACGTGGAAACCCAATACGGAAAAAACCATGGGGCAATGATAATCGATATTCTTATTATTCAAGGGAGAATTACAATAGCCAATCACAAGCATACAACCATCTTCTCCTCTCTTCTGACACACTGTGTTACACTACATTGCTCATTGCTCACTTCACCTCTATGGGTATGCTCATATATGTAGCATCTATCAAACGGTTAGAAAAAATGATTATAACAAGATCCACCAGTTACACAAACTGTTCACTGAAGTGTGCATGCATGCACATTTTATTTTATGCTGTTTTGTTGTGCATGCAACCGCATGGGAAATTAGTTGGCACTTTTTTGACACACCACAAGTGATCAGGTTATACTAGATTTCCGAATCCTAAAAAATTTAAAATATGCACGAAATAAGATAATGGAATGATAGATTTAAATAAGATAAGGAGTGGATTGATTTCTTAGATGGAACAACTTATGAGGTCAACCTACAAAACAAAAGAGATTCCGTTCCAATGCTAACCCTGCAAAATAGCACAACTTATGAGGTCAACCTGCAAAATAAAAGAGATTATGTTCCAATGCTAACCCTGCAAAATAACCTCGAAGAACGTACTAGCAAAAAAATATGAAATGTCGGTCAAAAAAATTTAGTATCCATCCCTAGGGTCAACGGATCCTATAACATAGGAGTATTATCAATGAATAATTGGTGCATCTATTACAAAAGAGTTTACCTCCTTATATATTGTTGCTCACTAAGAAAATCATTTCCACTTATGAATGTGGGATAGACCACTCTCAAAAAGTGAACATTAACATATTCTAAAGTCATAAAGAAACTTTAATACATAGTAAGCCTTATACTTTAACACCCCCTTTTAAGGATTACAATATGGAAAAAAAAACATATTAATTGAAGATAAAACATGCTGACTGAAAGCTAAAACATCAAAACCAAACATTCTTTAGAAGCTTCTTCTTTGAAAACAGTTATTGGACCAGGTGCATCTCCATCAAGCTTCCTCGTAACCCTTGTAAAGATGTAGCTCTCCAGTTGAATTCTCGAGTTCTCGGATTCCACCTCCCCAAACTCCTGAATGAAATCACTAAATAGGAATCCACATGCATGTCTCATAACCTCATTATGAACAAAAATCCACATGCATGTCGCAAAACCCTAATGAAGGATAATTCCGAGGATTCACAAACTCCCGAACTATTTGGGAAACCGTCCATGTTGAGTTGTATCTACACTAGATCCCTTTCTATATTCAAAGTAGAAATTTCTTAAAATGCATAGAGTTCCCTTTCTTCAGTAAGATCTTATCACCGTTAGCATCTAGTGGATTTTAAAAAATGGCTGCATTCATTCCATGTTGTTTGTCTTTGACTTTTCTCTTGAGAGCGTCGTTGGCTCAAAATCTATAGTTCCAAGCTGTGTGACCCATTTTCTTGCAATAATAACATTCCACCTCTTCGCCATCTTTAGCTGATTTGCTATGATTGTTTCTTGAGTATAATGTCATCTTAGGTTGAGAATCACCTTTGGTCTCTGCTACAATGGTTTCTTTTCTTTTGCTAAGAGAGCAACAATCATATCTTCTAGAGTTTGAGAAAGTAATTGATTGAGTAAAAATTACATTACTGTCTTGAGAAGGAAGACTATTTAACATAATGGCTTTGGCATCCTCTTTCGCTACCATAGCTTTGACTTCAACTAGTTGTTTGATGAGAAATCTTATATTGTTTATGTGGCTAGACATAGGAACTTCAATAGACATCTTGAATTTGAATAACTATAGTGTCAAAGAAAATTTTGCATCCACTACTTGTGCTCCAGATATATTATTTAGATTATCCTAGATCACCTTGATCTGTAGGTGATTTTTTAGTCCCTTTTACAATTTCCCTTTTACTATGGTTGTGTTCAGATGGGTAGAATGTACAATAGGATGTGTGACAATTTGATTGTACAAATTCTATATGGAAGCTCATACACATCTTGATACTATAATACAATATGAGCTAGATCACTAAACGATGAAAGCCTAGATAGGATTGAGTCACATCACTGAGCTCAAAGAAAGATACTCACAATAACACAATATGATATTATCAATGAATAACCAATACATCTATCACAAAGGAGTAGACCTCATATATCATTGTTCACTAAGCAAATCATTTCTACTTACGAATGTGGAATATGCCATTTTACATGAAAAGTAAACATCAACATATTTTAAAGTCATAAAGTAACTTTATTACATAGTAAATCTTATACTCTAAAAATATACATTTTTTGAAAAAAATAAAGCTACTTAAAGTTAAGATTCGTTCCTTTAACTGAAATACATGGGTAATAATGTAGCAATAATTATGGCATTAATATGTAAGGCCTACTTAATCAATAAAGGGTAGGTGATTATCAAGTCATGCTTTTCACAAACATGCTGCTGTGGATGGCCTACATCTTTATGACAAACTATATGGCCAACTTGTAAACCACCTAGTGGAGATCCTCCCCCAAGCATTAGTGTCGTGTCTTCATTACTATCCCCTATCAAGTAGGTTAAGTAGCTAAAATGACTCGTCACTCCACACCTTCCACATTACTGCTAGAACATGATCACCCTCTTTAGTGTCCCAAAATCCATTATTGTAGTAGTTTTTTAATAGCAGAAATGGGTAGAATGTATGTGAAAAATTGGCTGCGGCCAGACCAGACAGCAAGTTGATACAAAAGAGAATAAGCAAGTCTGTCACCAGCGTTTCAAAATGCCCTAAAAAACTGAAAATTGTTGGCTAGTAACTGAACTACTCCTGCTGTCCTAGAAGTATATCTATGGACCCATTTTCGATCAGAAAAAGCGATCAAATCCTGCACTTCATATATATGGCACTCACAATGCCTCACCCCCTGTTCAAGTCTGCTATTTCACATACCAAACAATGACCCATATGGTAGTGACAACTAGCCATAGCTTTGCAGCATTCAGTCCAAGGGGGAACATGAATTCCCAAACTCCACTTTCACTCCAGACCCAATTTGAGACACCCAGATCTCCTATGCCAAGCTCCACAAAAATCCTCGGATTCAACACTGAAGATGCAAAGAACCAACTAAGGAGACAATCAGAATTTAGAACCACATTCAAATCGTCGTCCCATCTTCACAGGCTTATCATAGCTCGACGCAAATGAAGGTGAATGAGGAGGTACCCTGCCTACGAGAGCCTTAACTCTCGTCTCTTCTCCATCCCAATGCAACGTCACTTGTCACTTAAATTTGATGTCATACAATCTATTATCTGAGTAAAGATAATTGATCAAGGAGGGAGGATGAGACCAATTCCCCCTCGCCTTCCATTTATCATGATCTTTTCGACCTCTAGACTCTAGAGTGACAACTTCATTTCCCATTTATCTTGATCTTTTCGGCCTCTAGAGTCACAAATTCATTTGCTTTTATATCTGCAAATTTATTATGATGGATTCTCAGAACTTGGAAGAAACCAATACTTTCATAACTATCCGCTAGTGCTAGAGATCTGAATATGAGTTGACCCAAACAAGAGGCTTGTAGAGTTGTGTGAAAGTGCATATATCTGCAAATATTATGATGGATTCTCAGAACTTGGAAGAAACCAACACTTTCATAACTATTTGCTAGTGCTTGAGATCTGAATATGAGTTGATCCAAACGAGTGGCTTGTAGAGTCATGTGATAGTGCATATATTTGATTGAGGAATCACCCAACACAGTGACGTTTGCAATTCCTTTGTTCTTGAGTAAATGTAATGTAATCCTTGAAATAAAACCAATGCCTCTACTTCATTGTTTGTTGCAATTCCTTTGTTGTTGAGTAAATGTAATCATTGAAATAAAACCAATGTCTCTACTTCATTGTTTGTTGCAGCTTCTATTCCGTAGTCAAAGTTCAATTCTTGATTTTTTTTTAGGATTTAATATGATCCTCCTCGGATGTTCGACCAGTACTTTCAAGAGCCACCCCCAATGCAAGCCTAACATGTTCAACCAGTTCTTCCAAGAGCCACCCCATGGAAACCTTAGGTGCAAGATGCTCCCATGGGAATTGAACCTCGGTCATTGGTGAGAAACCCTCATTACTCACCGGTAAATCCAACCTCTTTGGATATTATCTTAGTAGCTAACAATAACAAATAGGGTGGTTTGTAATGACACTTCTTCTTCAACCTAGTTGTGATTTCCCATTACCCCTTATGTGGTAATTTTGGTTAATGGAATGATATAATAACATACCATAGGGATAGCCTATAACATCACAATGGGAAAAGCACAAAATAGTAGTACTAATTTTCACCCATTTGGTGTTCACATGACTAACATGGACCTTATGTAATTGATCCATGTCCAAATACATAAACCAACTTAATATATAAACCATCCATGTCCAAATACATAAACCAACTTAATATATAAACCTAGGGTTTTCGTAGGGCTTTCCAACTATAGATGTTACATAATCATCTTTAGTACCATAAACTAGGACATATAATCACATCAATAATATGTCATAAAATTATATAATGAGTCAATAAGTAAGAAGTAAAGAAGATGAGTTTTAATGTATAATGAAATCCCAACATAGAAATATATCACTATAACAAAATAGTTGGTAACACCATAATATATCACTGTAACAAAAGAGTTGGTAACACAATATATATATAACAACCACAAATAAAAAACAACGCACAAGGCATGACACCAAACTTATCGAAGCGCAATAATAGACTTTTGGCATACAACATCATGTGCACTAAGAGACATTCATCCTTCGCAGTCCTGACTACTTCGCAACACCCCCTAAGGTCCATGAAGCAACACCCCTACACCTGGTGGCCTCTAGTTGTCACTAATGGGTGGGGTCAAGGGGTTGTGCCCCCGACAATCATAGAACCTCTACAATGTTTGGACACCAAATTTCTATTACGCGTGCCAAGTTTCAGCTTGTGCACATACATTTTAATTTGTAGCAGATGTGCACCCATCTTAGTATGTGCACATCTCGACAGTTCGTGCGCACACTCAGCGGTCCACACATGCTAGGATTGTCAACTAGTTTTGCATGCCAACACATGCAAAACAGATTGTCAACTAGTTTTGTCCACACATGCTCCAACGGTAGCATGTGGCACGTTGGGAGATGGGCAATCATGAATGGTTACAAAACTGAATTGCTTTAGCAACCATCATGTGTAAGCATTGCAAGGAGATCTGAGGTTCTAAGTATCCCATAGGAGGGTACTTTCCCTTTGTGAAGACATTGTTAACACTTGTGTTTGCAACACCTGCAAACTTCCTTTTGTACAAGGTTAGTGGTTTGCTTGGCATAGAAGCAAAGTAATTTTCAGAAGTTCTTTTTGTCTACAAGCAAGGAGGGTTCTGTTATGGGAAATTTTAGTCTTGATTGTGTATGTAATGTCCCCACTTTGGGACATCATTACATTACAAAGGGTTATGATGACCAGAGTAGCCAGATGGAGGTTATAGTGAGTACATGAGCTATTGAGGAATATTTTGGGCTCCAACTTGCATCGCTCATCATATTTCATCATTATGATCCATTCCGCATAGATCGGCTTTGGTTCCGTTGCATTCCGACGATTTCCATGATTTTGAGTATTTTGAGCTATAGGTTAATTAAATGCAATGAGGAGGTCATTTTGGGCACATTACTTGGAGGAACCTCTCAATGTAATAACTCATTGGAATAGGGAGGAACAAGACTATAGGATAGGATGATGAGAAGTGACTTTTAGTGGCCAGGGAAGCCACTAGGAGAGATAAGGCGTTTTTCAGAGGTAAAAAGGTTAATTAATTAATTAAAGTGATTTAATTAATTAATTAATAATTAAAAAATAAAAGTCACTTTGGAGAGACAAGTGAGCAAGAAGTATAAAGAAGAGGCAAGGGCCTCTATTCTCTCATTCATTCATGTATGTTTATCTTTGATATTTGGCTTCTAGCTAGAGAGCCCATACCTTGGGGGTTTTGAGGGTTTTGACTTAACAAACCCTAGAGGACGATTCAGTGGTGAAAGATTCCACCTAGCTTGTCCCAAGCTTGGTCTCGGAGATGCAATACTCTCTCACACCATTCTAGTTCAAATCTACATTAGTGCAGGAGGGTTCTACACCAGTCGCAGGCACAGGAAGAGAAGGAGGGCGCACCATTGGGGGTTTCCAGCAAGGGGGGCACACCATTCAGTGAAGGAAGGTTCATTGTAGGAGTTTGAGAGGGCTCTTGGAGATTTGAGCATTTGGGTTTTGCTTGCAGGACCTTGCTCATTAGTTTGGAGGTGTTTTGGAAGAGTTACTTCGGCCAGATTGGCAGCAACAGATTTGGGACGGCTTTGAGAGAAGGAGGACATCTTGGTGATTCAGATATTCTCAGATCTAGGGAGTTATACCTTAGATCTGATTGTGAAACTTCTCCTAGGTGCTTGTGGCAGACCGATCTATCACCCTAGGGAGTTTTAGGAGTTTTGGAGGCCTCCTTCATCCAGGTCGAATTGTTGTGCACTTCAGGGTTTGAGGAGGGCGCAGATCTGATTAGGGTTTCAACAGATTTGAGGAGGAAGACTAAGTATTTGAGCTTCATACTTCCGAGAGGGATTTCCCTTGTCCCGATCTATCCTTTGGTGGAGTTTGACATTGTTTTGAGACCTCCTTCAGCTGGGCCGAAATATTGGCCTTCTTATCATCCAGCAGGACGTACCAACAGCATAAGGGGGATGGACATAACCCTTGTTCTTTGTATTTGGGCTCTTCATCTCGTATTCATCTTTTGGAGGCCTATTTTGTATTGTCGGGAGCATTTTGTAGCAGCTCATATCTTCTATCTTGGAGCCATCTGATGTTATTCCAGATCTGCTTCTATATTGTATAAGGTTCTTGCTTTTCATAATAAAAAGGTCAGATCTGTGCTTTATGGTTCCATATCTTGTGTATTGTTGAGATCTTGCATGTATTGAGTATATCTTGAACAAATTGTGATGAATAACTGAATATAACCCTAGGGCCAAAATATTAGTGGCCAACCTGCATACACAACAGTAAAACAGTTAATTCAGTGGTTAGTTAGTGTTCCTAAGCGAAAAAATTGGCTTGGGAACATTACAGTGGTATCAGAGCTTAAAATCTTGTCAGCCTGAGGGTCTTCCATAAGGAGAGATGGATGCGTGGGATTTTACCTGAAGGATTGTTGATTGTAAGAGGGAGTATCAAACCCTCAAACTGATTTTCAGAGATCTATTAACATTCCCTTAGTTTGTATCCCATAAAAATCCTAGTTGGAGCAAAGATAAGGTTACACATTGGATTGGCATAGTAGAGGAAAAGAGAGCCAAAGAAGCTAGATGGGAAAGGGACTTAGCAGATTTGATGGCCAGCATAATGCAGAATAGTGAACGGATTAAAAATTTGCAAAAGGGAATAGCTAGTGGATGGAAGGAAGAACAGAGCACTCCTACACCCATTAGGAGCATGCAACTTTGCTATAATTGCAAGGTGCCTTGGGAACCAGAACATAGATGTAGGGGTGAGGGTAAGAAGCATATTATTGAGGTGCACTATGACAGTGATGATGAGGTGTGTGAGGATGGAGCGATAGATGCTTATTTGGAGCAGTGCGATGATGCTAGTGACTCTTGCATCGAGACTAGTGATTCTGACACGCTTGAGGAGAATAGTGACTCTTGCACACTTGTAGATACTAGTGATTATGGCACGCTTGAGGAGGATAGTGACCCTTGTGTAGTGGATAGACAGTCGGAGGAACAAGATGACAACACCTGCATTTCAGCAGACATATCACATGGTGTTGATGACCCTACACCTTAGCAGAGTGGAGACATTAGTGGGGATTCACACGTGTTAGCGCCTAGAGATGACGAGCTTCCTAGGAGGGTCGTGACACATCTGTCGTCTTTTTAGACACCCATGATAGCCACGTCACAGGAGGATATCAGTGGCATTTCAGATGTGATGGAGGAGCCATGTGTGAGGGACGCACACCATGAACATATGGATCCACAAATTCAGGAGAAGAGACATGATTTGGAGACAGTGGACCTTATACATACCTATCAACATGAGGAGATGGAGTCACCTCTTTCGGAGACTCGATTAGTTGAGCAGACTATAGAGACTTACAGCTTGATGGGACACTTACTTCCAGGACCAGCCTGTAGTGATGAGGATGTACTCTTTATTGATCAGGATGATCATAGCACATGTCTGGATACATCTATATGGGATCCAGACACAGTTGATAGTAGCAGGGTGAGTGCATAGGAGGATACAGCTGCTCATACAGGATAAATTGTGATTCAGAGGGAGATAGCATCTAGTGATGAGGTGCAATGGCATATAGGAGGACCGAGCAGCACAGTAGACAGTGGGCAGTTTAGCATGTTATCTTCTGCAGAGAGTGCTTTTGGGGATTCCAGAGTTGACACTAGCAGTGAGGGGTATGAGGTGGCACCTCAATATGACTATGATCAGGAGTCACACTACTTGACAGGACAGTTGAGAGTTAGTGAGGATATGATCATAACAGCCACCGGGCGCATTGATGACATGCATGCATTGATGGCAGATTGTTGTTGGAGGGCAACAATGACACATGGTAGTTCAGATGAGGGATTTGCCCTGGATGACTTTCATACTCTCAGGGAGAGAGTATCTGTGATGAGGACCGACTACCAGTAGTTGTTGACAGACAGGGACTACTTGTTGAGGATTGGCGTGATGTATCATGATGCTCTGAGGGAGCAGCAGTCAGAGGTGGACAAACTTACTCAGGAGTTGGAGAGCACTCGAGGATTCTTGAGAGGCACACAGAAAACCCTTCAAGAATCAGAGTCTAGATCAGATGAGCCTCTTGAGGAGATTCGTCAAAGATCCACTTCATCTGTATTAGTGGTCACTCAGATATATCATTCAGTGACGTTGCTAGAGGATGTTGGTGATCTAGCAAAGGGGCACTAGTTGATGGAGGACACTCCCATTTTTGTTCCGAGAGAGGTTGACCTCCATGTAGAGGTTGATCCAATAGTACGCCCAAAATCTATGATGCAACATGAGTCTACGGGAGACGACGTGAGTATGCCAGAGCGTACAGTGATGAGTGATAGCTCACAGAGACATGTCGAGATGTATGGTGGGATTCAAAGGGGTATAATGCCTTGCAGGGAGGATACACACTTAGGGGAGTGTGCAGATTTCACTCTTTTGCAGCAGCCCATAGTTATGAGAGAGCACCTTCACCGTATCAGCAGTTGCATGGGAGATGAGGGATGGAGGTTGGTTGATCTTCCATTGGAGGAGTTACTTCCGGTTGTACTGGATGATTGGGACCCAGTGATGACTACCGGGGAGCATTTATCATGGGGACAGGTAGACGAGCATTTGGTTGAATCCTTGGGATTGACCAAAGCATGTGATGTTTTACAGGTCTACAGTCAGCTACAGAGGTTTCTGTTAGCCTTTCCCGACACATTTATCATTGACAGTAGCATGAGGAGAGATAGACAGTGGCAGAGGGCATGGAGAGTGAGTAGGCCGAGACCACCTAACAGGAGTACTTTTACGGCATACAGCGGGCCAGAGGTGGACTGTGTTAGGCAAACAGTTGAGACTTGGTGTGTGATGGTGAGCATCATAGGCTAGATGACAACATATGAACACAGAGGGTTTTCGACAGTGATCAGTCCGACACAGGAGCAGCTAGCAGAGACTGGAAGTGATAAACTTCCAAGTTTGCCATGGGATCCGGGAGTTCATTTTGTTAGCAAGATGTTTTACGTCATGTTGACACAGGTTGCGCCAGAGAGCCACACACTCCACCTTGGGTTGGTTTGGAGTGAGCCTGCAGGTACTTGTCCTATGGAGCGAGAAATTTTCTCCCTCTTAATCATCATGATCGGGCATGGAGATGGTTGGGCAGGTACTACTTCCACAGAGATGTTCTTATAGATGCAACTTCTGGACAACAGGTCCAAGTGCCATAGGTACTTCAACTTGAGGATCCAAGAGTGGAGGATCCGGTATATGTATAGGGAGCAGTCAGGCATGGTCATCATAGTGCAGTGTCTGCATGGTGATCTTCGTTAGAGGTTAGAATGGGACCCAAGGATTGCAGGATTGAGCATTTCACTGACTGACAGGGGCGAGTGGACCTTTGCAGGGGAAAGT
Source organism: Picea engelmannii (assembly GCA_009831015.1). Taxonomy (NCBI): domain Eukaryota; kingdom Viridiplantae; phylum Streptophyta; class Pinopsida; order Pinales; family Pinaceae; genus Picea; species Picea engelmannii. The sequence goes on from ML778331.1 coordinate 70,958, forward strand.
TGTTCTGACTTTCCATTGAGCTTCAATGTTGAGGAGAGAACATCACTTGAGGGTGTCTCATGGAGGTTTGGCAGTACCTCATTCCGGCATCAGCATGAGCAGTTGATGGAGGCCGTGTTGATCTTGGTAGTATCTTGGAGGATGGACTCAGTCAGGGATGAGGCCATGATTCATGAGCAGGAGTTTCATGATGTTGATACATTTCAAGATTATGCTTCTCAGGGGCTTGCAGTTCATGACTTGATATGGGACCCAGGGGGCAGAGTGCGTGATAGTACATCCTTGGATGAGGTCTACTGTGTGTCCCATAGGTGGACATGGGATCCTGGTATTATACTTGAGGGGATTTGGTTATTTCTTGAGGACAAGAAATTTTCTAGCAGGGTGGACTGTAATGTCCCCACTTTGGGACATCATTACATTACAGAGGGTTATGATGACTAGAGTAGCCAGATGGAGGTTATAGCGAGTACAGGAGCTATTGAGGGATATTTTGGGGTCCGACTTGCATCACTCATCGTATTTCATCATTATGATCCATTCCACACAGATCATCTTTGGTTTCGTTGCATTCTGACGATTTCCATGATTTTGAGTATTTTGAGCTATAGGTTAATTAAATGCACCGAGGAGGTCATTTTGGGCACATTACTTGGAGGAACCTCTCAGTGTAATAGATCATTGGAATCGGGAGGAACAGGACTATAGGATAGGATGATGAGAAGTGACTTTCAGTGGCCAGGGAAACCACTAGGAGAGATAAGGCGCTTTTTAGAGGTAAAAAGGTTAATTAATTAATTAAAGTGATTTAATTAATTAATTAATAATTAAAAAAGAAAAGTCACTTTGGAGAGACAAGTGAACATGAAGTATAAAGAAGAGGCAAGGGCCTCTATTCTCTCATTCATTCATGTATGTTTATCTTTGATATTTGGCTTCTAGTTAGAGAGCCCATACCTTGGGGGTTTTGAGGGTTTTGACTTAACAAGCCCTAGAGGACGATTCGGTGGTGAAAGATTCCACCTGGCTTGTCCCAAGCTTGGTCTCGGAGATGCAATACTCTCCCACACCATTCTAGTTCGAATCTACATCAGTGTAGGAGGGTTCTACACTAGTCGCAAGCACAAGAAGAGGAGGACGCACCATTGGGGGTTTCCAGCAAGGGGGGCGCACCATTCAATGAAGGAAGGTTCGTTGTAGGAGTTTAAGATGGCTCTTGGAGGTTTGAGCATTTGGGTTTTGCTTGCAGGACCTTGCTCATTAGTTTGGAGGTGTTTTAGAAGAGTTGCTTCGACCAGATTGGGAGCTACATATTTGGGATGGCTTTGAGAGAAGGAGGACGTCTTGGTGATTCAGATATTCTCAGATCTAGGGAGTTATACCTTAGATCTGATTGTGAAAATTCTCCTAAGTGCTTGTGGCAGCGCGATCTATCACCCTAGGGAGTTTCAGGAGTTTTGGAGGCCTCCTTCATCCAGGCCGAATTGTTGGGCACTTCAGGGTTTTAGGAGGACGCATATCGGATTAGGGTTCCAACAGATTTGAGGAGGAAGACTAAGTATTTGAGCTTCATACTTCCGAGAGGGATTTCCCTTGTCCCGATCTATCCTTTGGTGGAGTTTGGCATTGTTTTGAGACCTCCTTCAGTTGGGCCAAAATATTGGCCTTCTTATCATCCAACAGGACGTACCAACAACATAAAGGGGTTGGACGTAACCCTTGTTCTTTGTATTTGGGCTCTTCATCTCGTATTCAACCTTTGGAGGCTTATTTTGTATTGTCGGGAGCATTTTGTAGTAGCTCATATCTTCTATCTTGGAGCCATCTAATGTTATTCCAGATCTGCTTCTATATTGTATCAGGTTCTTGCTTTTCATAATAAAAAGGTCATATCTGTGCTTTGTGGTTCCATATCTTGTGTATTGTTGAGATCTTGCATGTATTGAGTATATCTTGAATAAACTGTGTTGAATAACTGAGTATAACCCTAAGATCGAAATATCAATGGCCAACTTGCATACACAACAGTAAAACAGTTAATTCAATGGTTAGTTAGTGTTCCTAAGTGAAAAAATTGGCTCGGGAACATTACAGTGTAGTTGCTTGATCAACGAACAACCTAAATTTCAAACTAGAACGTGATTATGCCTTTTTCTTAGTTCATGGCAGATGTTTCAAGGAAGATTTGAAAGAGTTTTAAAGCCAATAGAACAGGCCTTGCTCTTTGTGGTGATTCTCAACTGGTACAGATTGAGTTTGTAGCTAAGTCACCTGACACGGAGGACACGGAGGACACGAAAATACGAGTATCCGACACGAGCACGATGACCCCCGGAAATAGGACATAGAGGACAGGTTATATATATATATATATATAATTTATATATCAAAATTTAAATTATGAATTACACATGCAAAAATGAAATAATTAAATGGTAAACAATTACATGATGATGATACAAATTCAATCATACAACTAGTACTAACTTAGTAACTACAAAGTTACTAACATAAATGATGACATTGCCAACTCAACACTGTTGTCCAAACCCATATCATCAGGAAACGCATCCCACATCTTTGTCTTTCCCTTCAACCACTCTTCTCTCTGCCTAGTGCTTGCAAATAAGACAGAGTTTGGTGTGCAGATACACCACTAAGTCACTTGACACGATGACAAAGAGAAGAGTTCAACAAAAGAGTTTATACTTGAGTGAAGGGTACATTTTTATTGGGGTCGCGACAGAAGAGTTCAACAATCAATGCCACCAACATCGAGGTACATAAAGGGTATGGTGCCCTTGATTAAATGCCAGTTTCATACCCTCTTACATGATAGAATCCAGTGGAAACATTGCAATCCTGCCAATCTTGAAATCCTAAA
>ML778331.1:83486-97614 GCA_009831015.1 Picea engelmannii
ATATTGCCAAGCACCAGCTAAGGTTCAAAGAAGAGCTGGAAGAAATGAAAATAGAGATTTCAAAAATTAAATTAATCAATATTACAGAGATCAACAAATGGATGGTGACGCCGAATCTAAAGTTGAAAACTATTAAATTCACAGAAAAGATGATAGAAAATCGCTTGCCTGAATTGCAAAAAAGATTTTTCTTATTTGAAGCAAATGAGATACCAGATGCTCCCAGGACTTTTGTGAAATTTTTGGGGAAATGTGTTCGGTGTATTGAAGCGGATAAAGGAAGTTCACCAACGTAAGCTTAAAATATTTTTTAAATGTTTTTATCATTAGAAATTAGAAAGAAATTGTAAACGGTTGACATTATTTTTTATATGTAACCGTAATATTAGGAAGTTGGTTAGTCACCAATGAGAAAATTTTGATGAAAATGTATAAATGTAGTTTCTAAACACTGAGAAAGGGGCTTCGGAATTTTTGGAGAGAGGCAATTGTAATAACAATTTTCAAATACATCATAATATAGATCACAAACGAGATTCTGAATCCTGCAAATTTGTAGCTATGTGTTCTTCAACCCTGTTTATTATACTTTGTTGTATTTTTTTTTTCAATGTTTTTCTAATGAATAATCAATTTGAAGTTATCTACATCATTGATTTCTAGTTCAGATTGGTTTGGATATCAAATTATTTACAGTTTTTCCTCTGAAATTGCTATTAGTAATTTTAAGACTTGTAAATCTTTTGTACCTTAATACTTAATTTTCATTAGAAACCTCGTTTTCTTTCATTATTATCTATCAAAATATGAGATTCTTTCTTGATTAAAACCTCATATTTTTGTGTAGTGTTTATTTGTTATTTTATGATTCTCAAAATTTGTTACAAATCCAGGAAACGACCTCGAATGTATTTACATTACTGTTTTGAATTTCAAAATTGTTTTTCTTGTTCTCATCTCTGGAAAATTTGAAGTAACATTTGATTAAAACCCTTTTACAAATAAATAAAGTTTTATCCTCCATGACTGTTCCAAGTAGCAGACAACCCAACATTGAACCAGGCCTTCAAGATCAAACAAGTATTGCCTTGAATTTATTTAATACCATTTTACAAACAACAACTAACCGGGTTGAGTTAGAACGTTCATGGGTTGCTATTGAGAGAGACATTAGCATCCAAGAACAACATGAAGTAAGACATAGACAATTGAGAAACTGATTCTTCTTTAACCTTCCTTTTGAATTCTTATTCTCAAATTATTTCTTTAAATATTTACGGATGCCTTGACGGTATACTTTATAGCCTTAAAGTATAAACTCAGGAACAACACTCGGGATAGCTTTGCATGGCCTCGTCCAGGGTGATCTCTTCCATGTACGCCATTGGAGGCGTTCGTGGTCTCCCAGACTTCCTGTGTCTTCGCGAGGATGCCAAGGCCAACGCCTTCTCGAACTTCTTCTACCTCTGCCTGCGTGATTCAACTGAGTACCAAGCTACGCCCCTGCGTGTCTTTCCTCGTGCCCTGGGCATGTTGAAGAACCTGGAGATGTCCGAAGTTTCCAGCTGATGAGTAACCCTGCTCCAGAACTCCGGTGGCTTTGCGTTTGGCTCTGCAAAATGCGAATGCCTCTCATTGTTGTCAAGGCGGGTGATAAGGAGGAGGATGACGACAACTACCATGGCCATTAAGGTTGGCCTCCTAGTGCTCTGGTGCATTGTCCTGTTCACTTGCGCGAAGGGCCTTGTCTCCTGGCTAATCCTGCACGAGCTCGTTCCCATTTAAATGCTGAGGGGATGGTCGCCGGTGGGTTGTATTAATGGTGCAGCCCAGCGTTTGCCTGCGTGTCTCGGCTCTGTGACGTGGCACCCCATCCGGGGTATTATTCAAGATAATATTACAATCAAGCTTACAACTTAATAAATCTCTCGGGCTTCATAGATATATATGAATCTTGGAACCATTACATAGTTACGAGAACATACAAACTTCCACCGGTTTCGTAAACCAACATTACCAAATATTTACATTTTCTTTTAATTGATTGTTGTCACATTTTAACAATATCCACCTTGACAACAATTTACCTGATACATTTCCCAAGCCCATTCATCACCTCTTTTGCAAGCCAAGAGAAGCCATACACCATTGTAGCTTCTCTAATTTGTAAACATGTCGGCGCAATTTTCTCGAGTGTGGACCTTTTTAAGATCTACTCCACCTCCATCAATAACCTGTCTTACAAAATGGTACTTATCAATATGTTTCGTTTTATAATGGTAAATTGGATTTCTAGCCAAATGAATAGCACAATGATTATCACAGAATACAATTACGTTGTTCTTCATTCTTCCAAGCTCACCCAAAAGACCATTCAACCAAATTGCCTCTTTGCAAGCATGTGAGGCAACAATATATTCTGCCTCTGTAGTGGATAAAGTGACTATTTCCTAAAGGTTTGACATCCAACTAATAGATCTTCTTGCAAGAATAAAGACATAACCTGAAGTAGGCCTCCTCTTGTCCAAATCACCTGCAACATTTGAATCAACATAACCCACTGACAACACCCATTGCATGTGAAATATCCGATTTGGTACATACCATCACATACATCAAACTTCCTACCGCATCAACATAAGGTACATGAGACATAAACTTGAAGAAAACTTAAAATGGGAAGCAAAAGGGATATTTACAGGTTTCACAATATTCATCTTGAATCTCAAAAGTATATTCTCCACATACTTCTGTTGTGAAATCCAAAGTTTACCGTTTTTTTTTGTCTTTGTTTATTTCAATGCCCAAAATTTGTTTTGCTACTCCTAGATCCTTCATATAAAAAAACCTAGCCATTTGAGCCTTTAACCTGTTGAAACCAACCATACTTTTGCTTGGAATAAACATATCATCAACATATAACACCAAGATAATAATTTTTCCATTTTCAAAACTTTTGAAGTAAACACAATGGTCATAGTCACTTCTTTTAAAACTTTGGCTCACCATGAAGGAATCAAACTTCTTGTACCATTGCTTGGGTGATTGCATCAAGCCATACAAAGATTTCTTGAGCTTGCAAACTAATCTCCCTTTTTGATGTTGCACAAAACCTTTTGGTTTTTCCATGTATATCTCCTCTTCCAAATCTCCATGTAAGAATGTTGTTTTAACATCTAATTGCTATAACTCCAAATCAAGCAAAGCAACTAATGCCAATACAATATGAATAGATACAAGCTTAACAATCGGCGAAAACATCTCATGGAAATCTATACCTTCCATCTGAGAATACCCCTTTGCAACCAATTTGGCTTTGTATCTTTCAACTTTACCGTCAACGTCTTTCTTCAATTTGTAGACCCACTTACATCCAACAACCTTTCTAACTTTAGGAAGTTCCACCAGGTTCCAAGTTTTGTTTTTCTCGAGGGAATCCATCTCTTCTTTCATTTCCATCTTCCATTTAGCATTATCAATATCATTAATTGCTTTCTGATAACAAGAAGGTTCCCCATCATTAGTAATCAAAGCAATGGATGAAACAAAATCAGTATACCTCTTAGGGGGATTTCTCTCCCGTGTAGATATTCTTGGTGTTGGTTGTGGAATTTCTACATTCTCCTAAATATCTCCAACGTCTATGACTTCTTTATCATCATAAGCTTCTTCTTGCTTCCTTGTGTCTGTAGATTGTTGGGTTTGCAACTGAATTTGTTAATTTAATGGCACATGTTACTGTTTCACATCAACTTCTACATTGTCTAATCTAATGAAAGGAGATTAATTAAATATTGTATCTTTGATAATGACGATTTTGTGGGCAGTAGGATCCAACAATCTGTATCCCTTTGATGCATCATTATAACTAACAAAGTTATATTTCTTTGATCTAGGGTCTAACTTAGAACATTGATTCTTAGGAATAAGAGCGTAAGCTTCACAACCCAAAAATTTTAAATTTGAATAATCTTAGGAATGACCTGCCCATACCTCTTCGGGGATTTTACAATCTATTACAACTGGCGGTGATTGATTTATCAAATAACAAGCAGTAGAGACTACTTCTGCCCACAACTCTTGATGCAAATTGGCATTGTTGGGCATGTTCCTTGCTCTTTCTAGAAGAGTCTTGTTCATGTGTTGATTCGAAAATGGATAGAACCCATACAACACTTGATCTAAAAATATTGCTAAGTTCAATACCACTTTCTTATTCCAAAATATTTTTTGACAGTGATTATAACATGGAAGTGATTTATCTTAATTAACCAAACACTTTAATTGATGATCATAACTTGCATAATCCATCTTACATAAGCAGATGCATAATCACTTTATTAATGCTCAAATGCTTCAAGTACAATAAAAATAATTTACAATATAAGAGATGAATATGCCCTTCAAATGTGTTGCTCTGACGCATAAAAGAACATCACCCTTGCATTCCTCTTGAAAAACTGAGAAAAATGAGTATAAAGTCTGCTATATTCTACTTACAATGCCCCAGACTCCCCATGGCACACAAAATAATACAAATTGCTCAAATGTAAAAACAGAGTGCATCGTTGAATTCCTGGTGAAAAATTATGCAAAATTGATATAAAATACTTGAAATTCCGTCAAAGTGACCCTCGACACGCTTTACAGTGTAGTCTCGTACTCTTCGTATTCTCAACATGCTTTACGAGACAAAAAACTGCATAAAAATGTGTGTAAACATGAAAATGTTGTGTGTACAATGCATTGGAGTGTGTGCCATTAAATAGGCCACCCCTCTTAACAAAATCCAGAGATTTATGCAATCCCTTAACTATAATTAGAGGCATAGTTGTAACCAACTAAATATAGTGGCAAGTTGGTTAGTGGAAGTGGTTTAAAACTTTACTAAGTTTGGCAGGTTGGGGGTTCCATTCTCACTGACTGCCATTTCCCATGACTTTTTGTTGGCATACACTATGTATGGTATATAGTTACAAAACCTTCTCTGAATTTTGGAATGGGTTATGTTTATTATATTTTAATATAATATATAATACATATTATATATTATATACATTCCAAAACTCTTGCGCATTATATGTGGAGCCCCCTCCTCCGTGCTATGGTGCAAGTCATGTGGTAAGTGTAATGACCAGGGGCTGAGGGTTATCCTTCGACCCCTTTCCACCCCCATATGAAACCTTAATATAATTCAAATATATTAATCCTCATATCATGGTTAAGACTCAATAGATGGTGCGTTGGTTATGGGAGCTTTGTTAAGGCGTGGGGCTTGGAGGTCATGGGGTTGATTCCCCCAAATTCCATAAATTTTATACAACCTTAATCATTACTGGCCAATAAGGGGCTTCCACATGGCAACCTCTCATTGGATATCCTTTGCCACGTGTCGATGAACCATTGGACCATGTGTCAACCTATAAGTCGTCCATTAACCTTAATCATTACTGGCCAATAAGGGGCTTCCACGTGGCAACCTCTCATTGGATATCCTTGCCACGTGTCGATGAACCATTGGACCATGTGTCAACCTATAAGTCGTCCATTAACCTTAATCATTATTGGCCAATAAGGGGCTTCCACGTGGCAACCTCTCATTGGATATCTTTGCCACGTGTCGATGAACCATTGGACCATGTGTCAACCTATAAGTTGTCCATTGGATGCCAACTCAACTGCTGACTATGTATGCCACATCACCTGTTGTGCCACGTCACTTGCTGTTGTATGGACATGTGCACGTGTCATCCTTTGGTGGTACCATGTGTCACCCCTATTTTGTCTAGTTTGACTAAACTTTGATTGCTCATAATTTTTGCATACGAGCTCTGTTTGACAAGCTGTTTGCATCGTTGGAAAGCTGACGACAAGATCTACGCAATAATGTCCTTTTCACAAACTTTTGAGATTATCAAATTTTGAGCTTTTATGGATCCCCTGGGACCTCTGTGAGCCTTCTAGATCCTTTTGGACCTCTATGATCATTCCTTAGATCCCCCTGAATCATGCGTTCTGCCATGTCATTTTGCTGGGGAGTATATGTTAGACAACTGAGAGGGGGGGGGGGTGAACCAGTTGTTAGTGTGCTTAAACAATTATACCCATTTTAAACTCATTACATAACACTCAATGATGATCACAATAATTCAGGGAAGTAAGCAATAGAGTATTCAACATCAATCACACTCATGAAGTATACAGAGACAGATATTCTTGAGGAAACCCATAAAGGGAGAAAACCTCTTCTTCTTAATATGATAAGTAGTCTTTATTTTATGTACATTATCATTCTTATGAGCACCAACTCTTTGTGAGGCTACCACCTCTGTTTTACAAGCTGCAACTTGCTGGGAGCACCAACTCCTTGGTTTCTCTAGCACCCACTAGAAGGAAGCACCAACTCCCTGAGTGTTCCAACACCAACTGGATGGAAGCACCAACTTCCAGTCACACAGACACCAACCTGCATAACAAAGAACAATGGTTCTCCCTTGCACCACCCTACCACCCTGGTTTTTCTGGCTGCAACCATATGGAAGCTACAACTCCCTATGTTCAAACACCCACTTGAAACTCTGAGGACAACAGTCCTCCCTAGCACCACCCTACCACCCTGAAATATAAATCTTTGCTTGCTGAAATTTATTACAATGATACAGTATTTATCAATGGCTTACCAGTCTCATCATTGTTCTACTACACTGCTCTACTTTGCCTGCATCAGTGTCTTCCTGCTCGCATTTTCTTGCACTTAAGTTCTTGTACAGTATGTTGTTTTCACCATTTCTGCTTTGTCCCGCTTATGTTCTTCATCTCTGCATTTTCTCCCTTAGTTCATGCTGTGATATTCATTGCTTACAATTCGACTACTTTTTACAGAGAAACAACAACCTCTCTGTCACGACATTTTTCTTTTATTCCTGCTCTCATCATCCGTTACATTCCGCATCTCCAACGCTCAAGTCGAGAATCTAAAAAACGCTCAGGAATCATGATTCCAACGCTTAGGAACAATGATTCAACTGCTCAAGAACAATGATTCAGTTAGGGTAACTGAATCGTAATTGATCAAGAAATCACGAAATGAAACAACAACCCTTCGATCAGATTCCGTTTGATCAATGTCGTTGGATTATACACATAGATGCTTTTTAATTTTTCAATGCATAACCTCCGATGTGGAGCCTAGCAGCGCTAGCTCCTTCCTCAATCTTTCGCTGATGTGACCTTGGGCGATGCTCTCATGTGACCACGTGATTGCGGGCGTAGCCAAAGGTGGTTTGAGTGCAATCCGCTTTTCGCCCTGCAATTCACTACAAAGCTCCACGTATGCCTTTGGCGATATCGTGGTTTTGATTGCGGCCTGCTCATGAAAAATTAAGACCCGAGCATGTTCTGACCCCGCAATGCAACAGGACCGTCGATCTCACGATCTTGACGATGCTCCTGAACTGACGGTTCAGATCTGTCCTTTCAAGATCTATGGATCAAATTTAACCTTCCTAAATCAACAACTGTGATTTACTTCGTGATCCGGGCTCCGAGAGTTTCAAATCTCAAACCTTGCTTTCCTCCATACGTCAATCCTCCGGAGTTGACAATCCCCTGACGCGTGTCCCTTTTCTCGATCAACGATCGAGATTTGTTTTGCTACTCTGGATTTCGGCGATTTCAATTCTCAACCTTCGCGCTCTCCCATAACGCTTTTAGCCGGAGTCCACATATTCCTTCCACGTGTCCTCCTCATATCAACGACTCTAGTTTGCTTCGGGACTTCGACACTTTCTACCATGACCAAATCAATGACCCTTGGCACCCTTCTCTATCAACGGTCAAGATTCACTTCGGGGCTTCGACGCTTTCACTCTTTGCTTTCCTCCAGAGTATTTTGTACCCGTAGTTCATGATCTGTTGACGTGTGTCCTCCTACAGATCAACAGTCCTCATCTCCTTCGACTCTTTGGGCTTTGGGGATTTCAAATCTCAACTTCGCTTCCTTCACTATCTCTCGGAGTTTTTCCCCAAACTGCACAGATTTATGCCACGCATCCTTCGGGCAATCGACGACCTGGATCTTCTTCGGCCCTCAGGTCTTCGACGTTCGAGACTTCGAGACTTTAGGCTAATCACTGCTCCATTTTCCTCTGGATTGATCACCTGCTAAGTAAGTCATAAGTGGTGGAGACCGCTTGTTGTCGGTTAATACTTCCACTTACACTATCATTCCACTGTAGTAGGTCAACGATCGAGAATGCTCCCGAAGTGATCTTCAGATCGGATGTTTCGTGTCCACTTCGAGACTTTGGGACTTTGGGCAAGTGCTGGTGGTAAAACTCCTGAAGTGACGTAACTTACTTGCATCACTTGATGACGTGTCACTAGCCGAGTAGCTGCCACGTGTCACCCAGATTTGTGATTTGCACGTACCTGAAATGTTGATTCAACTTGACACTTGTCATTGTTTGATTGCGCCATGTGTCTTTGCTGACGTGATCTTCTAACATGGTCTACCAACTTGGTCTACCACATGTCCTTGTAAACGTGGTTCTCTCTTATCTAACGATCATCACATTTTCTCCATATCCGATGGTCCTTATTCATTTCGGATTTCGGGCTTCGGGTAATTCGACATTCAAGTTGCCAATTTTCCCGAAGTGAGATTCCCTAAACAGTAACCTCCTCGCAACTTTTGATGTGAACCAGATGTTGTTCGTCGATCATGTTCTTAGATCGATGGCTCGATTTGTCTTCGGTGCTGCTGTTCTAGCTTATCATGTCCTTCCACTTAGAATGATCCAACGGTTGTCGGGTATTCGGTTGAAGGTCCTTTGGATCGGTGATCCAACGACCACTGTAGCTCTTCCTCCTGAGCTTTCCCGCCTTTTGCTCTGCCTTCTATTCTTGCCATCGATGACAAGCACACTCTTCTTATAAACATGCCAACAATATATACAGTGGTTTTATGTCTTATGATCCTAGCTTCTTTGCAATATTTTTTGAATTCTAAATAAGTGAACTCTCCTTCGTTATCCATTCTTAAACATTTGATTGTCCTACCAATTCTCTCTTCTACCATAACTTTGAATTGTTTAAATGTATTAAACACATAAGCTTCTCTTTTCAAAATATAGACCCACACCTTTCTAGAGAAATCGTCTATAAATATTACAAAATATGATGCTCCTCCAAAGGACACTGTAGGGGATGGCCCCCACACATCTAAATGTACATAATCAAGAATACCTTTACTAATATGATTGTATGCTTTAAACTTTTTTCTACTCTGTTTTCCAAATATACAATATTTGCATAAATTCAAATTCAAAGATTTTATATTTGGAATTAATTTGCAGTTTATTAGTACCTGTAGACCTTTCTTGCTCATATGACTTAGTTGTTGATGCCATAAATGAATGTATTCAATTGCCTCCCCAGACACCATCGTTGCTTCATTAACTTGAATACTTCCTTCCAACTTGTAAAGGTTTCCTATCTTGATAGCCTTCATCGCTACTAAAGCACCCTTGGACACCTTCAATACTCCAACCTTGACCTGTAAACTTATGACCCCCCATAATCCAAAACTTCTAAAGAAATTATTATTTTTTTAGTTCAGGCACATGTCTAACATTTGTTAATGTCCTTATAATACCATCAAACATTTGAATTTTGACACTTCCAACCCCAATAGTCTCACATGAATATTATTATTTCCCATAAGAACAACACCACCATCAATTGAAAAATAAGAAGTAAACCAACTTCTATGTGGACAAATGTGATGTGAAGCATCGGAGTCTAATAGTCATTCTTCATAGTATTCAAAGACATTACAAATTGACAAAACTTCATCAATCATACTTGGACCCGATTCAACTAGATTTGCCTCTGTTTTGGAGTCTTCCTTGGATTCTTGTCTCTTCCAACAATCCTTCTTGAGATGCCCTGACTTGTTACAGTACCAATATTTGAGTTTGCTCTTCTTACCTTTCAACTTTGATCTGGATGTACCTCTTGACTTTTCTCCTTTTTCTCTGGAGCGACTTCTAGCAACCATTGCTTCTAGTGTGGAGGTTTCAATACTTGATTTTCTCCACACCTCCTCAGACAACAAAGCTCCAACAATAGTGCCAAAGTCAAGGGTCTCAGTTTTACTAAAGCTAATGGAAGTGACAAAATGATCCCACGATTCACGCAATGAACACAACAATGTAATTGCCGTATCTTTGTCATCAAGTTTAACATTCATACTATTCAACTGGCATATAAGAGTATTAAACACATTTAAATGGTCTGCAATTTTCATACCTTCTTTCATTTTAAAACTATACAAATACCTCTTCAAGTAGATTCGATTCGTCAAGGACTTCATCATATAAAGGCTCTCCATCCTGCTCATCCTGCTCCATAACCCTGATATTGTCTCTTCTCCAATAATGTTAAACAATACATCATCGAAAAGACATAATCGAATTGTGTTGAGAGTTCTGACATCCAGGTCTTCCCACTCTTCATTGGTCATAGTTACAGGTTTCTTCCTCTTGCCATCTAAAACCTTATGCAACCCTTTTGTACTAACAAATCTCACATTTTTAAGTTTTCATAATTCAAAGTTATTACCATTAAATTTTTCAACCTAAAAATTAGCATTCATCATCTTTTCCATTAGTTCTATACAAACCCTCTCAAAAAAAAAATTGTTTTTATCCCACCTTCTTAAACTTCAACTTCATATTTTATATATTATAATTATATATATATATATATATATATATATATATATTATCTTTCAAATTCAATATTTCTTCATAGAGAAGAGCGGGCTTTTCAAAATATCTTTAAAAAAAACCTTTGATTTTTTTTTATTATGAATCCAAAAAAAATTGGTACCTTCACCACCAATTGCATGCGAGATTCACTGCTCGACTTCATCGAATAGATGGAATCGTGCAGCTCGGCTAGGGTTTTAACCCAACCTCTGCGGCCTTCACTCACTAGTCACCTACAGGATCCACCAGTCACCTGCAAGATTCACCAGTCAAACACGTCTGTGTTGCTCGGCCTCCATTGCTCGTCTCTGCGCGCGAAATGACCAGCAAACCGACTTCTCTGCACACTGATTCTCAATGAACTAGTAACCAAACTTCTCTTCGGACTCCCTTTCACGACTTCTTCTTTGCACACGTTCAGCGAACCAACGAACTCCCTTCCACGACTTTCTTCTCCTTAGGTTCTCCTCAGGCTCAACTCAAACTCGAATGGCGGCCAGAGTTTAGGGTTCTCTTTGGTAACTACTCAAACTCGAATGACGGCTAGGGTTTTGAGTTCTCCTCGGGCTCGACTCAAACTCGAATGGCGGCTAGAGTTTTGGCAGCTAAGGTTTTTACTCTGCCGCTCCTCGCTCCTCCTCTTCCTTTGACTAGTGGTCTGTGTCACAAACAAACTCAGCCCTTCCTCCACCAACTGAATTTACTCAACCCTTCCTCTGATACCACTTGTTGGTATTTAAGAGCTTGAAATACAATACCAATTGAAAAAAACGACCAGAAACACAAATCAATAACTTAAGATAACACATGAAATTTACTTGGTAACGGTGTGTCAAGGAAATATCCACGATACAACCTTCCAAGGGTTTAGTAAATCAACATCACCAAATATTTACATAAGTACATTTTAGTTTTGCATTTTCTTTTAATTAATTGTTGTCACATTATATGGGAAATTTCTTTATCACACTCATATTTTGATTGCTATTATCTCCGATATATGGTTTTTCAGATATGGTTCAACAAAGTGTGGACTAAGACAGCTCAACGCATCTCTTTTGAAGGAATGTAAGAAGTCCAGAGTAGGAATTCATACGGCATCTCCTGGCATGGTTCTTACAGATTTGCTTCTGAGGTAGGCATAACCAATGACTTCAAACGTGTAGAGAAACTTTATTTTCCTTGTGGCTATTTTCCAATGACTCTCTTAATAGTTTACGTGGAAAACTTTTTAAGACTTTCCTGACTAAGGTTTTGTCCTTTCCAATATTTTTCCATCAAGTAGAATTTGGATACAACAATATCATTTGTGTTTTAAATGGGTTAAAATTTCCATAACGATGGACGTTTGTGTGCAGTGATGTATAGTATCATCTTGAAACCTGAATCTTGTGTTCTCTATTTTGCTGATTGGTGTTCACATTGATCACTTGCAGCGGTGCATCACGTCAGAATAAGAAAATGTTTAACATAATTTGTGAGCTTCCTGAGACAGTTGCAAGAACATTGGTTCCTAGAATGCGGGCTGTGAAAGGTACTGGGAAAGCAATAAATTACTTAACACCTCCTAGGATATTGCTAGCACTGGTCACTGCATGGCTCCGGCGAGGTCGATGGTTTGATGACAAGGTAAATTCCAATCTGAAGTTAAAGATTTCCTTCAAGGCTATTTAATTATTTCACATGGAAAATATTGTATGGCACAAGGTTTCCTTCAAAGATATATGGAAGCTTGAAAGCATGGCTTGATTAGAAATAAGTGTTTATTGAATGAGTTCAATCTTGACATTTTATGTAAATGGACAACTATTTTATAGAGTTCTCTTTTTGGAATTTATTATATTTGCTACATGTCAGGAGTTCTCGCCTTTAACCTCTTAACTAAGCATATGAAAGTAAATCCAATTCTCTAAGGAAACGAATAGTTAAATGCATACACCGAGTAACATTCACGGTTCACTAATACATTGCTGATCTCCTTACCTTGTACAGGCCCTGCATTTTCCCAGAAAAGGTTTCCAACCAATAGTAAAAATTTTGAATGCCTAACAGAAACATAAATGGGGCCTTGAACTTGAAAGTATTTTTTTCCTATTATGAACTTTCTTGTAAAGGCTCTAGAGTATTCTATGGTGACACTTGTTATTTTCATTGTTTCCTTGCTCTGTCTGATGTCCATGGAGGCAAGAATACCTTCTTCGTTTGTCATCTGGGTAAAAAGGCTTGAAGTGAAAGTAAAACAAAGGGAAGAAAGGGATATATATCAATAATATTTCAAAAAAGCACTATGATTCGTGAAGGTTTAGGGACGGGGGCAAAGTAGCCAGTCTCGGCTCAGTGAGGCCGGAGATTAAGTATACAAAGGCGCCGAAATCTCAAGAAATAAAAAAATTAAAAAACACACTTGGCAAATTACATTTCCGGGTCAGAAAAACTTGCGAGCTATTAGTGAGTTTGAGGTGGACTTGTCAGTGTTTGTCATCATCAAGCTTTTGCCATAAACTTGGCCTGGTTTTGGCACCAAGCTGGGTATGATGTGCGAGTGCATGCCATTCTCGGCGAGTTCTGCTTCAAGGGCTGGGGGACGATTCTAATTTTTAATTGTATTCATTTGCAATTAGTATTACTAATTTTTTGATGTCTTATCTGATTTTTCTATATTCAGGGAGGGGGTGTTCCCCTATGTCGCCCTCTATTATCGTCCCCTAGAATTGATGGGTCTTTCCAGCAGTAGCTGTAACTCGTCCCCTGTTCCTTTCGTCCCTGATCCTTGGAAAAATCTAGCTTAACTGTTACAAAATTGGATGCAAGATAGTTTTGACTTGATTATTACAATCTAGTTGGAAGAAAGGATAATGAGGAATGTTGTAGGTAAGCAATCCTATGATTAGAACAATAACGTAGAATTGCTAGAAATTGAACATGTATGGGATAGACAAGGATGTAGTGAGCAATGTGAGAGATATGTAATGGTGTGAGATCAAAATAATCGATAGGGAAATGGATGCAAGAGACAAACAGAACACTAAAATATGAATAAGTGTGAAGTGCCTCAACATATGTGTCAGTGAGAGGGAAGCACTCCACTAATAATAAGAGTCCACATCATAAAGTGATCCATGTGTCAAGATTCCCCAAATAAGTTAGGGTGTTCACACCTTGAGAATCACTAGGCCCAAACCATGTCAACTCATGCCAAAAGATAGCCTTTTAGAGGGCTAAATCATGATAGAAAAAGAACACATAAGGAGCGCTCTATTCCAATACACTACCATCCACTAGAAGTATGCCATGTCAGTGGTAACTGTTATATAACACCAATACAAGTGCTAGATCTCCATACAAATGTGCAAGGA